>NW_006499855.1:2318107-2336455 GCF_000471905.2 Amborella trichopoda
GGGATTAAGTGGACCCAACAGGACGCTGATGGGGTATATAGGTGACCTACTTGGGACGCCAGTAGGGTATTTTGTGAAATCCTTTGAGTTATGTACTGCCGTTAAAAGTGTTATAAGCATTTCAATTATTCGAATTGTAATTAATTATGCATTTTTTTTTAAAGTGAACCTGTTAATGTATTTCTGTTAACAGATCTCCTTTTTGGAAAATATTGATATCTTTCAATCATGATTATTTTTATGATTATGATGATCACTTACTGAGTAGCCAAACTCATCAAACTATGGTAAACATTTTTTCAGGATAACTACGGATTCATTTTGAGTGCTAGTCAAGATCAACCTTGGAAGATACTGTTGTTGTGCTAGCTTTCTTTATTTACTATGTAAGACCTCGCCACTGTAAATTTGTCCTATCAATAGATGTATATATGTTTTGTCCGTCACATCTCAGGAATAATAGTATTGTAAATTCTTGGGGTGTGACAGTAGGTCCTCATAATTTCGGTAAGTCGCTGAGGGAAGTTCAAAATTTGAAAATTCGTAAGCGTTGGGTTCCGGTGGGGAGTTTTATGAATTGCACAACAGGTTTGGAGCGATCCGTTATTGACCATATTGCGGGACCAATGGTCTACCAAAGATATGACCACCAGAAACATGGAAAGTTTCCAAAAGGGATGAAGATGGAGCAATGGGATGTTTATCGAGCCTCCAGTATGAGGGATGAGCAAAATCTGCGGCGGATAGCCATGTGGCACACCCTGACATGGCCATGAACGGCGGCGATTGTGTCCCGGTGTTGAAGGTGGTGGAGTATGCGTCGATTGCCTTTCATTCTTTAGGTCTGAAGAAAGTGTTCTTCCACCATCTCAAGGCTTTGGCTTCTCAGTTGGAAATGCAAAAGAAGGTGCTAGCAATCCAGTTGGTACTTGCGATTTTGGCTGCCATGTACCCTCTAAGGCACCGACGAGCAGCAGGGAAGACTTGTGTTATGCAGAGACTACCTTTCAATCCTCTTTCGGTCAATCCATTGGCTGATGCATAGCCTTTTGCTATGGAGGAAGATTTAGTGGTTGAAGACTCAAATGCAGGATTTACCAGAGGATGTTGCTATGCCACAGGAGGGAGAAGGCACTCGTGTTGAGTATGGAAGTAGAGGATGTTGCCCCACTCTCTATGATTCGTGAGGAGCAACCCCTACTCCATTTGTCTAAGATGGTGTTTGAGTCAATACTGGAGGATAATCAAGAGGTACTATCGAAGGGGGTGGATATGACATCTGCAGTGGATGATCAGGATGATCTAGTAGAGAAGATTGTGGGATCGATAGTATTTGATAGTGGCGTGGACTTCGATTTACCCATTGGGGTAGTTTTTAAAGATATCGTGGAGAAAATTAGGGCTGAAAATTTGGTTCCCAATGGCGGTGACAAGTAGAAGCCCAATTAGATGATGAATGAAGAAGATGCTGAGATTCTGATGCCTGTGAAGGAAAAGGGTGCTAAAAAGAAAAAAGGCAAGAGCCCTGTTAAGGGTACTCGCTCATCCACTAGATTGATTGTGAAAGGAAAGGATGCTCCAGCTGTTGGTGTTGTGATTAGAGAGGCTCATATTTCTGAAATTGCTACCACTTCTTCTTCCTCGGAGGATGATGTTGATAATGAGTCCATGGAGGAGGCTATGCTGTTTGAAGAAGTCTACTTTGGACCAAGGGAGGATGTCTCTGATTCTTCCAATCCCAAATCTCTTTAATGTTATTACTTTCTTGGAATATAAGGCATATGGGTGACCCCAAACAGAAAAAAGATGTTTTATTTTTTGTTAGTAAGTATAAACATACTACTCTCATTTTGTAAGAAACCACACTTCTGAGCCCTACTCTTTCTGGGGTTAGGGAAGTCTAGGGACATGGAGCAGTAGACTTTGTGGGTATTGATTCAGTGGGTCAGTCTGGTGAAATTTGGATGATATGGGACTCTACTGTTTTTCTTTCTTTTTTTGTTGTCAAAAAAGACTTTTTAATCGAAGCCGATTTTCAATGGGGCCAAATGAATGTCTATGGTCCCCATAACTCTGCCAAAAAATTTAGTTTTATCTTAAAGATGTCTGAAGTTATTTCTCCATTTCTTTATCCAATCTGTATTGGGGGGGATTTTAATTTTATCCGATGGCCGGAAGAATGCTATGCTGGGGGGGGGGGGGGGATTACTTCGTTGATGTGTCTATTTAATAGATTTATTGAATCGCATGTCTTCATTGACCTACCAATTGCAAAGGCAAAATTCGCTTGGTCTAATGGAAGTGTTATTTCTCTCTTTATATCTAAACTGGATAGGTTCTTGGTTTTCCCTGAGTAATCTGAATATTTCCTTGTTGCTTTTGTCAAAGCACTCCCCAGACTCTCTTCAGACCATACTCCGATTTTGTTAACCTCTAAGGTCTGTTTTGGAGGTACTAAACCTTTTTCATTTCAAAATTGGGTGGTTAAAGGAAAATGAAGTTCTAGACCTTATCAAAAGCACATGGGAGAATTTCATTGTCAGTGGGTCTCTAGATTTCTAGCTCCATAAAAAGTTGCTAAATTTTAAGCATAAGCTTATGCACTGGAGAAAAGAGAAACGTTATTCTGTAAAAAGGAAAGTCGATGAATTATTGCTCTCTATTGAGGCTACAGACCAAGTAATGCATCAAATATGGTCTTGGTTTGTTGAGATGGTTGGGGAGACAAATGCCAAGTTGAATGAGTTACAAGAACTTAAGAGGGTGGAAGAGGTGTATTGGAAACAGAGATTCAGGGTAAATTGGTTGAAGGAGGGGGATATGAATATAAAATTTTTCCATGCTATTACGAATGCCAAGAGGCTCCAAAATGATATATATGGCCTTGCGATTAATGGTGTTGATGCGGAAGACGGTGAGGGTATGAGTCTAGCTATTATCAATCACTTTCAGCGTGCTTTTACCTCGGAAGTGACTCTTACCCCTAAATTGAGTTGAGTGGGCTTCAAAGTTATACTGCCTCATCTGACTTCTATCCTGGATAGAGATGTTTCAATGGATGAATTAAAAAATACAGTCGCTCTATCTGGTGACAAGGCACCTGGTCCTGATGGCTTCTCTCTAATCTTCTTCCATCAGTTTTAGAATTTGATTAGTTCTGAGTTATTGGAAATGATCAAGGGGTTCTTGAGGAGTGGACACCTTCTTAAAGGTGTAAACTCCACTTTTATAGCCTTGATCCCCAAAAAGTTTGTGATTGATGCATTGGGCCAATTAGCCTACTTACGAGTCTTTACAAAATTGTGATTAAGGTCTTGGTTGAACGACTTAAGGAGGTTTTACATGTTATCATTTCTGGCCCACAATCGACTTTTATTAAAAATAGATTGATCTTTGATAATGTATTGATTGCACAAGAGTGTATTCACTCTCAGATTCTTGATGGAAGTCCTAGGGTCGTTATTAAATGGGATATAGAGAAGGCTTATGATATGGTAGAATGACATGTTTTGTTAGAAATTATAAAAAATATGGGGTTTTGTAGAAAATGGAGCTAGTGGAGTTTGGGTTGTCTGTCATTAGCTCATTTTTCAATATTGTATAAAGGGAGTTCGATGGGGTTTTTAAGGCCACCCGGGGACTACATCAAGGAGATCCCTTCTTCCCTTTCTTTTTTACAATTTATGCGGAATGCTTTAGCTTGATGCTTACCAATGTGATGATGAGTGGTCACTTTACAGGCTTTCAAATGCCCAATGGGGGACAGTGTGTTTCCCACTTGCAATATGCTGATGATACCCTTTGGTTTTGTGAAGCACAACAGCCTCATATTGCAAATATTGCTACTTTCCTGAAATGCTGTGAAGTTGCATTGGGTTTAAAGGTTAATTTTGGAAAAACAGGTATAGAGGGCTTAAATTGCCCTGATGCGGAGGTATCCTCAATTGCATAGGTTTCTAGTTGTAAGGTTGAATATTTCCCTATTGGTTATTTGGTAATGCCGATATCAGATGGTCATCTCCCTATTGCAATTTGGGATAAAATCCTACAGCATATCCAAGTTAAGCTTGACCTGTGGAAATTTAAGTATTTATCCTTTGGGGGTAGGATTACACTCATTATGGCGTGCTTGTCAAATTTGCCTATTTATCAGATGTCTATTATACATATCCCCACATCGATTGCAAGGAAAATTGAAACTATGATGAGGAACTTTCTATGGGGGTCTTCTGTTGAGACAAAGAAGTTCCATCTCCTTCGATGGGATAGAGTTTGCATGCCTAAAAAGGAAGGAGGGCTTGGTATTAGGAAAATTAAACTGGTTAATCAAGCTCTGCTATGTAAGTGGTGGTGGAGATGCTTTACTCTTAAAGACCATCTTTGGTACGAAGTGATTGCTTCGAAGTATGAGATGGATAGGTATGGAATGTAGGTGGGGAATATGAATGATGTAAAGGGTATGTCGGTCAATTTGAGGGCTATCCATTGATGTAAAGGCTTTATTCATCGTGATATTCAGTGGTGTGTGGGCATTGGCAGCAAGATCTCCTTTTGGCATCACAAATGGTTGGGGTAATGTCCACTGAAATTAAGTTTTCTTTTGGTTTATTAAAGGATGACTAATCAAGAAGGCACTATTGCAGAGCTTTTTGTTCGTAGGGGTGGTCATGTTGAGTGGAATATTACCATGCCTTATAATAGGGTTTCTGATTAGGTTTGCTCTTAGTTTTATGATCTTCTTAGGCTTTTGAAGTATGTTTATATCCCTCATAATGTTATTGATGAGGTGGTTTGGGAAATTGACAAAAATGTGACTTATTCTGTTAAATCTATGTACCACTTGCTCTTCCATGATAGGGTGCGATGGTCTATACCTGAAATAGCCATCTTGTGGAAATGACCCTTACCTCTCAAAGTACAAGGTTTTCTATGGTTGGCGGTTCAAAATAGGGTACTTACGATTGATAATATTATTAAGCGAGGGAAAATTTTACCGAATATATGTCTCATATGCAAGGAGGATGGGAAGTCTGGTGAGCATCTCTTTCTTCATTGTCCTTTTGCCAATCGCATTTGGAGGTGGTTCTTTGACAAGCTTGGAATTGTACTTGTTATGCCACCTTCGGTGATTGGGGTTCTACATAGTCTTTCGATTTCTTTACCAAGGACTGGGACTGTTGTCTGGCAAATCTCTCGAGGTGTCATTCTTTGGGAAATATGTAGAGAGAGAAATATAAGAGTTTTTGAAGGTATTTTTTTGCCGATTGGAAAGTTTTGGACAATATCTTGCATTTTACTTGTCTGTACCTCTCAGTTAAGAGTTGTTGACAGAATATCACTGAAGTGGATGTAAGAAAAAATTTAGATAACTTTTTTCATTTAGGTTTCCCTAAATGTAGGCCTAAAGGCAGATGGATGGTCCCACCTTCGGGGATTTATAAACTCAGCTTTGATGGCAGCTCATTTGGTAACCCGGGTCCAACTGGTTTTGAAGGGGTACTTTGGGATTGGATGGGGAATGTTTTCTCCTATGCAAGGCAACTTGGGGTGCGGACTGCGAATTACGCAGAGCTCTTTGCCATTCTTTGGGTCTTCGTACCCTTGTGGAGAGGAATTTGGGGTCTTCTTTCATCTTTGAAGCGCATTCCCTAAATGTTGTTTAGTGGTGCAAAGGGGATCAAAAGCTACCTTGGGAGTTCAAATCTTTGTTATTTCAGATTCTAGATCTCTCCTCTTCCTACTGTGTCTCTTATGTTCATGTGTATAGGGAGGCTAATGAGCTAGCTGATTCTCTTGCCAAAAGAGGTTCTTCCCTCTCTGAAGCTGTTATCTCGGATTCTATAATTTCGTTTTAGATTAATAAAATCTTTGAACTTTCTCTCAAAAAAAAAAAACATTGATTCTTGCCATCAACTTCCTCTTAACTTTTGCACCCCACCATCTCTTTATTGCCTGCCATTGATATGTAATTATAGCCTCCTCTAATGGTGACATCAGCAAGGTTACCAATGCCACCAACAACTCTGCAGATGACCTCAAGTTTCAACTTGACACTGTTAAGAAAAAAAGCTTATTCCTCTCTACAAATACCTATGGAGATCACAGGGATAATTGTGATTTTCGCAAATGCATTAGGTTACAATTGTTATAAACAAGTATGGTTTGGAATTTCCACAAAATAGCACAATTTTGCACTGCATATTGCAACTATTATGGAATCTGGACAAGATTTAGAAAAAGCGTGATACCTTCATTCTTGTCTCAAAATTCAGAGATTCAAATTTATTTTACATTTACATGGCCTAGTTATCCTCTTTATTCCATGGAATAGCAATTGGGGAAGATGAACCCAGCTCTATATAAAAGTCTATGTAGAAGATGAATGTAGTTGGGCATATGGCAAAGGGGTACGCGAGAGTGCGTACTTCATCCTTTTCCACACACACACACACACACAACACACACACACACACACACACACATATATATATATATATTATAAGTGAAATATAAACAAATCTCTCTCTCTCTCTCTCTCCATATTGAAATAATCACGTGAAGAGAGAGGATAGGATTTACAAAGGGCATGTCCTTTTAAGATTTGGTAGGGCTAAAAAAAATAGGGTCAAAGTGGATAAAGTTGGTCTAGGGGGTTATAGGATCATGGGATTTCTATGCCCCAAGATATATTTTGAAACCTTAAGTCTATTGTAAAATAAAGCCTAAAAACATAAGGTACGGAGATATTTTTCCTTTTAAAATATTTCCATTAAATCGATCACTTGGATCGAATAAGAGATAACAATACCTTATTTGGAGTATACTCTCTTGTTTGGGGTCTGTTGAATATAGCAAGCTTAACACGTGTGAAAGCGACAAATGCCGTATTACTTTCTTGCACTTTGGCTTATGTTAATCTTCCTGATTCTCTTGAAGGAAATTGAAGCAATTTCCGCCAACCTTGCTGAGATATGAAGTAGGGTATAGTTAGTTTGATGGTGAAATATATTTTTCAGTGTTTGAAACTGAAAAATAGACAATAGGTTCGATCCGGATCGAAATTCGTTCTAGGCGATCCAGTTCTTGTAATATATCAAAAACTGGCTGTCCTCCCTACAACCGGCCAGTTCGGGTTGATCTAAATCGGTTCTCCAACCGGTTCTATATGAGAGAACTGGACAATTCTACAAAACGAACCTGTCGTCAATTGAAAATTTTGTCCTTTTAAAATAATCAAATTTATTTTTAAATACGTTTACTCTTAACTTTTGTCCTTTTGAAATTAAATAGTACGTGTCAATAAGTCAACCCCATGTGTAATTTAGTACTCTCTCCTTTTTTAAAATTCAATAGTTGGCAGGCCCATCCCCTATCCCTTCTATCCCTTCCATGTATGAGGAACTTGGCATAATACACTCACCCCCTGTCCCTTCAACGTGTAAGTAGTGCTCTCTTTTTTAAAGTTCACAGTAGTTAGTTGGCCCATCCCCTATCCCTTCCATATATGTAAGGAACTTGGTATAATACACTCACCCGCTGTCCCTTCCATGTGCCCCATGTCAAAGTTGTGCTCTCTCCGTTTTTAAGTCCAATAGTTGGTTGGCCCATCTCCCTTATCCCTTCCATATGTAAGGAAATTTGGGCATAATACACTCACCCCCTATCCCTTCCACGTGTAAGTAGTCCTCTCTCCTTTTTTAAGTCTAGTAGTTGGCTAGCCCGTTCCCTATCCCCTTCCATATGCAAGGAACTTGGTATAATACACTCTCCTTCTTTTGGTCCTACTACACCTCAAAACGTTCCACGTGTAGAAAAGCCATGTGCACCAACCGCTATTGATGAAGAGAAGCAATGTCTTTTATAGAACCCAATGCTTCTCCAAATTTATGATGTGGGGCAGTTTTGTCTCTTCTCAACAACGACATATTCTTTCAAGTAGGGACATAAAAACATTGTGATTGATATTTGTTAAAAATGAAAACGCGATTTCGTAATCAAATCAAGAACTATATGAAAATATATATATATAAATATAAAACAAAAATCTTGATGCATTTGAATTTCTAAACTCGAGGAAACAACATTTAAATTTTCATCAAATTCAAATCATTTTCATTATTTTAGTTTGAATATTACAACCGCCCATGTTTCTCTACTAATGGCCATAACCAAAATTGATAGAGAGAGAAGTATCTTCAATAAGACTTTAAGAGTTTGAGGAATATTCAGTAATCAATAAACATCCAAACAAGCAACAACATTATATTTTCACAAAAATAATGAAAGTACATAGTCACCACCCCTAATATTTATTAAAAACTTAAAAAATACTAATTTTAGGATTTTTTTGATTTTTTTTTTTATATCAAAACTGGCTGATCTAACCGATTCTCCAATCCACCTATCCGACTCAGTTTTGGGATGTCCCATATGGGTCACCAATCCCTTTTTTTAAACCTTGCTATTTATATTCAATATGTACGAGAGCAAACGGAACGGACACTACTTTTGATTTGCTCACATCCATTTAGTAATGTTGGGTTGGTGATCCAAAGTCACACCCAATGTCTTTTCTCATTGTTCATGGACAGTGAAAAACCGCTTTCAATGGGAGCTTTATAAGCCATTGTATGAAGAGAAAGAGAAAGGAGGTTCTAGAAAGTAGAGCTCTTGTAAGGTAGAGATGGGATTTTGCACAAATGACTACCTACCATTCGGGTGATTTAGTCATCATTTTCTATTGTAGGCAGAACCATGGAGATGGAGTCGACAATGGAGGTTAGATGGATGGCTCTCTTATGGTAGTGGAAAGGAAAATCTCTAGTGCTTTACCGTTTCCCATGTATTTACCGAAATCTTGCAATTTTTCCATGATAATAAAATCATTTATTGGTTGTTTCCCATGATTGTAGCCAAATTAGGGTGAACTACGTATATTTGTGTGTTGATGGTGATTGGATTACTGTTTGTAGTGTGTGGTTATGTCTTTGGATTCTCAATTTTACTTTCCCTTGGTTTTGGGGTGTTTAGAATTGTTGAAATCGATTTGCCTGTGATATGCGAGTTGGTTTCAAGGTGCTAGATTTGTTTTAGTAAGGGGCTCTCATCAAATAGTATTTGAGCTCAAGGGCCATGTGTAGTACTTTGGGAAAATGGCTAGTTACAATTTTGAAGAAGATAAGTTTGATGTGAGGAATGATTTTGAACTATAGAAAATAAAAGTTCATGATATATTAGTACAACAAGGTCTTTATAAAGCACTATAAGGAAGATCTATGAAACCGGAAAGTATGAATGATGATGATTGGGAAGAAATGGAAATTAAGGCTTTCGCCACTATTCACATATGTTTAATGAATGAGACACTATTACTATTAGTAGGAGAAAAGATGAAGGTGGATTTATAGGCAAAGCTAGAAAACTTGTATCAGACAAATTCACTCGTAAATTAAATTTTCTTAAAAAGAGAATCATATTCATTGAGGATGAGAAATAGTATGAACGTATCAGAACACTTGAATGAGTTTTAACAAAATAATTTGTCAACTCGAAAGCATCATAATGAAGATGGATGAGCCAGATAAAGCTGTGACATCGCTATGTTCGTCACTGAAGTCTTGTGACAATCTTGTTACTATATTGAGTTGTAACAATAAAGAATCCCTCAATTTGGATTCCGTTTGTAGTGCAATTGAAAGCATCAGAGTGAAGATGGACGAGTGAGATCAGGCGGTGACATTACTATATTCATCATTGGAGTCTTATGACAATCTTGTTACTACATTGAGTTACAACAATGAAGAATCTCTCAATTTGGATTCGGTATGTAGCGCACTTCTTATCAATGAACTTCAAATGAAGATATCGGCAGATGATTTGATGGGTTCAAGGATGGATGTCCTTGTGGCAAGAGGCTGTTGGATGAATAGGGTGGTTCATCAAGAGATTCCTCAAGTAACCGATCAAAATCAAGAGAGCTGTATGACAAAAGTGGTTATTGATATTGTGGTAAGTCCAACCACAAAGAGAAAATTTGTAGGGAAGAAAAGAGATAAATTCCTCAGAAGGTTTTGGTTCGAAATAAAATGCAAAGGTGGAGCTAAGAATGAGGCAAACTAAGTTGAAGAATCAACATTTGGTCATATTAAAGATGAGGTGTTGATGGTGTGGTACAATTCCATTTATTACCAAAGTTAGGGCTTTTGATAGTAGATCCACACATCTTATGTACCACATAGAACATGGTTTGATGCATATGAGCCATGTGATGGCGGTTGGCATAAATGAAAACTACTCTAATGAGTAAAACAATTGGAATGGGCTCCATTTGCATAAAAATGTATGATAGTATTGTTTGGGCACTTGAAAATGTGATGCATGTATCAAATTGAAGAAAAGCTTTATTTGACCTTCTTCTCTAGATATAGAAGACTACAAATTTATCGAGCAAGTTAGATTGCTCAAAGTTTTAAAGGTGGCTGTAGTTATGATGAAGGGAGTTCGAGAAGGAAACTTATAGATTGTTAGGGAGTACAATTGTAAATGAAAGAGTAACTTTGGTTGTAAATAAAGAAGAAGCTCGACAAAGGTTACATGGTTTGACAATGGAAGATCTTGATGGTGCAAGCAAGGCCTAGATGATGATATTTGGAAGATGGAGAAATTCAGGATCTGGGGTTTCCATAGGAGGGTGGAAAGCCTGAAGGACCTTGGCTAATTCCTTCAATTTGCTCCATTTTTTGCCCTTATAATAGACTGTTTCACATGGTCTTGTACATTTCTAATGCAGATCAAGATCTGGTTACTCAAAATTTTAAATTTACTTTTAGAGTCTAATTTGTTTTAATGAATCCGTTCATTGTGTTGCAAGAGTTAGTTTTTTTTAGGAAATTCATTTTCTTTAGATAAGTCTTATTTTAGGTAAGATTTATATTTTCCATACTAATAGGAGATAAAGGTATGTTTTATATTGCAAAGGGATGAGTTCGTTTTTCCAAGAAGGCTTGTGTTGCCTTTTGGAAACTTGGGTTATGGATAAGGACGTGAAGGATTTTGTTTTCCTTATGCATAGCATTGTCCTTATCTTATTGGGTGCTTAGGAGGAAGGAAATGAAATTTTGGCTGGCCCCTATGTTTTAGGGTAGATGCGTATTTTTTTATATTGAGAAATAAGGATTAGGATTTGTTTCCTATATTGGTAGGAATAGATTAAGTTGTTTCCTTTTTAAATTAAGTCTTTAGAAGAGATAAAGACGTTGGAGGGTTGTGCATCCTAAAATTAAGTACAATGTTATCTGTATAGCGAAAAGAATTTGTTTCCTTAATTTGATTTTTAGGGAAGTTATCTTATGGTTAGTGGGGCATTAGAAATTGAGTTTATAAAATAAGATGGAACATACATATAAGGGGAGGTTGAATTTTATGAAATAAATAAAGTTTTATTTGGAGAGAGAGAGGACCTCTGTGGCTGTTGTTTCTTTTCTTGAGTTTGGTTCGTGTCAGAAGACTCGTATCTACACATTTTGTTCTTTCTTCTTGTGATTCTATTCTCGTTTTTATTTCTTTCTTTAAAACACGGTTAATTTTTACCGGTGTTGTTTGTCAGTAAATTTTATACTGCGTCAGGTGCTATCAGAGCCTAGACTCTTCTTGTGCGATCGCATGCTAGGCATCATGGTTCATGGGTATCCGCAACAAGAAGGTGCCGGGAATGAGCCAATCCAATGAGAGCGAGACCTCCATGAGATAGAGTTCGAAAATTTGAGAAGGCAAGTAAAAGAACTGACCCAACGCTTGGCGCAAAATCCAGCCCCGACACACTATAATGACGGTAGTGAGTCGGAAGCTACTTTTAAGAACCCGTTCCATGCATATACTCTGCATCGGGAACCCCATGTTCGGGATAATAGATCTTGGGATCTAGGTATTAAAGTTGATCTACCAGAGTTTGTAGGAGGATTGCAAGCGAAAGAATTCGTGATTGGATTGATTTTATCGAACACATATTCGAATACAAAGAGGTACCTGATAATAGGATGATTAAGCTTGTGGCTATTAAGCTTAAGGGCCGTGGTCATCAGCATGGTGAGAGCAATTGAAAAAGACTCGGGAAAGACAGGGAAAACTCGAAAATATCTGGTTGAGAAAAGATGAAAAAAAGGTTGAGGGAGCAATTCTTACCTTTTAACTATACTCAGACGATGTTCAGCGACTTCATACCCGTTGGCAAGGGGGGCGGTCTTTTGATGATTATACTGAAGAATTTTATCAACTAGTTGCACGGAACAACTTGTCGGAGACTGAAGAGCAACAGGTTGCCCGATATATTGCGGAACTGTGCCAATCAATTCACGATATCCTAAGTTATACTCTCTATGGACTATATCAATACCTTATCAACGAGCTTTAACTATAGAGAAGCAACAGTCCAAGAGCAGGGCTAGCGTAGCCACTATAGGAGATTCGGGTCTCCGAACAGGCCAGTTTCAAGATCGTGGTGCTAGGCATGAAGATGCACCATCTGGGGGCCATAGAGGTGTCATTGCAGCACCTATTAATCACCCAACTACTACTGGTCTAGTTGCTAGAGTTCAGGGCAACAACTTAACTCTCTGTTGTTTAAAGTGCAGGGAGGCAGGCCACAAGGCTGGAGACTGTAGAAAGCTGAATAGCCATCTTGATAAAAGCAAGAAACTCATGATTGTGAATAAGAACCTAGAGGATACTGATGGGTATGATGGTGATTCAATTTATATTGAGGAACCAAATGTGGATGATCTTGTCTATGGAGATGTTGGAGAGTCCTTAGTTATTCGAAAGAGCTTACTAAAACCTAAGTAAGAAACTTAGGAGGATTGGTTGAGGACCAATATTTTTCACATCACCTGTACCATTTGAGGCAAGGTGTGCAAGCTTATTATTGATAGTGGGAGTTGTGAGAATGTAATATCACAAGATGTGGTCACAAAGCTCAAGCTAGGCATATAGAAGTATCCACAACCATACAAGCTCACTTGGTTAAACAAGGGCAATGAGGTACGAGTAGAAAGTAGATGCCATGTTTCTTTTTCTATTGAAAAAAATATTTTGATGATGTATGGTGTGATGTGGTTGCCATGGATGCTTGTCATCTATTGTTGGATAGACCATGACAATATGACCATAGAGCTATACATGATAGGAGGAGGAACACATATACTATTTGGAAAGATAGTAATAAAATTGTATTAGTTCCCATGAAAAAGGGAATTACACTTAAGTCTAAACCAGGGGAGGGTGTAAATTTACTCTCAATGGTTAACTCTATGGAGGAGGTTCAGGAGACTGGGTTAATGTTTGCTTTAGTGGTTCATGAGGAGGATTTAGATCGTGTTATTCTAGAGGGGGTCGAGCCTATCGAATTATTTGATGATGAAAAAAAGGAAGCACTTAAAGGAGAATTCATAAGTGAGGTTAAATCAGTCATCGAACATTCTTAGCTCGAAGATGTTAGGGCTGAGCATAAACAATTCATATGGCAATACGATGACCCATTCCTCGAGGGTTTATCAGTTTCAATACACAATCGTTATTTTTGAATAGTATTCTAACCCACAGGTTTCATGATCGTGTTTACAACATTCGGATCGAAGAAGGTGGCAGGACTAATACAATGTTCATCTTACTGCAATTTAAAACTCGATGATGAGTTTTTCCTGACCCGGGGAGAATGAACCAAATAAAGATTTGGTCGCTCAAAATTTTAATTTTTATTTTTAGAGTCTTAAATTTTTTTTAATGAGTCCATTCATTGTTTTGCAAGAGTTAGGTTTTTTTAGGAAATTCATTTTTTTTAGATAAGTCTTATTTTAGGTAGGATTTATATTTTCCATACTAATTAGCGATAAAGGTATGTTTTATATTACAAATGGATGAGTTCATTTTTCCATGGAAGGCTTGTATTGCCTTTTGGAAACTTGGGTGGATTTTATTTTCCTTATGCATAGCATTGTCCTTACCTTATTGAGCGTTTAGGAGGAAGGACCTTATTGAGCGTTTAGGAGGAAGGAAGTGAACTTTTGGTTGGCCCCTATGTTTTAGGTAGATGCGTATTTTTTATTGAGAAATAAAGATTAGGATTGTTTCCTATATTGATAGGAATCTTTTGAAGAGATGAAGACGTTGGGGGGTTGTGCATCCTAGTATTAAGTACAATGTTATCTATGTAAAGAAAATAATTCATTTCTTTAACTTGATTTTTAGGAAAGTTATCTTACAGTTAGTGGGGTATAAATTTAGTTTATAAAAGGTGGAACATACATATAAGGGGAGATTGAATTTTATGAAATAAAGAAAGTTTTCTTAGGAGAGAGAGAGGCCCTTTGTGAGTGTTGTTTATTCTCTTGAGTTTGGTCCATACCGGAATACTCGTATCCGCACGTTTTATTCTTTCTTCTTGTGATTTTCTCCTCGTTTTTATTTCTCTCTCTAAAACACGGTTAAAGTTTGCTAGTGTTATTTAACGGTAAATTTTATATTGCATTAATTTTATAGTAATTATCCAATGAATTATCAACAAAAAATTAACTTTACTAATCAAAATGGGTTTGAACGACGAGTTTCCTGCCGTCTAGCTCATTTTTTATCTGGATGACACTGTTCATGTCGTTTGGATTGTTATCTATAGAAAAAGTAATTTCTTGGTTAGATGTTACTAATATGTATGATAGTTGTCGTTGTTATCTTTTCTGGAACCGTATGTTGTATATTTATGCATAGAGTTCTTTGCAGATTTTCTAAGACTCTATCGTGGTATTAAAACTAGGTTCGATCTTGGGACCTGTGGATTATATGCCCACAACGATTCCCCTGCGAACAAAACATATTAAAATTGATTTGTCACTTTGTTCGACATCATTTTCTTTATGGCATACTTACTCTCCATTTGTTACTTTAAATGATCAATTAGCAGATCTTCTCACAAAACCCACTTCCAGTATTCGTTTACGTTACTTACTGTCCAAACTTCAGCTGCTCTCTCCAAAACCATCTTGATTTTGAGGAGCGGTATTATCTATAAAAATAGTATATCTCTTGATTAGGTGTATATCTCTTAGTTAAGTATTATTGATATGTATGAGAGGTGTCGTTCTTATCTTGCTTCAACCACTCACTCCAAAACCATCTTGAGTTTGAGGAGGGGTGTTATCCATAAAAATAGTATATCTCTTGATTAGGTGTATATCTCTTAGTTAGGTATAATTGATATGTATGATAGGTGTTGTTCTTATCTTTTTGTAACCGTCTGCTGGTTGTATATTTATACTGGCCTTTTATATTCTTTTATTTATTAATAAATAGAGAGTTTTCTATATGTTCTTTGAAACTATCATAGATGACATAGTTCCCATTTTTGACCCTCATAAGAGTCTGTTTGGGTCATAATTTTCAAATCGTAAATCGGATTTAGGTGATTCTTGGACATTTGAAAAGCTTGCGATCTCTCCATAATTTAGAATTAAATTTAGTCTAATTTGAGTAAATTTTGAAAGTCTAAAAGGCTAGGACTTCAAGATGTCATTTTTCAAATTTCTAAACCTCGGATTGGTGTCAGAGTTAGTTTCCTATGTTTATTAGACTCATAGGTGTCTAGGATGACTAGTTTAGGGTATTAGAATGTAAGAATTTAGAAATTAGCCAATTTCAAATTAAGAAATTTCAAAACCATGCCATTACTAAGGTACTAGTCCAATACAAGGGTATGGAGCCGGAGGATGCTACATGAGACCGGCAAGCGTTTCCCTCATTTTTCAGCCTTCCGGCTCCTAGGGAGGGATGCATGTGACGGTTCAATAGAGAAAGACGCATGTCAATTTAATTGATAAGGGAAGTGCAATATGACAAATCAATTAATAAGGATAAGGAAGACATGTATGCAAATTGGTTTTAGGGAATAAAAGAAGTGAGTAGGATTGCAAATTGGTTTTAGGGTATAAAAGTAGGGAGTAGGATTGCAAATTGGTTTTAGGGAATAAAAGCAGTAAGTAGGATGAATTATAGGTTATGATTCTATATTTCCTTTTATGATTTGATTGTTGGCTATGAAAAGGAGGGTTGGATAGAAGGTAGGGCACACAAGAAATTGCATCGAGTCTTATAAGCATGTACCCCCCTTGTATCGTTCCCTTGGGTTCATTCCAAACCTACACAAAACAACAAAATGACAGTGACCCAACCATCTTCCAATTCGAAAACCATCAATTTAAAATGACAATCATCCACAAGGGTGGGTGCCTGTTATGTGGATTACACATTATCCACACGTGTGGTACAATTTTCATTCACACGTGCCCCTCGGAAAGAAGGGTTTATTTGTCATCAATTGTTGCCAATGAAATTAGGCGGCACCTCAATAAAAGCAGGGGGCCTTTGGTAGATAATGGATGCAGACCTTATCAAAATCCCAGCCGTTAAACCCCATATCACATACATCTTTCCATTTTCGGACAAGAAATCGAAGTAGTGAAGCAAATACCTGCTACCCCGCCACTCTCTCTCCTCGCTCCTCCTCTTCTCATCCTGCAAAATCCAAAGGAAGTAATGGAAATTGTGACTTGTGTGCTAGGCCCCTTGAACTTGTATTCAATTTGAGTACGTCCAACGGCCGCAATGCGTTTATGGTCATTTAATAAAACCAAAATTAATGGGATGATACCCATGAACCCCGGTTTAAAAGAGAAAAAAAAACAGAAAAGTACATAAAAAATTCATTTGTTAACTACATTTAATGTTAAAAGAGTAATAATTTCTCGATCTTTACAACACCATCCAATTTAATATCTAACGACAATAAGTGATTATAACCTCTTTGTAAAAATAAATAAATAGACCCATAGCATAAATTCTAAAATATAAAACACCACATATGTGCTTTATAGCCAAAACAGCAGCATAAGATGCAGCCCACATTTCCATACCCTTTTTTAAATTTCAATCTGATTATAGAAAAGAGAGTATATGTTTGATTAGTGGAAGAGGTGGCTCCTAAAAGATTGCAAAAGCTGCCTCTTCCACTAAAATTGGAGGCAGCGGGTTAAGGGGCAAATGACCAGATGGCCCAATACGGCTCCAGGGCTCCATCCAAAAAACCTAATGCCTAGGCCACAAAATGTGACTCGGGGGTCCATCATTTTTCTTCAGTTTTTTTTTATTTTTATTTTTTAAACTAGGCCCGCCCCTAAGAGGATTAGGGCCTCTGTAGTGGGTCAAGGCAGGGCCAAGCTTGGTCACCCCTAACTGCGTGAAATATGCGGCTTCCCACATACTACATAAACTTGTGCCAAAAGATATTCTATTCTCATCGGAGTAGAATGTCCATTATTACCTCGGGTATGTACCCTACATAGAATTAATTTTAATTCCAAATTTTGAAAATTAAACCTCTTCAACCTATAGATTAATTTCAATAAATTTTTTTTCCTAATTGTACTTCTATGCGCTTGAAAAAAATAACGTCTCGAGAATGAATAGAGACCATTGAATTTTTTAATATGAGATTTAAGTGTTAAAAAGCTCAAATTTCCATTTTTTTTTTTGAGACATCATCTAGTAATTCTTAATTAGTTCGCAAAATTTTAAATTGAAAAAAATCCCCCTAAATAGGTCTTTTGATGGAGGGAGTGAAGTGAACTATGCTCCCAAGGAGCATAATATACCTACTATTGTAGGTCTTTTGATGGAGGGAGTGAAGTGAACTATGCTCCCAAGGAGCATAATATACCTACTATTGTTTAGAAAGCTTGGACTCTCAAGCCAGCGTGGCACTTCCTCTCAGCGTTCAAAAAGTCGGCCGAGGTACTCGGGCTTGGGCCCTTGCCAAGTCCGACTTGTTATGAGTTGGAGGTTCAACTCGAAGATCTTAAAAAAAATTTAAAAATTATAAAAAAATCTCAAAAAATAAGAAATATATTTGTAACATGTTTTCTATCATTTTCGCAAAGATTGGAAAGTATTTTGACCATAAATACTTATTTTTATATTTTTCATCTTTTTTAAATTTTTTGAAAATACCCCCGATCACAAACTCATTTTTTAAAATCTATTTTTTTGCTAATTTTTTTAACAACAATTAGTTGTGTTTTGTTAAATTTTACTTTCTATATATTTTTCCTATTTTTTGAGATTTTTTTATATATTTTTTATTTTTCTAATAGTTTGTCGGCCCCTCTTAAACTAAACGAGAAGTGCTACTATATTAGAATCCATAACTTCCGGTAATCAAATACCAAGGATAGAGAAAAGATATTGTATATTATGAGATCATTTGATTTAGTTTCAAGGTGGTCACAATTACACTTAGCTATTAGATGT
>NW_006499855.1:2336475-2351479 GCF_000471905.2 Amborella trichopoda
AAATTTTTTTTTTAACATTGAGTATAATCAATGACACTATTACCACCACTCAATTTAAAATCAGAGCGATGACCTCATGGCTTAGGGTGTATCATAAAGTACGATAAATTTCTCTTTGAACATTGAGTATAGTCAATGTCACTCTTACCACTGTTACTACCACCCAATTTGAAATCACATGGAGTCGCCTTTGTACCAAAATAAATGGCCTCTTTGTAAAGAGGAGAGAAACTCTCACTTTTTTAACTTCAGAATGCACAAACTAAGTGGCCAGATGTAAAAAAGGAACTCAAAGTATGTAGAAAGGAACCTTGAGGAACATCTCTAATGGAGCGTCAAAAATGGAATCCACCTCTTCCGGGTTTATGTTGGGTTTGAAAGCTTCCTTGTCTGAGAGTATGCCTATTACTGGTACCACTTTCATGAGATGCTGCAACACAAGAAGAGAGACACATCGTTTGAAAACAATAGGAATGAGAAACCAGAGAATTGAGAAAGAGAGAGACCTTGGATAAAAAGGGCTCGAGGACGGCTACGATGCGAACAAGAGCAGGGTCCAACCCGATCTCTTCCCTCGCCTCTCTCAACGCGGTCGCTGTGTCGTCTGCATCTCCTTCCTCTGCTTTTCCACCTGGAAGTGAGACTTCTCCTGATCCATAAACAAGAGCAAATTCTAAGTAAATACTAAATACTGAAGATTTTCTACTGTTTTTTCTTTTGCGTTTCACGACTCTTAAGTATCTTTCCAGCAGTGGGTTAATTGAGTTTAGATTAACTGTCTTTGCTTTTCGAATTGCCAATTTGGGGTACTCAATTTAATTGGGGCTTTGCAAAAGTTGCATTTGATTTGATTTTGGGTCCCCTCGTTTCATCCATTATAATGAGAGAGGTCAATAAAAATCAGAGGCATTTTGATTGATGCATTGCTTCCTCGAGTCTAATTGAAAAAAAAACGAAGCAAAAACTGCTAATAATTTTGGTGGGGTTTCTGTTCAAGCCAGAGATCCAGAAAGAGGGGCCAAAAAAAATTAATTTGACCTAAATTTCCAAAAATCTGGAGCCAAATCCTTTAAAAGTCAATCGCTTTTTTAATACGAAAATTTGATGGTAAAACACCATCAAGGAATTTCATGTAAACATCAATGAATTGAACCAAAGATTCAGAAAAAAAAAACATTTACATTTTGTCCAAAAGGGCATTTACTTTAAATTTTAAAATATTATACGAGAGAAAATTCAGAAAAAAAAAACCCTATTCATGAAATTACTTAAAAATCAAAATCACCAAAAAAGAAAGATGCAATTTTTCACCCAAAAAAGAAAAGATGCAGTAAAATTGCAGAAAGGGAGAGACCAACCCGAATGAGTATGGAGATTAGATGATCTCTTGGTAAGAATAACCCTCAGATCTCCACATTCGTTCTCAAAGAGGCATATGAGGACCGCTGCTCTCCCCGGTTTTCCTGAGGAGAAATAGACCTCTCTCTCTCTAAAATAGGAGGATACTGAGGGCTTGTATTCTCTGAGTTGTTGGGCTAAAACCCTCAATCTCTGGCTTTTCCAAGATTCCTCTGATAAAAAAATAATTGGGTTTTTGTTGCTGCTCTCCATGAGATTGGCTATGGACTTCGTTGCCATACAAAACCTCTTCGAAGCTGCTGCAATCATGGGCTTATAACGGAGGAAGCAGAGAGAGAATGGTATAGAAGAAAGGTTGAGAGCAACACAATTAGTGCGGTCAAAACAAAAAAGTATTAAAAAATAAAAATATTAAAAATTCTTTAAAAGAAAAAAATATATATAAAAATAAAATGAAACACAACACGGGGTACTAAAAATAGTATGTAGTGGTTTAAAAAGCGGATGGGTGACTCGGATTGGGCATCTCAAAAACACATCCGGATCGGCGAATCAATTAATAGCTCAGATTAAACCTTACAAAAAAATCTGAAAAAATTATTAAAATTCATTATAAATATTGTTTTTTAAGAATTCAATAAGAAATGAAAGTACTCCATTAAGAATTTTCATTTCTTTGCATGAATATGCGAATATTGATTTGTTCTTTCCCTGCATGAACTACTATTTACCATTTAATTTACATCACACAAAATGATAAATATAGAATTATCATGAATTAAGTATATCATCATACATGGACTACAACAAATAAAATAACAGAGGACGTCGTTCTTCATCTTGGTCATGCTGGTGCTATTGATTGAATTCACGTGACAATTCATTGACTCATTCTAAAAACGAATCATCCAAATTAGTATGCACCTGACTATACCCAAATCCCTGAGTGTTAGTGTTTTGTTGTGGTCCTTATCCAAAATCCTCGAAGTTTGTCCATCCTTCATGCTCACCTACATTATCATGCTTATCCCTACCCGCTTGTGTTGGGACTCGATATGTGAATAATTTGGCTGGGATTGGGTGGCCTCAGAATCATCATCTCTCTCATTTTCCCTTAGACGCCCTTCCCACTCTCCTTCATTAGGTGCAATATCACCAACATCTCCGACAAATTGTGGATATGTTAGTGGGCTGCTTCCTCGTTCATACTGTTCATCACCTTCTTCAAGATCTTCCTCACCGATAGCCTCAAAGAATGCTCTCTTGTGCAACACTAACTTTTCTTATTCTACTATCTATTGTTCTGTTGTGTCTGTGACAAATATTGTGTCCAAATCTATCGACCCATAGTCTTCAAGCTTCCTTCTTATTTGTCGCTCTCTGAGGTTTAAGTTGTAATGAATGTAAACTAGTTTATGAAGCTTCCCAAAAGCGATTCGATTCCTCCTAGTAGTGTGCAACCATTAGAACGTACTCCAGTTTCGCTTAAAGTCAGTAGCAGACCATGTCTGGGAGAGCATCTTGATTGCTGTCCTCTTTAGGTGAGGTGCATCACTATCATATATCTCCCACCATTCAGCTGGATTAAAATGTAAAAAACATTGTAAGGGCAAGAACAATTCATAAGATTAAATATATGAATGAACAGAATATTAGTTAGGGGATAACCTGGATCCATCTTAGTTCGAGAATTCCTAGCAAGTCTAGTTCCGCAGGATCCTATATCATCCCTATACATAGCAAGCTAAAACAAAATATTTCGTTTTAATGCATTATTCCTCACAAATATAACAACTCAATCAAGTTCTTACTCAAATATTAAATAATACCTCTTGTATTGCTGCTACCTGGTTTCGATGGCTTCTCTCTAACCTGACAATAATGTATCTGACCTCTTCCATAATCTTGTGGGGATGTTCAAGTGTCAAATATAACAATTTTGGGTTGAAGTAGCAACCTAGAAAATATATAGATAGAGAAATGTCATTCAAAATTTCATAAAAAAATAATTTAGAATGAAACATTCTAATGATATAAATATATATTTACCTGTATAATGAATTGGACGTCCAAATTTGGTGTTCCACCTTCTTTCCATAATCTCGATCACTTTACTCGCAAAATTACACTTCTCCCCAATAGCTGATTTGACCCTCTCGATACTTTAATAAAGGATGCTCATGGTAGCTTTCTTGTTAGCACCCACCGTTCTTAACACCGTAACAAAAGGGGCAGTGGCCTCTACGATACTGGAACATCGAGACCAGAACCTCCTATTTGAGACTATGTCGTCCACTTTTAGCCCTGTATTGGACTTCGAGAGGCGGTCATTTAACCACTCTTCACTGGTAAACAATCTCTTTAATGCTCCTTCAGATTCCCGAATGGAGTCCACAGCCAAGAAATCTGTCACAAAGCGGGTTATGGCAGGCCTGATTATCTCTTTTTTTTTAGACTGCTCTCTGAATAAAAATAAAATTTTACAATGGTTATATATAAATCTTGATACCAACCTCGCTTCCTATAGAGTCTCCTTCACAATTTTGATCTCACCGATCTCCTCTAATATAAGATCGATGCTGTGTGCAGCACACGGGGTCTATATTAGATGCTTCTGCTTATCCATCAATTTGCTGTCCGCAGAAACACATGCACACTCATTGTCTATAATAAACTGGACTACATGCTTATCTCCCACCTCCTCCACTATCTGATCATATAGTCGTACGAAGAAGTTTGCATCCTTCTTCATCCCTGATACGTCTTTGCTAGACAAAAAAGCTGTACCTTTTGGGGATTAGGCCAAGAAGTTTAAAAATTCCTTTTTGCTAACTTTATTCAACCAATCATCACTCATGAGAGTAGTGCTTGTTCTTGGCCAACTCTTATTATATTCTTCAATCCACTTTCTAACTTCTTTCACTTCTTCATCCAATATTGACCCACTGAACTCATATGCCGTCGGGGGTTTTACCCCGTGCCTAGCTCTCTGGATTGCGTTGACCATAGGTAGAAAATATGAGCTATTGGTTGCATTAAAGGGGATCCCTTTATCATAGAACTATTTACCAACATATCTGCCCAACATGTTTCTCATATATTTCACCATGCCTTTGAGGGTCATCTGTCTGACTTAGGCTTTGCGAGAAATGAGTCTATACGATCATGACCTGCAACACTAGCACTCCTAAATAAGCTAGAAACAATTTCTTCAACATCTGATTCCTCTTGATACATATTGCCACCAACCCCTCCATACATATTTGAGCTGTGCCCGCCATACATGCTCGAGCTGGGCCCGCCATGCATGTCTGAGCTAGGCCCACCATGCATGGCCATGTCATAACCACCAGGCATTCTTGATCTGTGTTCCCTCTGGTATGTTTCCTGTAAACTCATTCTTGTGGCCATCTCTAAGTCATTATTATATTGCTCTTCTGGATCATTCCCGCTTGATGGCATATATAAACTAGCTATCTCCTCATCCATCATCTACTTTGCAATTTTTTTACCTTTGGTAGCTTTGAGAAATGTCGTCATCTGCTTTCTTACATTATTAGGGACAATATTGCACACAGAAACATCTTCCTTAACCCATGCCAATTGTTGCTTGAACCTATGTACCCCACAACTTATCACTCTTTGGCAGTAATTACAAATAATTTTGTCTTTTTTTTTGGGATCAAGTCTGACCTAATGTTGCCATGCAGGGTCTTTCGCAGATCTTGTCATGGTTCAACTGTTTTAATATGTAAAAGGTTAAAAATTAACGTGACAGTTCAATATGAAAAATAATCACCATGTGTAGTGATAATATATAAGGGTAGTTCATAAAGTTATATTTGTTGTTAAAGCAAAATATTTCTATTGACAAAAATATTTTAGTTCCTACTAGAAAAAATAATTTATTTATACACCATTATAGATAAAAATAGCATACATCAGCCACTACATATAGAACAAAAAAATTTATATTGATATAGTATCAATAAAATTATATTTACAATGGTATAATAATTCACAGTGCCAATACATATGGACTTGTCACAAATCTTCATTTCAACAAACATGAATGAGTTCCTACTGAGAAAAAAAAATATTTATGCAACATTATAGATAAAAAAAAAGTCTGTATGAGTCACACTTAGAATCAAGAAAAAAATTACAATAATATAGTCATCCATAATGCCACTACATGTATATTTGACACAAAAAACATTTACAATGATATAGTCATTCACAATGCCACAAATAAAATTTACAATGATATAGTGGGCACAATCCCAAGTCAATTGAAATGATCACAAATAGTCATACATCTCAATTACAAATATGCAAGATAATATAATAAAAAATGTAAGCTCCAAACATGGCTACAACTCAATTATCAAGAACATACATTTTTTGCTTTAAAAATTTAATAATAAAATTGAAAAATGTAAGATAATATAATTATCATACATGCCACGATTTTTTTACAATGATATTCACTTTAATTCCTCATGTAAATATAGTTTAACAACATGTATTTTTTGCATTAAAAATTTAAAAAATTAAAAATACATTTTTAATGTAAAACTGCATTAAAAATATAATACAGTTTAACAACATGTATTTGCTAATGTATTTTTTTGCATTAACAACAAATTAAAAAGTACAGTTTTGCATTAAAAATATAATAACATGTATTTTTTTGCTTAAATAATCTATCAACATGCAATTTTTGAACTAAAAATTTAACAATAAAAATTAAAAATATTGTTTAATTCCTCATGATAATAAAAAACTGGTCACAATTTTTCAAAAAATCACGATTTTTCAAAAAACTTAATCATGAATTAAAAAAAAAAAAACGCAGTTCTTCACAGACCCACCTAACATCAGTCATTCTAACTCAAAAATCCGCCTCAAATCGAATAAATTACATCAAATTGAATACATGTTTTGATAAGCAACACTATAAGGAATTAAAGTCCTATAAATTAACACATTATTATCAAAATATTAAATAAAATAGATTGAACTGGAGAAAAAAAAAAAACGTAGTTCTTCACAGACATCAATCATTCAATCTCAAAAATCAAGCTCAAATTGAATAAATCAGATCAAATTGAATACATGTGATGATAAACAACACTATAACAAATCAAAACCCTATAAATTTAACACATTATTTGCAAAATATTGAGTAAAATTGATAAAATGGCGGAAAAAAAAAAGACCGCGGTCCATTTTTTCTTGACAGACATCAATCTTTTTTTCTAAAAAGTCAAACTCAAATTGAATAAATAAAATCAAATTGAATACATGTGATGATAAACAACACCATAACGAATCAAAAGCCTATAAATTTAACATATTATTTGTAAAATATTGAGTAAATTTGATAGAATGGCCGAAAAAAAAAAAAAACGCAGTTCTTACCTGTTTTTCGTGCACCCGGGGCTTCAAATTGAAATTTGTATATGTATTCGTCCAAAATACTCACAAATTATGAACAAGAACTTCTGACCAACACTCTTACGATCAATAACCCTTAGATTTTATAAAAAATGATGCCCTCTTTTGCTTGAAATCAAAGAAATGGCAGAATCCTAAAACTTTTTTAGGGTTATTTACAGATCCAAATTTTTTTGATCAAAATCGGTGATTTTTACTACCTTTTATTGACTGAAATGGTTGAAAAAAGCCTGCAAGATTCAATTATGAAGCTGAAAAAGATGAAAAATGATAAAAAAATGACAAAAAACCATAAAAATCGTGAACAACACAGTGCAACCCGTGTTCTTGAACGAGTCACTGTTGAGACTAGACGATTCACTATTGGGAATCACCTGGTTTTCTCTAGACCCGGGCGATTCCCGGTATTATAGTGGAACTGGCACGGGATCTGCCGATTCCCAAGTCGAACCAGGCGAGTTCGGTTCGACTCGCCAAGTTTTCAAACCCTGCTTCGAACACATCTCCTATGTACATATAAAATGCCACGGTCTGAAAAATTATAAAAAACACATTATAGTGGACTATTTATACAAGTTACCCTAACAATTTTTTACCTTGGGATGAAAGATTGTTTTGGAACAAAAAGTAGAAAAAGGATTAAGGTGGGTTAAGTTGCATAGATAGTTCATTTTTAAGTGTTTTTTATAATTTTTCCTTTCTTTTATGCTCCCCATGACTTTACTTTGTAAAGCATCACGATTCACGCAAAACCACGTTTAAAGAAATGCAAATTGCAAGAACAATAAAATAGCACGACAGATGTGATGTTCGTCCATTATTGCCTCAGGGATGTGGGCTGATATGAAAGCTCTTACCGGATCATGTATCTATACCAACGGTGACCCGACCTTAGTTTTTATTAGCAGTTAAGACTTAGTCCAATGATGAGTATCTAAACGGTTTTATGAACTCACAATAGGTGTGGAGGTTAGTTTCATAACCAGTCATAGAACTCACAATAGGTGTGGCTGTTGGTTTCATAACCGGTCATAGAATGTGAGACTAGAGCGCGTGAGTAAATAGTTTTACCTCATTTACTCTTGGAGGGGATTCAAAAGAGGCAAGAAAATTCGTTTAAAAAAAGAAATATATACATGATTAACTACGAAAATATGTCAAAAGCTTGTTTTTGGATTGGGGTGGGCCTTAACAGTTTAACAACCTGTGGCCCTTTTGGCAATAACATGGGGCGTGCATCAAGTGTAATATGTTACCATATTAATATGGAGTCTTCTTCCATGTAGATGAGGATGCATAAGAGAAGACTCGTAGACGGCTGATACCCTATAATACTTATAGATGGTCTTCACAATTAACCTTTGGTCATCCATTGCTACCGGTGTTGAAATGTGAACTGATGGTTCTTTGTACAAGCTTTCGAATTCCTCGATCATTGCCTCCAGAGGCAGATAATCGGAGGAGTCTTTTGGCTTATCACGGACGGTTAGGATTTCTGATAAAGCTGACGCCTACAACTAAAGGAGCTCGAATGTCCTTTTGGATTTTCAACCGAGTTGTTGAGGCAGTTGCAGGTTAAGGTTTTCATCACCGTACCCCAAAACTATTTCTGTGACTATTTTGCTCCATGTATTGCTACTGGGTCTGTCGATTTTCATTTCTACTCAAAGTAGCTCCCTTTCATGTTTCACTACACCTAGTATTTAGCATTTTTACCCTTGGATCTTGCCAAGTTTTTGCCATATTTATTTTTTCTGTAAAGAAAAATATACAATGAGAGCATTTACTTTTAATACAAGGTGGTCACAATTACTCTTGACAATTGTATGTGAAATTAGGTGGCCTCATTTATTCCATTGACCAAGTTCAAAGTTTAATATAAATTTTTTCAAACTTTGTGATGCACCTAAGCTGTCAGATTTTACATTACATGGTTATAAGTAATTGTAACTTCTTTGTATTAAAAGTAAATAGTCTCATTGTATACAATCTCTTTTTATAATACTTTTTTTTGGTAATTTAAATTAAGAATAAATATGCAAGTTTTGTCAAGGCGAACATCAATCATGATATAATGACCATCTCAATTGGGGTTGAACTTTTCCATTAGGTGGTTGCTACAATTACTTAGAATATCTTGCAAAGGACAAGCTCTCCTACTTAAATGATAGAGTAGAAGACCACAATGTATATGGGTCATTCTTATGGTCTTCGTTCAGAAGTACTGTAGGCCATAGGGAACCATGCAATCCCTCATGCCAATCGGCCCCCTTTAGGGAATTATGCACTTCCTCATGCCAATCAGCCCGCTCATTCTCAGTGTATATATATTATTGTGTATATGGATACATATCATCATGAATATTTATAGGTACAAGTATCTAGTTAGTAATTATCAATAACGGTCGGTATCTTTTAAGATCTGTTATTAATATCTATTTAAAACTATTATTAGCCGTAAAATATACGGACCTTATACATTCTTAATTCTTAGTGAATACTGAGAAAGATTTCTCTCACATAGTATCAGCGCCCGTCTTTATGAATTTATTTGGGCCCTTTGTTATCAGTCTTCTCTGCAATCTTGTTCGCGCCTTCTCGCTTGTCTCATCTATATTACGGTATCTCTTCTCTCTTGGTCTCTTCTTTCTCGGTCTCCCTCTAATCTGTCTCTCTCAAGATCTCTGTATTTCTCTAAGCAGATCTGATATATGTTTTCTCTCTCTTTCTATGTCTCATATCTCTTCTCCCTCTACTGATCTCTCGATCTTCTCACGCTACGTTCTCTCTCTAGATAAACTCATTTCTCTCTCTAGATAAACTCAAGGCCCAAAGTCAAGCAGTAGCTTTTGGTATCAATAGAAACACTATTAATCCTCAGCAACCGAAGAGGACTTGCAAAAACTCTCCAATCAGAGGTCGTTGAATCGAAGATTTGGAACTCATCCTCTAATGCCAAAACCATAGCAGCTAATTGCCGGATCAACAAACTCTCTCTTTGCACAAATTTACATCAAATCTCAAGTTTTCCAGCAAAAGCCCCTTCACCCCAAGCCCCTTTTCACTATTCGTCACAGGCTCTGTTCTTCTTCGGCACTGTTACGAATCTTCTTTGATTTCCCTAAAATCTGATTCGAAATTGCCCCTTTACACTCCAGCATCTGCGGACTCTGCTGCCTCTACGATTTGTGCATCAGGTTTTCCCACCATTCTTCTGTGGCTTTCTCTACATGAGTTTTCTCTCACTAAAAGTAAAGTGAGGATTCATCCGCATATTTGTTCTGTCTCTGCATACTAGTTTTCTCCCACGAAAAGTAAAGTGAGGTTTGCTTTGAAAAATGAGTTGGTGTTCCATATTTTTTTTTGATGGTCCACTTTGGTTATTTGGACTTGCATCTTTGGTGATTAATATTGTTTCTTGTTCGACCCAATAAAAAAAAAAAGGAGAAATTTTGAATATTTTAGGCTTGTGTCAGGGACCATACTATCCTCTCGCTCTCTCTAAGCTCTCTCTTATTTTATTTCCCTTCCAAGGGAAAAATCAAAGTCTTTCCAGCTTGTACCCTTTAAAACTCAATGACACCAACTACAATTTTTGAGCCTCATTTATGCGGAATGTTATTCATACAAAATGCCTCCTCGGATACATAGATGAGGCCCTAATAAGCCAGGAAAAATAGAAAAATGGGGCATAAATAATGCTCGGATTATAACATAGTTCATGGGATCCTTTGAAAGTAATATCGTGATCAATATCAGCACTTTCAAAACTGCTCAAGAAGCATGGAAATTTTTTGAGGAAAATTATAATCAGACTAACTGAGCACGAAAGTGTTAGTTAGTGCATGAACTTTGTTCACTCGGATAGGAAGAACAATCCATTCAGGATTTTTACTCTTCTATGAAGACACATTAGGATACTCTAACACTTATGGAACCTGCGATTGAAGATGGTCCTAATGCATAAATAATTGTTAAATCTCGAGAGGAATTTCAAGTTATTGAATTTTTAATGGCACTTCATCCAGAGTTTGAAAGTGTTAGAAATGGCTTGATCCATAGAATTACTTTCCCCACTCTGAATCAAGCTCTTTCTGAGCTTATTGTAGAAGAAACAAAGAATAAACCTCTTCATTCAATATTTAAAGGAGACAGTTTTTGCGACAATCCAACCTTAGAGATCAAATGTGCCTAAACAAAATCAGCGCAATTCGTACTATGTCCCTCCCAAGACCATGACATCTGTCATATGTAATTATTGTAAAGAATTGAGACACTTCAAGTACAACTGCCCAAAGAAGAAGAAACCCATATTCGCTGCTATTGCTGATACACGTCCACCATTGATCAAGTACCCACCAATTCAAACTAGATCCCCTAGTCCTACTCCTGCTTCACCACCTATGACATTTACACAGGAACAAGTGCAGTTTATGTGTTCTCAGTCACACCTCGCCTCATAACCCCCTCCCTCTTATTCAGGTAACTCTGTTTCTACTTCTTGGCTGCTCGACTCAGGAACTTCTCATTATATGACTTTCAATGAGTCAATTCTAGTTGATTGTAAGTCTTTTTCTAATACTATCCATACTGCTGATGGAGCTACTATGAAAGTATCAAAAATGAGTTCTACCTCTCTTACCTCTGACCCATCTGGTAAATTAAGTGTTTCTAATGTTTATTATGTTCCTTCCCTTGCCATGAAGTTATTGTCTGTCGGCCAGATTACCCGTTTCAATTGTAATGTTGTTTTTTCTCCATCTTCTTGCTATGTACAGGATCAACCGTCAGAGAAATTGATTGGGACTAAGCGTAAAGTTGGCAATTTATACTACCTGGACTATTTGCATATGCCAACCTCTTATGTCTGTGCTGTTTCTTCTGTTAATGACACATTGTTGTGGCATCAATGTCTTGGTCACATCTCTAGTACTCGTTTACAGTTTTTTTTTTTCCCGCAATGTGATTGGTATTGTTAGAAATAATTTTTTTATTGATGTCCAACATTGTGCAACTTGCAAATTCGCTAAATCTCATGCTTTACCTTTTTCTCGTAGTACTTTTATTTCACCTTTCATGTTCGATCTTGTTCATACTGATGTGTGGGGTCCTGCACTTATTCCTTCTAAAGGAGGGTCACATTATTTTGCAACTTTTATTGATGATCATACTCGTTATACATGGTTTTTTTTTATGCATAATCACATTAAATTTTTTAAAATCTTCACTCAGTTTTATTCGTATGTAGATACTCAATTTTCCACTATAATCAAAGCTCTACGCTCAGATTTTGGTGGAGAATATATCAGTGGGTTGCTTCAACAATTTTTGGTTAATCACAACATTCAACACCAGAAAACCTGTCCTTATACACCAGAACAAAATGGTTATACACCAGAACAAAATGGTGTCGTCGAACGTAAAAATCGTCATATATTGGAAACCACTAGATCTCTTCTTTTTTCTAAATTTGTCTAAAAGACTTTTGGGCAGAAGCTGTTCATACATCAATTTTTCTTATCAACATCATGCCATCCTCTTTTTAATCTGGTGCCACACCTTTCCAAAAATTGTTTAAATGATCACCCGATTATTCCCTCTTATGTGTACTTGGTTGCACATGTATATCCCGACATGTGGTGTTTTTTGAACACATTCCATTCTTCGAAAATACCATAAATACTCCGTCACCCTCTCACCTTTCCTTGTTGGTTTCCTTCTCTGATTCTGTCTCTCATTCCTCTGGCCATTCCACTAGTCATCCTCTTTCTGAAGTCCAGGAAGGAGCTTCACCAACTCAAATCAGAACCTTGCACCTGCTGATCCTCTGTCGCTCCCTGCTCTTAGATGAAGCTCTCGAGTCTCTGTTCCACCTGCCCGACTTGTAGACTATAACACCTTCTTACTCTCAGCACTAAGCATTCCTTGCCTCTGTTCATTCTTTTTCTGAACCTCAGACTTACCAAGATGCTGCAAGTCAACCTGCGTGGCAACAAGTAATGATTGATGAGTTAAATGCTCTCGAGCGTATGCATGCTTGGGACCTTGAAACTCTCCCAAAAGAAAAAGATTGCTATCGGTTGTCGATGGGTATATAAAATTAAAACTAGCGCCGATGGCAGTTTAGAACGATACAAAGCCCGCCTCGTGGCAAAAGGATACAATCAGAAATATGGCATTGACTTTGCAGAAACCTTTGCTCCTATCGCTCATATGACTACAGTTCGTACACTAATCTCAGTAGCCACTGTTCAGCAATGACCTCTCTATCAATTAGATGTCAAAAATGCTTTTCTCAATGGTGATCTAGATACGGAAGTATATATGAAGTTACCTCCTGGTGTTGTGGATTCTAAACACCGTGTGTGTAAACTTTGACAGGCTTTATATGGACTCAAACAAGCACCTCGTGCTTGGTTTGAGAGGTTTCGTAATGCAGTTCTTTCGGTTGGATTTTGACAAAGTCCTCATGACCTAGCACTATTTGTTTTTGAAACTTCTAGAGGACGGGTTCTCTTGTTACTATACGTGGATGATATAATTATCTCTGGTAATAATATGGGCACAATTAATAAAATCAAACAGAGGCTCAGTAGCACATTTGGAATGAAAGATTTGGGTTTCTTGTGGTATTTCTTTGGACTCGAAGTTGCCTATTCTCCTCGTGGCCATCTGTTGTCACAATTAAAATATGCTTCAGAGATTGTTTCTCAAGCTTGACTCTAGAATGATTCAAAGAAAGATGATACCCCTCTTGAGGTCAGTGCCAAATTTTGAGCAACCGATGGGGAAGCTCTTCCTGATCCAACCTTTTATTGGCAACTAGTTGGGAAACTGATATATCTAACAATTTAATGTCCCGATATTGCTTATGCAGTAGATGTGGTTAGTCAATTTTTTAGTACCTTGCGTTCTGTCCATCTCGCTGCCGTTTTGCGCATCATTCGTTATATCAGGGATTCTCGTCGCCAAATATTATTCTTCCCGTCTTCTACGTCACTTGTGCTCCAAGACTATACAGACTCTGATTTTGCAGGAAATCCAAGTGATCGAAAATCTACCACAGGATTTTTTATTTTTCTCGGTGATTCTCTTATCTCTTAGAAGAGTAAGAAATAGAAACGAATTGCTCAATCAACTACAGAAGCTGAATACCGAGCTATGACCCAAACAACCACCAAGATTGTTTGGCTACGTTAGCTGCTCGAAGACATGGGTGTCCCTATCTCAACTCCTACTCCACTTTATTGTGACAATAAAAGTGCCATCTATATCTCTAAAAATGCAGAGTTACATGAGTGCACGAAACATATTGAAATCGATTGCCACTAAGTTTGACAAGAATATCTTCCAAACACAATTTCCTTACCATATGTGCCCATCACAGCTCAACTAGCCAACTTCTTCACTAAGTCCTATCCCCCACATCCTTTCTCACAGTTTGTTTACAAACTCTCAATGATTCCTTTCAAATTATCTTGAGTTTGCGGGGGAGTAATGTGCCCATCACAGCTCAACTAGCCAACTTCTTCACTAAGTCCTATCCCCCACATCCTTTCACAGTTTGTTTCCAAACTCTCAATGATTCCTTTCAAATAATCTTGAATTTGCGGGGAAGTGTTAGTGTATACAAATTCTCATGTGTATCAATACACGTCATTATGAATACCTATGGGTATAGGTGTCTAGTTAGTAATTATCAATAACGATTGGTATCTATCCAGAACTATTATTGGTATCTATCCAGAGCTGTTATTAGCCGTATATTTATACGGGTCTTGTACATTCTTAATTATTATTGAATACAGAGAAAGATTTCTCTCTTATGACCTTACTGGCGATTTTGATAATGGACTTGTTAGGGGCTTCTACCGAGCCATATCCTTATCTGTAATCTGGCGATCTTTAATAAAATCTTGTTTATGAAATTAATCCCATTATCAGAGACTATAACTTCAGTGACTCTAAATCTATATGCAAAATTGTTCTTAATGAACCTTGCGACATGTCCTCCTTCTATCTTTATAAATGAGCTTACTTCGACCCCAGTGGTCGCAGTAGGACGAAGCAATGTTGATTTGAAGCTTTTTAGATTTATTTTCCAATCACATCAATGGCCCATTTTGAGAAAGGTCACGTGGGAGGAGTGCCATCATGTGGCATGAAAGATGTATGGCTGGTCTTA
>NW_006499855.1:2353278-2391049 GCF_000471905.2 Amborella trichopoda
TATATATATATATATGAGTAAACTTTACAATAGCTTAGCATCTATAATGAATAGTAATATAGGTGGAATGAGAGCCGTCAGATATTCATCATGTGGTTCAGAATGCATATCACCATATGAATTTTACTTTTAATTTTTTTATAAATCTACTTACGATAAAATTTTGGGGGTATATAACTAACACTATTATGCACCATATAAGAATATAAAAAAATCATTTTCAATCATTTAAACTGAACCTCATCATTTTTCAAGGACATTTCGATCATTTTATATTTTGAGAAATATTTTTTATAGATTTCTAATTGTGCGTCCTATGTTTTAATATACACGTCTAAAATTTCATTACGATCCAATTTCTAAAAAAAATATTAGCATTCATGTAGTGATATGCATTTTGAACTACATGATGAAGATCTGACGGCTCCCATTTCGCATATATTATTATTCATTATAGCTGCCAAGCTATTGTTACCTTTTTCAAATAAAGTTATATATATATATATATATATATATATGATTATGTCGTATAGGGTTATGTTATGGTGCTCACACATATTTTTTATTGTTAGGAGGCGTGTGATGTCTTCTACATGGGGTAAGACATCCTGCACATGAAAAATTAAATACCATAAGTGTGCTACATGTGGGTGATATTTGTTTAAGATGAAAATATGACAAATCTTCCGGCGAAGATCTCTCAGATCTTGACACCTTAAACCGCTGAAAAGGAGGTGATAGAGAAAGTGGGAAAAATCGAATTAAGATCTGAGACGAGATTTGCTCGGAAACGAGCAGATCTACTCTCAGATCTGTGGCAGAGCCAACATGATCCAAAACATCAAAACATGATTTTAAAGCAAATTAACAGAGAAAAATAAAATAAAACAGAATCAAACAATGAGGGGAAAAAGAAAGAAAGAGTTAATGAATGATACCAAACTGGGCCGGATGGCTCGGGACTTCCGAGCCTTTGAGGGCTCGCATGTATCAGCACCAACCTCCTCTTTGCCTCTCTAATTCGGATGTTGACCAGCAGATCTCTGGTGTAGAAGGGATGTTGTGCCCTAGAGATCTAAGGTTTTAGGCTTAGGGTTAACGTTAGGGTTTTTGTCAGCTAACACTTTCCTAGGGTTTCAATCTTCTAAAGTCGTGCCTCAAATTGCCATGAAAAGACATCTTATACGGATCAAGGATCTGTTGGAAAGGATAGCTTTCTATAACCAATAGATCTCTATCCAAAAATTTCATTTTTTGGGGTACAAATCAGGGCAACACGCCTTGTGTTGCTTGCCCAAGAACAATGGGTAAAAACATCACAAAAGGGTAAAATTCCAATTCGGGACAAAAGGGGTTGAGTGCCAAAACTTTTCCAAACTGATTTTTTTCACATTGGGTGCATTCCTCTTGTGAAGCTCTCAGAGAAAATTTGGCTCAAAAAGGATTTTTTTACTGTTTTTAATATTTGTTTTGGTAAAACAACGCGTCTGCAGGTTTCATGGTCAAACAGGATTTCTGCAGGGTTCCGGGTAGGCAGATGGTTCCAGGTCACAGGGTAGGCTGTGTTGACTATGGATTTTGGGTTTACTATGATAATGTGGTCATAAGGTTTAAAAAACTACAGAAGTTGCTAGATTTAAAATGGGTATCTACAATTGCCCCTCTTCGGTACTCCCTATCCTTCGAGAGATATATGAGAGGCAAAGAAATAGATACTTTGGTGTTCCTTATCCTTCGAGGGACAGGTGAACATCAAAGATATTACAGACATTTTAAATTTCTTTCTGATGTCACGTGGTTAGAGGCCTCACCAACTAACCCCTCCAAGTCATTGTGTTCACCTAGCTCACCTACTTAAGGCATTTTTCATCCTAGGGTGTTCGACGTAAGTTGTCGGTGAGTTACTGAGCTTGAAACTCGAGTTGGATTTTTTGGCCATGTAACTTAACTTCAGGGGTTTCATAGTTTGAATTTTTAACCCTGATCTTATTTGATTTCCTTAGGGTTTCCTAAGGCTGTCTATAGGAAAATGCTTTCAGGAAGAGACTTGCCTGGCTAATTTCGAAGAAAGAGAGGAGGCAACAATGCGGTAATCGCGGTAATTATTATATACAGGTGTCCAAGCTCCTTCTTTTTAAAAAGTCTTTTAGAAATATTGAAACCAGGGGGAGATTTGAAATAGAACCCGGAGCAAGGACATATTATGATTTTAACAAAGAAATTAAAGTTTTTGAAAACGCAAGACATATAGTGAAAATTTTGAAAAGAGAAAGATATTTCGAAAAACAAGGTTGGTTAGTAGTTTTCACTCCTGCAACTATAGAGCCCTCTAAGCAGTTTAGCGTCATGCAGCGATGGACCATACACCCCGACCCTTTTACGTCATATAGGGGATAGATAGAATACACCTGACCTTTCACGTCATATGGGGATAGATGGTACTTGTCACGACTCTTTTACATCATATGGGGATAGATGGTATCTGTGTCGACTCTTGTATATCGCACGAGTTTGACGTTGAACTGGATACACCCGACTTTTCATGTCATCGGGGCTAGATGGTTCCTATCTCGACTCTTTTACGTCGTATGAGTTTGACGTTGAGCTGAATTAGATTTGGTTGGCAGTTTAGGCTCATGCCACCGAGGAGCATTTTCTTTTTTATTTTATTTTATTTTTTTTGGAAAGTTGGTTGGCAATTGAGGCTTGTGCCACTGAGGAGCGTTTTTTTTTTGAATTTTTTGGGATTTTTATTTTTGGAAAATTGGTTGGCAATTTAGGCTCGTGCTACCAAGGAGTGTTTGAAATATTTGAAAAATAAAAATGTTTGAAAATAGTTATAAAACACATGATAAACCAAATTTGATCTCTGGAAGACCTCAAAAATGGCGTGGGGAAAATTTTGGAAAATGTTTTTTAGACGACACTAGTTGTGTCACTCGGGCGGCACTGGTGGTGTCGCCCATATCTAGGCGACACGGCAGGTGTCGTCCCCAAAAAAAAATTATTGTTATTATTTATTATTAAGTGGGAACATGGGGAAGATCGTGTCCGCCATACTAATTTATTTATTTATTTTTTTTTTGGATTAAAAAAGAAGGTTTTGTAAAAATATTTGGGCGACACCAGTGGTGTCGCCCATGAATTTTTTTTTTTTGGAAAATGGGATTAAAAAAGAAGGTTTTATAGAAATATTTGGGCGACACCACCGAGCGACATGAGGAGTGTTGGCCTCACAAGCTGGGCGACACTAGGTGTGTTGCCCATGAATATTTTTTTTAATTTTTTATTAAGTATTTGCCAGGGATTAAAAAAAAGAGTTTATACCAAAAAAGGATTTGAGCGACATTAGTAGTGTCGCCCACACAGGGCGGGCAACACTAAGCGTGTTGCCCAAAAAAAAAAAAGAAATTTCATTTTTTTTATTTGGAAATTATGCCTCTGTTGGGAGGTTTTTTTCAGCTTGCCCCTGTTATGGGGAGTTTGAATTTTTTTTTTTTATTGGCGATGTTGGGGAATCCTTGTTCAATTTGTCCCTATTGGGGGGTTCTTACTCATCAATAGGTGTGCGATTTTATTCACTGAAGCATAGTGGAACGCTTTCTTTGCATACACTTTTCAAACTGAATTCCTACACATTCAGTCCCCTAGTTATAGGGTTTTTGTCTCGAATTCTCGGCTATTGGATCATCGCACGGACATACATGGATGAGCTTGCCTCATTTTACCTCAGGGGATCTAGTTGAGAGAAAAACTCTCCAGACTAGCCAATATCATCATCGGGGAGATTCACCCATCTCCGATATATGGTAGTTGGTAGTTATACACACAACCATGAAGAGCCTGGCTAGTTTCGAGCCTTCATAATAGGCGTAGGAAGTTGGCTTCAAGAATGAGGCCAGATGACTAACAGTTTAACCTCTTATAGTGATGGAGGAAGTCCTTTCTAAAAATGTTTTGGAAATGGACGGTTTTAACAATCAAATTGAAAAGCATTTTCAAAAAAGACAAGCCTTACAATTTTGCCACCTGTGGCCCCTTTGGTGGTCATTTTATTGTGTTTACCTAAAGATGAGAAATGATTTACTTGTGAGATCACGAGAACTCAAAAGTCTCAAAGTTGTCATTTTACCTTTGGAGCTTTCATCCTGCGTTTCGTGTGTCCATGAAGAGGTCTCTAGATTCTTGCCAGGCTTCTATCTTGGAAAGGTCTTGATGTTCTTCCAGGGTTCGTCGAAGTCACTTCGGTTTTCCATTTATGTTACCCTCCCGCATCTTTCTAAGTTGATTATGTTTGGAACCTACAGGTTTTAGGAGGAGTCTTCGTCCTCAAGGTATGCTTGTGCAGTTTTGTTGGAACTTGCAAGTACTTGTTTGTACTTGAGTGTTTTGGATCGAAAGCTCTTTCTTGGAGATTTTTTTATTCTTTTTCTTTTTTTTTACCCGTGATCCCTTTTCAGGTTTTCACTACCTCCATTTTTTGTTTTTATTTTTTTATTTTTTCTTTGGGATGCCTTTTCAGTTTTTCACCACGCTTTTGAAGCCGTTACGGGTAGTATTTTCTGAGATACATCGCATTAATGGGATCGTTGAGTTCGTACCCCTCCTGATTTTTTATCTTGTAAGAATTGCCTGTGTGCACTCGAGTAACCGCAAATGGCCCCTCCCAATTAGGTTTGAACTTGTCGAAAGGGTGTGTGTTTGCAGGAGTGTGGAAGATTTTCTTGAATACCATGTCCCCCTTTTCTGAATGGTCGAGGAACAACTTTTCTTTCGTATGCCTTCTCAACTCTACACTGGTAAGTAATGTTATTATGTGTTACTCATAGTCATCTTTTATCCAAAGTAACAAGGACAGCGATTCGTGCTTCGATCTTTTGTTCCTTATTTGAATTTTTGTGGATAAGCACTAGAAGAGATGATATCTCAACATCAATTGGTAGCACTACTTCCATACCATACACCATTGAGTAATGGGTCATGCCAGTAGGAGTCTTCTCAGTTGTCCGGTAGGCCCATAGCGCGTCATTTAGCTTTTCGTACCAATCCTTACCACCTTTTATTATTCTGTCTATAATTCTGAGAAGTTCTTTGTTTGTGCCTTTTGCTTGTCCATTTCCTTGAGGGTAGTAAGGTGTGGAGAATTTTGTGTTATCTCAAACCCTTTGCACACCTTGGTGACCCTTTAGATTTTACGTTTGGATACATTGTTAGTAATGATTGACTCAAGAATATCGAATCTGAATACAATGTTATTCTTTATGAAACGACAACATGTTGTCTCTCAATTTTGACAAATGATGCAGCCTCTACCCATTTGGTGAAGTACTCTATAACTGTTAATATAAAACGATGGTCGTTTAAGGCTTTTGGTGAGATCATTCCGATGATATCAAGACCCCACATGACAAAGGGCCATACGGGCAGTGTTGTGTTGAGTGGTACGGGCAGTGGATGGATGAGGTCTCCATAAAGTTAACATTTGAGACACCTCTTGATGAATCTTTGACCTTGGTGGTCCAGTAATAGCCTTGGCGCTTGATTTTCTGAGCTAAGGCGGCTGCCCCAGAATGACCTCCTTCATTGTCTAACTTTGTCAGTACTTGGTCGATTTCTGGCTGATCGAGACACTGTAGAACTATGCCAACGAGAGATTTCTTGAACGAGAGATCACTTCTTACTAAGAATCCCATAGAAAACCTTCGAAGGGTTTCTTTATCTTTTTGGTGTCTCCTTCGGGGTATAAGTCATCTTTTAGCAGGGACGGAACATCGTGGAACCATGATTTTGCCTTAACTAGTGCATATGAAGCCACGAGAGACACTTCCCCATCATTCTCATTTTCTTGCTCTATTTATTTTTTGGTCCTTGGTGGGCAAGGGTCATGTTTGTTCCTGATGTAGAATGGCAGCGTGGTGATTTCTGAAGGAATATCAACCATTGAAGCAACGGTCGCAAGGGTGTCGGCGAATCGATTATTTTCTTTAGTTACGTGCAGAAAGGTGATTTTCTTAAAATATGGGATCTCATCTTTTCCACATTTTCTTGATAGGGTTTGAGTTTTTCTTCTTTCACCTTCCAAATCCATTAAACTTGATTTACAATGAGTAAGGAGTCACCAATCACTTGTATTTGCTGGATTTTCATTCCCATGGCGTTCTCGAGCCCGGTTATCAAGGCTTCATAATCAACAATGTTATTAGTACATGTGAAATTTATTCTGATGGTTGTTTGCATTAAAATCTTATCGGGTGAGCATAATATGCTACCTATACCTGGCCCGTATTCGTTCCTTGCATCATCGAAGTATAACTCTCAAATTGAGTCCTCAATTGTGAAGAGGTTTTCATCTGGGAGATCCGTGTTAACATGAGTGTTATCTGGCAGTGCGTATTCAGCTAGATGGGCAGCAATGGCTTGTCTTTTGATCGATTTTTGAGTGACATATTGGATCTCGAAATCGCTAAATAACATTCTCCACTCCGCTAAACGTCCGTTAAGGATTGGTCTTTTCAATAGGTACTTGAGTGGGTCTATTTTTGAGATGAGCTTGACTGTATGAGATAAGACATAATGTCTTCATTTCTGCATAGACCACACAACTGGTAAGCAATGCTTCTCTACATCTGTGTATCATGTATCGTTGTCGACCATGGTTTTGCTGATGTGGTATATCTTTTGTTTTTTTCCATGGTCATCGTATTGTCCTTACATTGCCCCCATGGTCTTGTTTTTCACAGATATGTATAGGTATAGGGGTTTATCTGAACTAGGAGGACTAAGGACAGGAGGTTTGGTGAGGTACTCATTGATTTGATCAAACACTTTTTGGCATTCATTATCCCATATGAATGGGGTATCCTTCTTAAGGAGTCTATTGAATAGTGCGCACTTGTCTGTCAGTGGTGAAATAAAATGCCTTATGACTTGTATGCCACCTTGAAGCCCACTGATTTCTCTGATGTTCCGGGGAGGGGGCATTTCAATGATGGCTCGTATTTTTGACGGGTCCACCTTAACGCCCCTTAGGCTTTGTCGGATTCAGTTCTAAAGGCACATTTATGTGGATTGAGTTTGAGCTGATGCTTTCAGAGTCTTTCGAAAATGGTTATCAAGTTGGTGAGATGATCAGACCTGGTCTTCGACTTGACTAGAATGTCGTCGACATAGTCTTCCATGATGGTGTACATCTAGTGGTGGAAGATGCTAGTCATTGCCCATTGATAAGTTGTCCCTGTATTTTTTAGGACAAAGGGCATGACACAGTAGCAATAAGTTCCCCATTGCGTTATGAATGAAGTCTTGGTCTGGTCTTCTTCTGCCATGAGGATCTGATTGTAGCTTGAGAAGCCATCCATGAATGACAACATCTCGTGCCTCGCAGTGTTATCCACCAAGGCATCTATGTTTGGTAATGGGAAGTTGTCCTTTGGGCATGCCTTGTTCAGGTCTCGGTAGTCGACACACACTCGGATCCTCCCATCTTTCTTGCGTACGACCACTATGTTGGCCAACCATTCTGAGTAATCGACAGGGGTAAGGAACTTCGCCTTGAGTAGTTTGTCGATTTCTTCTTTGATTTTGAGTTTCTGCCTTATATGCTTTGCTCCTCAGTTGAATATTAGGTGGTGTTGCACCAATGTGGGATCTAACCCTAGCATATCATCGTATGACCAGGCGAAGACATCGCAGTATTCCTTAAGAAAGAAAATCATATTTTCTCGCTCCTCAAGAAATAGGGAGGTTCCAATCTTGGTCAACCTTGGGTCCTTCTCAGTTCCTAAGTTTACATCAATCGTCTCTTCGATCATAGCCGTTGGGTCATCATCGAACCTCTTCTTGAATTGCTCAACATGGGAAGTGAGTTCCTCAAGTTGAGAGATTTCTTTAGACTCTTGGCTCTCTTGATCTTCGTCTTGGTCGTTCACTTCGTCGTCTTGAGTATTGTGCACCATTATTGGGCTATCTTGAGTGTTCACCGGTTTTGAAAATTATTTTTCGTTATTATCAATTTTATCATGTTTTAAATTTTCAACGGTTTTTGAAATGACACAAGAGGTGTCCCATATGGGACTCGTGAGAGAAATGTTGGGGACTGAACGTGCAGAGTGGTTAGATGACCACCTTGTACCTATCCATTTTTTGGCATTGGGACTTGAAGGTACCATTGGTATGCTTCCAGCGATTCTCGAGATAGAGGAGTGATTGACCAGTTTCAGTCCTGGGTTGTATTGGTGGATGAGCACGCGTGACTGTGTTAGAGCTGATTGTGCATACCTTCAAATCCAGGTCAGCAAAAAGGTCTTCAACTCCCAGTTCTTGTGTGTGCTGAGATGTGGAAGAAGAATTCTTGACCGTTGGGGAATCAAGGATCACCTTTGGTCGTTTTGAAGGATGGATATCGAGAGGATCGAGGCTTTGAATGCCTTCATATATAAAGACCGGATGGCATGAAGGCTTCATCCGAATTTGCAATAAGGTGAGAGAACACTCGAGACCTCTTCGATCCCTGTTTTCAGTTTTTACTTGGAGTGATTCAGAAATTGCCTCCGTTACGCCTTGCCTTGACTCCCCTAACCTTGGTCTGATAGGAAGCCTTGGGAGAAGAGCATGTGCCAAGCTTCGAGGCACCCGAAACCGTATTGATGTTGACATTGGATGATGTCCTCCATCAATGCGGAAGTTTGCAAATTTTGAGGAATAGGGTCGTCGGCCTCTAGACGTAAGGTGGCACAATCGGCTTGCTTGAAGGAAGTGAGTGGGATTTCTCCAAGCTCGACCCCTACAGCTAACTTCCTGTTATGTACGCTAAGATTGAGAAAAGAAGGGGGTTCAACACATACCTTCGTGACGCCATTTTTAGTTGGAAATTTGAGGCATTGATGGCGAGTAAAGGTGACCACGAGCATGCAGCCATGGTCTTCCTAGCAGCATGTTGAATGAAGGTTTTATGTCCAAGACATAAAACTTTATCACTTAGATGGTAGGGCCGATCTTGAGTGTGAGAGGCAGTATGCTTTCAGCTTGTCTCTTGGTCCCGTCGTATGTAGTGATAGTTAGTTGACATGGCTCGAAGTCATCCGGACTTTTTTCATAGGGCATATGTTTAAGGATGCCCCATTATCAACAAGCACTCTCCATATCTCATATCCTTGCATGAAAACAGTGATGTGCAAAGGTTGGACATGAAAGTGGTTGAAACTGGCTGGGATGTCATCATATGTGAACATGATTGGCGTTGGTGCTATCAGTTGGTTGATCATTCTGCACAACTTATTATGCTGTGTGTTGCTCGGGATGTATGTCTTGGCGAGGACCCTTTTGATCTGGGCTCTGTATGCTAGTAGCAAGCAGCTTCAAGATGGAGATTTGAGCCTGGATCTTCCTGAGATGAGCTAGTAGATCGTAAGTGGTTGCAGATCCTTGAATTTATTTATTCGGTTCGTGATTTGCGACCCCTGCTAGTTGTTTGGTTGTTTCCCATTCTTTCATCGAGAGTATCGACCATCAATTGAATGGGTTTGAACACTCGGCCTATTCGGGCTAGGGAATCAACCTCGCCAGCCTGAAGCTCGATATGGTCAACCCTAGCAAGGGAGACTTTAGGGTGTTGGCCCCTTGTTTGGAAGATGATGCCTTTTCGTTGATCCTGACCATATCAATCTCTAACGTTTCATCTTCGTCATATCGGTCCCACTTGGAAAGGTTATCGACGTTTGGAAGTGAATGGCTTCCTCTTAGAAGGCTCAAAAGATCTTCTTGGGGCCCTTGAAAGTGATGATCACAAGTAAATATGAATTGACTGGGATCATCTTCTTCATCTCCACTTCCAATCATGTAGATGATGACATTCTCTTTTTAGTTGTCTTGAGCTCCCGACGTTTTGGTCGATGTGAACATATTTTAGGGAGAAGATTTGTGAAGGTACCCATCTTTTGATTAGGTTTTTTGACATGTTGATTTCTAGGCGTGACAGTGATGTCCCCTTATTGATTAACCCTTGCATCACCCGTTTCAAATACAAGTAGTTCTGAGTATCATGAGCATGGTTTTGATGCCATTTGCACCACCTGCTTTTATCCGTGATTTGAAATGGTGGTTCAGATGGTGGCGGGAGATATGACCATACTTCTAGCTAGGAGTAATTCCAGCACCTTTTCTAATGGGTCTTTGAGAGGGCTGAAATTATCCTCTTGCATTTGGTTATTATTTTGAGTGGTTTTAGGCTAACCCCTTCAGTTTTGTTGCGTAGAGTGGCTGGACCTTAAGTCAATCCATTGACGATAATCTCATTAACTTGACCGAAAGAATTCCCCTTGTTATTGTTTTTGTTCTTGTTTGGGGGAGTTGTTATCGGCTTATTGTCGGGCCTGGTGCTGAGGGGTGTTCCTTTGGCTCTTTCGTGTCGTGCCACCCACTCGATCATGGAGTCGAAGGAGTGGGGGATAAGACTTTGGCTGAAGAAGGTTCTGTATTTAGGAGCGGCATTATCTAAGACTATGGAGATCTTGGCTAAGTCCGTAACTGGACATTCTATGAACCGCATCGCCGCCTCGTAGAATCGACCGATGAAATCCTCGAAGGATTCTCCTGGGTTTTGTTTCGTTGCACTGAGCTCGCCCAGGAAGAGAGGTCTTGGTGTCGACCTGCAGTAGAGAAAGACAAATAGGTCGAACATCTCATTTGAAGTGATGTGTGGTCGAGCAGACATTGTTCTCTGATGCTAGTTCAAGGCCTCGCCGGTCAATGGTTGCGAAAATATGGCATTGAGCTGGTTAGGCCTATCTCGCAAAGCTCGAACAGAGAGGAGGTATGCGTTAACGTGAGTATCTGGATCGCTCTTCCCATGGAACTTGTTTCTAAATTTTGGGACGACAAATCCTAGGGGAAGGTCATCCATGCCTCAAAGGGTCTCATGAACACAGGCCTTCGAGGGTAGAATTTCATGCATTCCCATTCTTACAAGCATATCCTGTGTTGCTTTTAAGGTGCCTTCATGTTGGGCGTTTGACATGACAGTAAGCCTACTAGTCGATGGGTTCCCAAGCGTAGACTGATGAGTTGAGACTTGGGGTACATGTTGGCCTGCCTGGTCCTGAGATTGATGAGCCGCAACCACTGGGGCGATTTGATACATTTGTGCTTGAGGGGCGTACTGACCTATAAGTGTTGCCACCGGTTGTGGAAATTGCATGGTTTGTTGGACCGGATAAACTAGAGGGATCGATTGAAGGATCGGCTGACTCGGTTGTGCTAGGGGTTGACCTATACCAATAACTTGGATTGGGATCGACCTGTAAGCTGAGGCATGAATGGTGTAACCTAGGTCAACTAGACTTTTAAGGACAACTTGGACGCCTATTTCGCCTAAGGGTTGGTCTAGATTGATACCTCTGCTTCGTACAGTGTTTAGAACATCATGAGATGTACTATGGTGACTCGAGGTTGGGTTGGATCCCCTAGATCTAGGTGGGTCTTGGTTTTGAGGTCGTTGTGCCTCAGGGTTATCTTGGTTCGAGTTACGGGAATTGGCGTTTGATACGACCTGAACTTCATCCCTCGCTAGACTTCTACTTTGGTTGCCTAAAAGCCCTTGTAGGATGACCCAGGTTGGACCCCTCGACTATTCAGAGTCTTTCGGGCTGAACTAGCTTTTCGGACCACACAAATCTCGGGATTAAGAGTGGACCCTTGGGACTCTGCCTTTAATTGAAGACCTAAGCGTTGGATAATGGATTGATCTGAGTTATGTCGATAATCCCAAGGGATTGCGGCATATTGGTCCCTAGGTTTGAGCAGGTTAGGCTTAAAGTCGGTCGTGGAGCGATCATCACAATCTCCTTGAGTGACTGACATGGTGATTGCTTTTAATGGGGTTCTAGAATCTAAACTTAGGTAGGATCTAGACTCGACGACTTAGGGCAGGCCTAGCCTGACTCTAGGGGCAAACCTTAACTGAGACCTAGGCTAAGACTAGATTGGATAAAACTAAACTTTCTATACTCAATGGGTTTTGGTTCAGACCCTGAACTAGGGTAAGCCTAGTCTAGCTCTAGAGGCAACTGTATACTTAGACCTATACTAGAACCTAGACTGAGGTCTAGACTAGATAGGTACGAGTCTCAGTTTGGACCAAGAGTAGGTCTAGGTTCGGACTTAGGTGTGAGGCTGGTTTGGACCTGAACTCAACTGGGTGCAAGCTTGGGCTCAGACCTAGAGGTTTGTGATAATCAAACCGTGTATAGGCCTGGATTGGATCAAAGTTGAGCTAGGCACGAGTCCTTGGCTGGGATCAAAATGGGGCCTAAGTTCGGACTTGGGCTAGGCTCTACAAAATACCATTAAAAGGTTTCGGGGGCATTTTGGTTAATCTTATTTTTGAAGAGAAGAGTAAACACTCAAAATTTCAAGTAATTTGAATTTGTAGAAAAAAAATGAAAATTCAAATACGAAATGAGATCGTGACTATTGGATCGGACTCATATTCAATCTGGGCTGTTGTCTATAGCTGTGAGCCCGTGGTCTGATAGGATACTTTCCCTGTAAATGAGAAAAGCTTAAATACACCACATCGCTTGTGCTCCAATGGGCACGATAAAAAGACCTCGAATCTAATGGGTGGCATCTCTATGTGAGGGACGAGAGGGCTTCTATCTCAGTGTGAACCTAGAGGGCTTCAGTGCCTACTAGAGAGAGAGAGGGGAAAGCCAAAGCCCAATGGCTGCAAATAGAGAGAGAGAGGGAAATGTGCTGCTGCCGCTTAAAAGAGATCAATGGAGCGTTGATTATTGTGAGAGATGAGAGGTTTATCTCTGTGTGAGCTGGTCAATAGCTGCTAGAGAGCGAGGGATGCCCAAGCCCATGGGGCTTCAATGGCTGCAAATAGAGACAAATAGAGGGATGTGTTGTTGTAGTTAGAGAGAGATTAATGGACAGCTTATTAAGATTTTCTCTAGAGCAATGTAACAATTTTTTGACATTGCATATTTTAAATAATGCGAAAAAAATTTCTTCTACTTTCTTATGAGAAACATTTTTTTTTATGATAATTCTTACGAGAAAATCTAAATTCCTATGATTCTTTTTCGTTTTTCCTGAAAGGTGGTTTCTTTTAAAAAATTTGTACAAGGTTTGTGCATAAGATGCAAAGTATCCTCTTCGAGAGAAGAGAGCTTCCTATTAATAGAAACATTATGATGGTGCCTCTTGTAGACTCTTGGAAATTGAGAGGTTTGTTTCTTGTAGAGAAGCGGTTCCCATTGAGATTTTGGGTAGTTTCTCCTTTTAGTTATGGGTGGTTTTCGCTTTTAATTAGAGAGAAAGTCAATTTCTCATTGCTATTGCATCTCTATTATCTGGTGTTGTCGATTGCTTGTTTCTTATCGAGAAGCGGTTCCCATTAAGATTTTGGGTAGTTCTCCTTTTTAGTTATGGGTTGTTTCCCCTTTTAGTTCAAGAGAAAGTAAGTTTCTCATTACTCTCATGTCTTTATTATCTGGTATTGTCAGTTGCTAGAAAGAAAATCAGTTTCTTGTTGCTCTCGCATCTCTATCTGGTATTGTTGGTAATGGTTGCTAGAAGTAAAGCGAAAGAATGAAAAGTGGTTTAAAAGGGTTTTGCTCGACTTGGATTTAATTTTAAGTGATATAGTGGATTTTTGTTTGTCGTGCCTGTGGATGTAGCCCTTCTGAGCTGAATCACATGATTTTTTATGTTCTTGTGGTATGTGTTTCATTCTTTATTTCTCGTACTTTATTTGCCAAAAATCAACTTGTCGGATTTATAGCTTTTGCGAACAACAAACACAACCTAGATTTAAAAAAAAAAAAATTATCATAAGAATTTGGTTTTTCTCAAAACGTTTGAGGAAAGATGCAATATAAATTTAATTTAATTATTTCTTAACAAATAAAAGGCATGCTTTCGATCGATCCTCACCCCTTCTAGAACAAAATCCCCAAAAAATTGCTGACCGAACTCAAAATCAGTTGGATATGTACTTTAAGCGCGAATAACAAAAAACCCGGAGCTTTTGAGCTTGTCTCTCTTCAAATTTGTGATGTTGTCCTAGCAAATTTTCAGTGATTTGAGAGATGCCTCAATCATGAACGATTTGGAATAAATTTCAAATTGTTTGGTAGAAATTTGAGGGAGAATAAAAGACGATGGCTGATAGGGTTTCGTGGCTAAAAAAAAAATTGAAATTTGGCTCAAAAAACCTCAATGGAATCGAAATTTTTTCAACCTAATATTTTGTTTCTACAAATTTTAGAATGGTTTGATTCTCAAATGAGTGAATGGAGGGCTTATTATAGACAAGGATCAATAATTGGTCCAATAAAGTCCAAAACACATTAAAAAGAAGATTATGTTTTAGTTTTTTTTTTTTTTCTTCCCATGAAGAATAAAACAAGGTTTTAGGACGACTTGCCAAATTTCAGGTGACCATATGTCCGAGCGGACTCGGCCTGTTCCGAGTCAAGTCGCCCATATTTTAAATATTGGGAAAATTACATTCGTCCTTTTTTATTTGTTGGGGTGATTGCCTTGTGGGGTCCAACCCCATGAGAAGGGGAAAAAAAAAAAAACGTAGTTGGAGAGAGAGATAGGTTTTAGAGAGAGAACGTAGAGGGTGTCTTAAAAGACAAAAACGAAAAGGGTTTGTTTTTTGAGACACCATTTGCAAGTAAAGATAGGGTTCTTTGAAGGTTCTTGGAGAGAAGAAAGTGCAAGTTTGTAGCAAGGTTTCCATCACTGTTTGAGGCTATTCCATAGGTCATTTTTGCTATCTCCCATGCTTAACACTCAGCTGGAAAACCAGAACAGTTGGTGTGCTCTTCGGTTGCATCTCCAAGCCATTGGAAGACCATTTTTTTTTAGCTTTTTGAGGTGGAAAAGAGATGATCTTGTTGGTGCTTGTGAGGTAACTTTGTATCTTCTCCAAGTTATTGTTGTTCTCTCATTTGATTGTAAGGGTCAAGTTTTGGGCAAAAACTTCAGAAGAAACTATATTGTAACCCTCATTTGATTTTAGTGAATTCCTCTCTCGGATTTGCCCCGTGGTTTCTTCTCTTCCCATTAAAGGGTTTTCCACGTTAAACCTTGCGTTGTGATTGTGCTTAGTGGAACTTTCCTTTTTGTAATTTGTGATTTCTATTTTCTTGACACTTAGCAAATGGCCATTTTTTCGGTATTTGCACAAACATACATTGTGGGATGTTTTTACCTTTGATTCACACATAAAAAGGAAGAGCCTTGCTTCCCAACAACTGGTATCAGAGCATTTGCACATCAAATGTTTGTTTTTATTCGTGTGTGAATCAAAGATGGATGTATATACGTGTACACAGATGGTTAGTTTGAATGGGGATAATTGGTCTATTGGAAGGCCAAGATAGAAGACCTTCTCTATTCAAGAGACCTATATTTGCCAAATGAGGGGATAGAGAAGAACCTAGAAACCATCACTGATGATGATTGGAAGAAGTTAAACCGGAAAGCAATTGATTACATCTGACAATGGTTTGATGATACCGTGTTCCACCATGTATCAACGGAAACTAGTGCAATTTCCTTGTGGAAGAAATTGCATAATTTGTATGAGAGAAAGACGATCGGAAGTAAAGCATTTTTAATTAGAAAACTTGTAAACTTGAAGTTTAAGGACAACGGGTCGATTGCAGAGCACTTGAATGAAATACAAAGCATTAATAAATCAGTTGGTGGCTATGAAGTTAGTGCTAGATGATGAGCTGCACGCATTATTGTTGTTGAGCTCATTACCTAACACTTGGGAGACCCTCATTGTATCCCTTAACAACTCGGCACCCGATGGGATTGTTACCATGAGCCAAGTTGCAAGTAGTTTGTTGAATGAAGAAGTAAGAAGAAAATCTTCAGATTCCTCCCACTCACACACATTAGTCAGTGACGTGTTACTATTGCAATAAGCTCGGACATATGAAAAAGGAGTGTCGAAAGTTCAAAAGAGATAAAAAACAAGACAAAAGTGGTAATAGAAACCAAGAACATCAGGAAACCACTGCAATTGCATCCGGTGACATTATAATCTTCTCGACGTGTGGTGAAGGTTATATTAGTGCAGTATGTGATGATTCAAATTGGATGATTGATTCAAGAACATCCTTCTACGCTACTTCACACAGAGATTTCTTTGCCATATACAAATAGAGAGACTTTGATTTGGTAAGGGTAGGAAATAATGGAATATCTAAAATTGTTAGAATGGGTGATGTTTGCATTACTAGCAATATTGACTACAAGGATGTGAGACATGTTCCAGACGTTAGATTAAATCTCATCTCGACATGAATATTTGATGATGAAGGTTATGAGTCACAATTTGGCAATGGAGTGTGGAAGATGAAAAATGGCTATCTTTTTGTGGCAAGAAACAAGAAATGTTGCTCTCTCTACAAGACCGAAGCCCAGCTATCCAAAGGTGAGGTGAACACTGCCTTTGAAAAATCTCTATTTGATTTGTGGCATCAGCGACTTGGACACATGAGTGAGAAAGGTTTGGAGATTTTGGTGAAGAGAAATTCTATTCCAAGTCTCAAAGGTACGTCATTAACCCCTTGTGATCATTGTTTAGTAGGAAAACATCATACAGTTTCATTTTCACATGCTAAAACTAAAAAAGATAATGAAATACTTGATTTAGTTTACTCTGATGTGTGTGGCCCTATGACTGTGAAAACTATTAGTGGTGCTTTGTATTTTGCCACTTTCATTGATGATGCATCCAAGAAAGTTTGGAGTTTTGCCATTAAGAGCAAAGACCAAGTATTTGAAATTTTTCAAAAGTTCCACGTCATGGTTGAAAGACAAACATCAAAGTCCTTGAAATGCCTTTGCACAGATAATGGTGCAGAGTACATCTCAAGGAAGTTTGAGGACTATTGTGCCAAGCATGACATACAACATGAGAAGACTGTTCCCTCCACACAGCAACATAATGGTGCTACAGAAAGAATGAATCGTATCATAATGGAAAGGGTTAAAAGCATGCTTTCTTCAGCTAAGTTACCAAATGAGTTTTGGGGTGAAGTTGTGAATATGGCGTGCTACTTGATAAATCTATGTCCTTCGGCTCCATTGGAAGGGGATGCACTAGAAAGAGTGTGGACCGACAATGATGTATCCTACTCACACTTGAGAGTCTTTGGATGCAAGGCATACATGTACTTAAAGAGCATCGAAGAAAGTTAGATAACAAAGCAACCCAATGTGTATTTATAGGTTATGGAGATGATGAATTTGGGTACAGATTGTGGGATCCCAAAGCCAAGAAGTTGCATAAAAGCCGATATGTGATCTTTCGTAAAAACCAAACACTTTCCAATTTTGATAAGGAGGAACTACCAAAGAGGCTTGTAGATGAGCTACCAGAAGCACAAGCCCCTTTACCCATACATAATGATGATGAGCAACAAGTTCAAGTGAAGATGACTAAGTTTGGGGTGGTAAGACTCCTCAAAATAATGATGTATATGATGATGTTGAGCAGAGGGAGCATCTTCCTCAAGAAGAACCACCTAAGGTGAGAAAGTCACAAAGGGAACGAAAAGCCTCAACAAAATATCCATCATCAAAGTATGTCACACTCATTGAAAGTGATGAACTAGAAAGTTTTAAAGAAGCTATGGTACATGAGCAAAATGAACAATGGAAGAAGGTCATGCAAGAAGAACTTGAATCCTTGCATAAGAACAAAACCTATGAACTTGTTGAGCTACCAAAAGGACGAAAAGCTTTGAAGAACAAGTCAGTATTTAGGTTAAAAAATGAAGATGACAAGAAGAAAATGAGGTACAAGGTAAGGCTGGTTGTTAAGGGATTCGAGTAGAAAAAAAGTGTTAATTTTGTTGAAATCTTTTCTCCTGTTGTGAAGATGACTTCTATTCGCACCATCCTAGGCCTAGAGGCTAGTCAAGACTTGGAGATTGAGCAGTTAGATGTCAAGACAACTTTCTTGCATGGAGATCTAAAAGAAGAAATATATATAGAACAACCAGAAGGTTTCATAGTAAAGGGCAATGAGCATCTAGTATGCAATTTGAAAAAGAGCTTGTATGGATTGAAGCAAGCTCCACGACAACAGTATAAAAAGTTCGACTCTTTTATGATGGGTCATGGTTTTACTAGAACCACTGTAGACCATTGTGTTTACCTTAGAAAGTATTTTGAGTCTTCCTTTATTATTTTCTTGTCATATGTTGATGACATCCGTATCGTTTGTCAATATGCTATTTGATTGACATGTTGAAGAAAGAATTAAACAAGGTTTTTGACATGAAGGACTTAGGGGCTGCAAAACAAATTTTGGGCATTACAATCAAGTGTGATAGGAAGAACAAAAAGTTGTGGCTATCACAAGAAAAGTATATTGAGAAGGCACTTTAAAGATTCAACATGAAGAATGCCAAGCCAATTAGTATACCATTAGCTGAACACTTCAAGTTGAGTGCCAAGTTATCTCCAACCAGCAGTGAAGAGAAGAAGAAAATGGAAAAGATTCCTTATGCATTAGCCGTAGGGAGTTTGATGTAGGCTATGGTGCGCACAAGGCCTAACATACCACATGTCACCGGTGTAGTTAGCAGATACTTGACAAATCCAGGCAAGCAACATTGAGAAGCTGTAAAATGGATTATAAGGTATCTAAGAGGCACATCTAAAGTTTGTCTATGTTTTGGAAACTCATTACCCTTAGTGGAAGGCTATACTGATGCGGATATGGCATGAGATCTTGATAGAAGAAAGTCTACTTCGGGTTACTTGTTTACTTTTGCAAGAAGAGCCATTTCGTGGCAATCAATGTTGCAAAATGTGTCGCACTTTCGACTGCAGTGGCAGAGTATATTGCTGCCTCAAAAGCCTCTAAGGAGATGCTATGTTGAAGTGTTTTCTTATGGAGCTGGGTTTGAAGCAAAATGAGTGTGTAGTTAGATGTGACAGTCAAAGCGTCATTGATCTAAGAAAGAATGCTACATTCCACTCTAGGACCAAGCATATTGATTTGCGGTACCATTGGATTCGAGATGTCTTGACAATGGGCTGATGAAGATTAGCCAAATCCATACTAATTGAAATTCGTCAGACAAGATGACGAAGACAATGCCAAAGGAGAAGCATGAGTTATGTAGAGCTTTGGCAGGCATGGGTGCCATGTGAGCATCTAGTATAGGGGAGCCCTCCTCATGGGCCTGGAGGGGGAGTTTGTTGGGGTGATTACCTTGTAGGGTCCAGCCCCATAAGAAGTGAAACAAAAAAAAAAAAAAAAAAAAAAGAAAAAAAGAATAAAAGAAAAAAAGAAGAACCAACAAAAAAAAAGGTTAGAGAGAGAACATAGAGGGTGTTTTAAAAGACAAAAACAAAAGGGATTTTTTTTTTGGAGACACCATTTGCAAACAAAGATAGTGTTCTTTGAAGGCCCTTGGAGAGAAGAAAGTGCAGGTTTGTAGCAAGGTTTCCATCACCATTTTAAGTCATTTTAGATGCCATTTTTGCTATCTCTCACGCTCAATATTCAACTGGAAAACCGGAACAGTTGGTGTGCTCTCCGAGTGCATCTCCAAGCCATTGGAAGACCATTTTTTTGGGGCTTTTTGTAGTGGGAAAAAGATGATCTTGTTGGTGCTTGTGATGTAACTTTGTATCTTCTCCAAGTTATTGTTGTTCTCTCATTTGATTGTACGCCTCAACTTTTGGGCAAAAAATTGAAAAGAAATTATATTGTAACCCTCATTTGATTTTAGTGGATTATTCTCTCGGATTTGCCCCGTGGTTTTTCCCTTTACATTGAAGGGTTTTTCACGTTAAACCTTGTGTTGTGATTGTGCTTGGTGGAACTTTCCTTTTGGTGATCTCTATTTTCTTGGCACTTAGCAAATTTCTTTTTTTTCGGTATTTGTACAAACATACATTGTGTGATGTTTTTACTTTTGATTCACACATAAAAGGGACGAGCATTGCTTCCCAACATTATTTGACTGTTATTATGTAATGGTCCAAAAATATGCGATATTTATGGGGAGGTCCTTGTTTTTTTTTTTAACCAAGTGTGCCCCCTCGTAGATGTTTTAAACATTAGACTGCATGTTTATTTTTATTATTATTTTATGACCACTTGAAATCGTCAAAAATTGAGGTCAAAACGTTATTCGATGTCTTAAACCCTAGAAAATTGAGGTCTAAATGCGGTTTGATGTTATAAACATCAGACCGCCCTCCTTCTCCCCCACTGACTTACCAAAAAAAATATTGGACCACCTTGAACCTTAAAAAATGAGGCCTAAATATGGTCTGATATAACATTCAAAAAATGAAGTCTAGGTCCGATATTACCAAGCTGATTAAAAATTCGAACCTGGGGTAAATTTTTCAAAAAAATAAAATTTGTTGAGGGAGCCATCCTTCCCAAAATAATAACAGCCAATTTTGGGTACTTTTCGTTACAACGGTTTAAAAAACTGGTACGGACATAAATTTCCCTTAAATATTCGTTTACGTTCAATAGAAACAAAAAAAAAAACAAAAAACAAATATCTTACTCTTGATATGAATCCTTCTTCCCACTATAAATTTTATAGTCACCAAGTGCCCCACAGATTCGGAATTCCATTAAGTTTGTCTGTCCATCTAGTCCTTTTCTACTGGTACGTTTGTTTTTTTATGTTGGTTTTCTTGCCAACTAGAATCACATCTCTCTCTCTCTCTAGATCTATTTATGCAACTAGAATCACATCTCTCTCTATAGATATGTAACCCTGTAATTATAGATTTAATGTTACCATCGCCTCTTTTGTATTCTTATGCCAAAAAATAATGCCTCTGTAAACTCACCCTCCCTAACAGCTAATGACTGGGCAGGACGCTTATGAATCTATTTATAGTGATCGTAGTTAAGAAAATAAATATTACTAAAATTTTGACTTAGTTCCAAAGCAGTTTTTTAACGTGAACAAAATCCTATACAGTTGCCACAAATAAGAATTTCAACTATCAACTTCGAGGCGAAATATGTGCATTTCATGTGTTTGACCACTCAACAAGCCTGTGAAATGAATGGAGTTATTTTCCATTTGAGAAAGGAGCCGCTCTATCGAAAAAAGGTTTTAATTTGCAGGCTTCGTCTAGATGCAGTCAGGTCAAAACTATTAAAAATAAAGAAAAAAATTGCATCATCCTTCCCATTGACAGTATGTTTGTGTGATTGTTTAGATGAGAGTTTAAAAACTCGGTTGAGTAACTCAGCCTCGGCTCATAAACGAAACTATTTTTGGGCGGCGAACTTTAAATTTATTATTAACCCAAACTCATATTGTTAAAAGAGCGGATTCGTTAGCTCAAACGAATATAACCTTTAACCCCCGGTCTATCGAGATTAGGATTCGAATCCCTCGCCCTTGAACTTTTTTTTTAGCGCATCACTGAACAAAGGTTCCCCCAAAACAGCCACCCGCCGAGAATTGACCTCCAAAGCCTTTTATAAAGAGGACTTTTTATACAAGGCACAATAACCAACACGCCGTTTCTTATTTTGTAAATAAATGATAGACTTATAATATATATATATAGATATAACCATTATTTTTTTTTCATTTTGTGCACATATAAGCACCTCACAAAAATTGTCCATTCACTTATGATGTTTGGAAGTAGGCTCTGCAAGTGGTGGGTTGTTCTTTATCTCTACCTTTACGACACCCAGGTAACTATTGATCAGCTAGCTACCCCTTTTTTGCCAAAAAAAAAAAAAATGATTATTTTTTTGGCAGATGTTTAGGGCAGCAGTTCTTAGGGAGGTGTGATTCGAAAGAAACACGTACTTTTGAAGGAGTGAATCTAGAGTTGGTTCGTATAAAGGAGAAGATCATGCATAATGTTGGTTTTCTATTTCAAAGTAAGGTTTTAGGGTTTAAGATAGATGTTACGTCATTTGGTTCAACAGCCTATGATGTGGCCATGACCTAAAAGGAAGATGTATACCTTCTGTAAATGGATTTGTCAAACTTAATTTTGATGGTAGTTTTTTTACGAATCCAGGTCGAGATGGTTTTGGAGGAGTGGTTACGGATCGAGATGGTTTTGGAAGAGTGGTTACGGATCCCATGGGTGCTGAAAGTTTTTCATATTTTGGGTCATATGGGATAGCTACTGCAAAATGTGTTGAGTTTTTAGCCATTTTACATGGCTTAAAGCCTTTGAGAGATCGATGCGCTACTTTGGGTTGGTTGCTGGAGGTGACTCCTTAAGTAATCAATTGGTACTCTGGGAAACGTAGGGCTCTATGGATTTTAACAAAATATTGGATGGAGGTATTGGATATTTGTCGGCATCAAATGGTGGCTTTCAACCATGTTTATAGGGAGGTGAATAATAGGACAGATTTTTTAGCTAACGATGGAGTTTAAGCGGATCATCTATTTATTTCTCGATCGTCATTGAAATACTAATGATTAATAAAATTTCGTGCTCGTAAAAAAACAAAACAAAAAAAAGCACCTCGCAAAGTGGACCCATACCCACATTCCAAAGGATGTTTCTCATAGAGGTGGATCCGAGTGGGCTCAAGTCATTTGGACCAGGACTCGACCCACCGGGTTGGGTTGGATCCAGGTCTAAAAAGTTTCTTTCTTGTTAAAAAATTATTTTATATAGTTTATAATATAATTAAATTTTCTTTATTTTATTCTTATATATAATGGATTGAGTCGGATTGACCCCGACCTGGACCCGACCTGCTGGGCCCAACTGGTTGCCCAAAAATGGGTCAGAAAAGAAAATAATGATAACATGACTCTATTTATAGAAAATGAATCAGAGAGCTGACACAATTGGAGCTAAATTCGCCCTTAAATTTCATATATTGGAAATACAATGGTTTTTTTGTAATTGGGGTTCATGTGGACTTCCAAGAACTTCCAATTCCGAGGAGGTGGCTGAGGTCATGATACTCAGACTTGTTCAGATAGTTCGTCTCATTCCCTTGCGGCCATGGGATATCTTGCCCCAACACTCGTGGTATACATGTTTTTCTAGAACAACCAACCACATGACAACATATGCTAATAGCATCATGCATCCATCTCCTTAAAATGGTCAAGAACAAATAGTGGTGGCAAATGGCAATACTCTTCCTATTAACAGTACTGATATTCTACATCCTCATATACTTTTGTCTAGTTTTCTTTTAAGAGATGCCAAACATGTACATCTTCAAGCAAACCTTATCTCTGTCTCTCCGTTTACTAAAGACGATGACTTACATATTTATTTTTTATCCTTATAGGTTTTGCATTGAGGTTTGATGCACGAGGGATATTTTTTTATGAAGGACCAACTTAAAATGAGCTCTTCCCAATTAATGTTGTAACCAGTGCAAAACACCACCACAATTGATATTTGGCACAAACGCTTGGGACATCTTGGCTCTCGCATTCTAGATTTTTTTATAAAAAAATAAGTGCTTCCCTGTGATTGGTAGACGAACTAAAATAAATTGTTTGAATTGTGGTGTTAATAAAAGTTGCCGGCTGGAGTTTCATCTTTCCAACTCTGTCTCCTAATGCTTTGAACTTGATTCATACAGATTTTTGGGTACTAGCCGAAGAGATTTCTTGTGGGAGCTGAGCTTGATTCATACAGATTTTTGGGCACTAGCCGAAGACATTTCTTGTGGGGGCTGAGCTTGATTCATACAGATTTTTGGGCACTAGCTGAAGACATTTCTTGTGGGGGAAGGGGGGGGTGGTTATCGATATAACATAATATTCGTAGACGACAATTCAAAATACATTTAGATTTTTTCTCTTGAAATAAGAATTTGAGACTCTTGATTAATTCCAAAAATTTAAAGTTGTGGTTGAAAACCTATTTCGTTCTAAATCCAAGTTTATACAGTATGATGGTAGTCTTGAGTATATTAATAAATTATTTTCTCACATACAGTCAAAATCTAGAGTTCAACCTTGATTGTCTTGCCTTTATACTCTTGAACAAAATGGAGTAGCATAGTGCAAGTGTCGTCATATCATTCAAACAGGTCTTACGTCACTTCATCACGTGCACATTCCTTGACGCTTTTGAATGGATGCCTGGTCTACAGTCGTTTTCCTGATAAATCACTACCAACTCCGACTTTGGGGTGCATATCCCGTTATGAAGTTTTGTTTGGTGCTCCACCTTACTACAATATTTTGTGCATCTTTGGGCATCATTGCTATCTATTTTTTGGGTCTCATCTCTCTGATAAATTCGAGCCTACATTTGCTTCTTGCGTGTAACATGGCTGAGTCCCAGCACAAAGGCTACGAGTGTCTTGATCCGGCTATGGGTCATATTTGATCTTTCACATCATGTTCACTTTAATGAATATATTTACCTTTTTAGAGGCTCATCATCAGCAAACCAGACCTCTTGACTATTGGCTCCATCCACCTTCCTCCATTCCCTCACTACATGATACTTTCGTTGTTCCCCCCTCCTGTATTATTGTGCCTGCATCCAAAGTGACCACTTCAATACATGATATTGCTCGGACTCCTTTTTCACCAAACATGTCTCCCCCTATTGAAATAAGTCCGGCCTTGACTACTTCTTCAACTGAGTCCTCCGTACCACTAGCTTCTTGTGGTCTTTCTCCTTCTGTCAGTTCCATTCATCTTATACTTACTCAAGTGAAAGATGGGACCCGCCAGCCAAAATTCCCTTTAGATGTCTTGCCTCACAGCATCTATACGGACATGCCTTCAAACTTATCTTACTCCATTTGAGCTTCTTGAGCCAACTTGTTATTCTAATGCTGCCAAAGATCCAAATTCAATGGTTGCGTCGATGATTTCAATGCACTTAAAAGAACTTCATGTGGTTCTTGGTCCCTGCCTCGTTTGCATAGAATATTGTTGGTTGCAAATGGGTATATAAGCTACAATGAGCCGAGTTGATCTACTGAACTATATAAAGTTCGTTTAGTCACTAAAGGGTTTAATAAAAAACATGGCTTGGACTATGAACAAACTTTTAGTCATGTGGTCAAACCTACTATGATTTAACTAGTCCTTTCTATTGCAGTTAATTGCTGGTGGCCTATCAAACAACTTGGCATAAAAAATGCTATCTTACATGGTACACTCTGTGAAGTCCTTCATATGCATCAACCTCCCGGGTTTGTTGATAAGAATTATCCTAACTATGTGTGTCGCCTGTATAAATCCATCTATGGTTTTAAATAAGCCCCTCACACTTGGTTCACTAGTTTAAGCTCCTATCTACTAGAGCTCGATTTATTATGAAGCTCATCTAAAACGTCCATCTTCATTCATCGTGGCTCCTATGGACTCACTATAATTCTCTTATACGTAGATGATATAATTCTTACTTGGGCATATTCTCGTTTTCTCTCCACTCTCATTAATAAGCTATACACTGGGTTTGAGGTTAAAGATTTGGGCGACCTCCATTTCTTTCTTAATATGGATGTTCATCACACTTTGTCTGGTGTTTTGCTAAGCCAAACCATGTAAGGTCTTGATCTACTTAAACGGTCTGTAATGCTTGGTGTATGATGGTGATCCTCTTAATGATGGTGATCCTTCTCTCTGTGATGGTGATCCTCTTAATGATGTATAAACTTATCGCAACATTATTGGTGTATTGTAATACCTCACAATGATTTGTCCTGATATCACTTATGTTTTTAAAGATGTCTACCAATTCATGCACCAAACTCGCACCAAACACCTTGGTGTGGTTGAACAAATTCTTTGTTATATCAAAGGGACTCCAAATTTTTGCATCACTATACAATGTTCTTTTGATGAGATACTTTGGACTTGCTCTGATGCTGATCAGGCTGGCTATCTAGATACTTGTCGTTTCACATCTGGCATGTGTGTTTTCTTTAGACCGAATTCTTGATTTGACTCATCAAAAAGTAGCCTACAGTATCTCGATCTAGTGGTGAGCAGAGTATCTTTCTCTTGCTACTACGGTTACACAGCTTTCTACCATCTTTCTCAGTTCTTCAATGTGATAATATCAGTGCTACATATTTAGCATCCAATCCGGTCCTTTATACCCACACTAAGCATGTTAAGATCGATTATCATTTCATTTGGGAACATGTTGCTCATGGATTGTTACTTGTTCGGTTTGTTCCCAACTGTACACAAATCATAGATAGTTTCATAAAAGGACTTTCTCCTACTCGATGTTATTCTCTACGAGACCAGATAATCTTCCACCCCAGTCGAATGCTTATCTTAGGGGAGGGTGTTGAGAGAGAAAATAATGACGTTATTAATAGAGATCCTTGAAACCCTTACACCTTGGGCATATTTTTGACTTTAGTGTATATTGTATCTTGTCTTGTTTAAAGATTGAGTCTTTCCAAGGGAAAATTACAAAAAATCCCCAAGATTACATTCTCTATAAAATTGACCGCCAACCTAACTTTTGTTTCTCATTTTTTTTTCGAAAATATACTTTCTATGCAAATACCCCCAAACAAATAAAAAATAAAAAAATACCTAAACTACCCTCCCTTACTTTTACCTTACCCATGCCTCTCTCTTTTCTATCCCACCAAAATAGGGGCTCCAGCACCATGTAAGTGCGGTCCAGTAGTATAGCTCCAGCATGGTGTCGAGTACGGTCCGGCAGTAGGGCTTCGGCACTGTGTAAAGTGCGTTCCGGCAATAGGGCTCCGGCACTGTGTAAAGTTCCGTCTGATAGCACTCAGTTTCAATCCGGTAGTTGTCTTAGGGCGGTCCGACACTCGTGCACTCCGACAATATGATGGTGCGCACCGGCAATGTGCTACTAGGGTCTAAAAGTCAACGTCAAATCTAGCCCAAATGATTTTTGTGTATGGGAAAGGAATTTTTGTCGAAAAAATAAACTTTTTTCCTTGAGGGGTATTTACATAGAAAGTTTGTTTTGAGGAAAAAAGTGAGAGAAAAAATTAGGTTGGGGAAGTTGCATAAAAAGTGTGGTTTTGGTTGTTTTTTTTTTTTCCCTATTTGCAATAACCAATTGACTCACGGATCCTTGTCCAAATACTCATGTATACTGCGCTACATATAGTTCATGTTGTACCGCTCAATTTATCAAGGAAAATTACCCGATTTTATTTTTGTTATTCTTATTCACTAGGAATTATATTTGTTGGTCTTGTACGATGGCCTATCGTTTGACAAGCGTCTATTTGACACACATCTTGTAACCTCTTGCATTTACACGCAGATCTCCCAAGTGTGTGATTCTTTACTATGAATAAAAACCACACCAATACCAATGCCTGGACCCAAACCCAGACCCGATTGTTAGGCCTGTTTTAAAGATTAGAGAAACAGATTAGACCCTGTCGATAGAGGATTGGGCAAAGCTTGAGGCCACACTTGTTTTCGATAGGCCAAGCTTGGGTTGACCAAAGTTTACAAAATGAGCTCTAAGTCATCAATTATAGTAGCCAACAAATTATGCTCTCAATATTCACTTCTTCGAGTAAAACTTGGTCTATGACTTAACCTTGAGACTCCCTTATTTAGGATGTTACTGCCTCAACAAAACAGCTAACTTCTTCAAAAAGAAAGAAAATCATAAGCACTTTGAATGCATCGAGGAAAAAACAATTAGGTTAATGTAAACTTTGAAGGCCTTATGAGAATTTATATGAGCATTTTATATAGTGGAACATAAATCTCAATGGGAGTGTGGTCCTTTTGTAGATCATACTAGGCAAATGTTATTTGCTGATACTCAGACTAAGCTCGACGAGCTAGGCCAACTGAGGTTTAGAAAAACCAAGTTACCAAGGCATAGGGGTCTGCCGAGAATGGTTTAGTGGGTTATCCCTTGATGAGGTCGGAGTAAGCCCAGATGAGAGCCAAGGGATTGATGAATAGCCTTTAGAGACATGGCTAAAATCTCATCGTTATATCATCACATGGCATATACATAAATAGCCGTTTTGAGATTCACCAATGAGGGTGAAGTGTGTATATGTGCAAGATATTACCCCTATGCACCATAGAGTCATGGTTGCATCATGGTATGGAGAACCATGATTTTTGTCTCCAGGGGAGAACCTGAAATCCATAAATTGGGATTGCGTCCCTTAGTCTATTGCCTGACTTTGGTGGTCCAATCATGAACGCTTGCAGTGGACTGTGGGTCATGAGAACTGCTGGTCAGTTTGAGAAAGCTAAGTAGATCGTAATTCGCAATTGAAGGTGGAGTGCTCCCATGTATTGATAATTTCTTCGATCTAACAGATTCGACTCCCATCAAAATTAATTAATTTTAATTAATTTTATGTTATGTGATTATTAGAGTGTTTATTTGAATTTTTGTGAATTTGATATTTTATTTTTATCATTTGAATTTATAAATTAAGATAAATTAGTTTTTCAATGTTTTAAATAAAATATAAGATTTAAAAATTCTAAATATGAAATAAAATATTTTCTAAAAATATTTGGGAGCTCCATAAAATATGGGGCCCAAAATTTAAAAGATGTGAATTAGGTGGGGCCCAAAATTTAAAAAGATGTGAATTAGGTGGGGCCCACACGTGGCCACCAAAAAAATGGCGGTATAGCAAACTTATGTGATAAGGTTGAATATTTGAGACATTTACTAATTCTTTGAATCTAAATTGATTGATCAAATAATTAATGATTTGATATATTAAAATAGACTCTTTTCTTATTTGATGGGAATAGATTTAGGAAATGGAAGATAAGGCTCTAGCTCATCTCTTTGAATCTTGATGGTAGATCAAATAAAATGATGGCTCAAATCTCTCACCCCACAAGTCTCCTTATATAGATGGTTGAGATTTGACCCTACTAATTGAGGCAAAATCTATGGCATAGAAAATCTATAAAAGGAGGTGTTCCATCATAAAATAAGATACATATTCTCTTCTCTCTCTTTAATAATTCTCTCTCCCTACCCAAAATTCCCCTCTCTTCCAAAGGGGAGGCATGCCCCAATTTTATCTCTCTCTAAGTTGCACTATGTTTTGGTGGCACGCACCACCTCTGTTTTTTGTAGGTGGCAAAGGGCTTGGTGGTACGTATCACCTCTGTTCTTTGTGGGTGGCAAAGGGATGGACCCCTTGCTAGTATATCTCTCCATCTTTCTTCATATTAATCTCTCATATCTCTAAAATCAAGCTAAAAGGCTTAATGATGATTAAGTCATTGCGTGGATTTTTGCCATAGTAGGAAATCAACATACCGATCATAGATCCCGAGCACTATCAGAAGGAGGAGACTCGGTGTGGGGTGTACTAAACCCCGATTGAGGTAATATCCGACAATTTTACCTTTTTAAATATTTACTTCTCTTCCCATAAAACATTAAAAATCTACTTTTGTTTCTTGAATAAATAATTGTATTTGAAGAAGCAACAATTGAGAATCCATTTTATTTTTATTTTATTTATTTCAAAAGTGGTTTGATTATAATTAGACATTGTAAGTAATCTTGTCGGTGTAGTGGTAAATAATTTTTTAAAAAATATATACACCGTGCTCTATCATAAAGTCATTTCATTGGTATCAGAGCAAGGTTAATATTTGAAGCCATTATATGTCTTTTTTTTTTCCCTTTATTGAGTCGAGATTAAACTTGGGAACGAGATGTAAGAAAGCTACCAATCTTTGTGGTCAAGTAATACACCCCAGTTAAGAATTATTGAAATGTTCAAAACACCGAGAAAGGCACTTTGCAGAATGAGTATTATGTGCTATTTTGGAGCGGTTATATAAAGACGATAATGATGCCTTTCTTTGTTGTATGCTAAGTGATTTTTGTGGGTCTTTGAGATTAGGATATACCTACAAATTTTCGGTGGGAGATCCTAAGGGAATTGAGAGTTATGGACTCATGATTGAAGGGTGTCAGTTTTGACCCGGTAAAATCCAGGAGCTGTCCATTGAGTTCCGTGATTTTTCCCACTAATGATATGATTTTATTTATTGCTAAAATTTCACTGTAACTCATAAAATTGAGTCTACTTTCAAACAAAAAAAATTTTCATTAAGAAATTATTTGTGGTTTGAAAGATATAATCGATTTATTGAAGGGTGTGCAAGTGTTATTTTCTACAACAAAAATTATTTTCATGACATGGAAGTCAAGATTTTATTTATATTCTTAATATAATGTTTTGTGGCTCACACTAAGTTTTTAGACTTCAATTTTGAGTCTAGTATCTAATAAAACTTATTTGAGAGAGAAATATTTATAGGACGAGAGGAATAAAAATTTTGGATTGAAGAGAGGTCATCCTAAATTTTCTGCAATTACGGTGTGCTCTTCATTGAGACTTAAAAAGTTATAATTATCAAGCTTACTTAACAGAGTGATATGAGGCTTATGAAAATATATGTGCCATCGTTATATGTTTACTTTTAAACGAAATTAGTTTGAAAAGAAAACTCCACTAGGATAGAGATAAAATATAATTTTACTAGACAATATTCAACCTGAAATTTTGCAGTAGGCGTTATTTTGTGATGTGTATGTCAGCTTATTTATTTCTCTCAAGGAAGATATTATTTGGGATTCACACCATGATGTTATGTTTTGGTTTTGAATCTAGTTTTCAACACAAGAGATTTTCGAAAAAATTCTTTGAGGTTTAAGAAAAACGATTATTTATTGAAAGATACTTGCCTGATTTTTTGTTGAGAAAATTGCATTGTGATGTAAAAAGTCACTAAAAGATAGACTTACTAAATGGTGTGATTTAGGGATGAAACTGAGCCTTATTTTATAATTTTGAGTCTATTTTAGTACTCAAAAGGATTTGGAGAGAAACTCTTTATGAGATGAGAGATATCATATTTTTATCATGGGATGCTCATGTTCTATTCTGCAGTAAATTAAAAGATATGACATGTTAATGCACATCTTTGGATTCCTAGTAATGGAGACATTTTAAGAGCTCATTTAAAAGGGGTTTTATAGTGTGCCATGCATATGGTTGATTACAATAAAACTTCAGAAAGAGGTAATACAGAGCTGGTAATGTACGACATACTATATGAAGAGTATTTGATCTGGAAACAACAAAACGAAGAAGAAACACAATACCTATAACAACATTTTGGATTCTTCGAAATGAAGGGATACATAGAGAGGCTTGGAGGTAGCAAAGAAAAGCAACAGATCAGTAGAAGAATCAAATTTGTGATATTTGAAATGATGGGTTGAAGAAGATTTTTCTTCACGGTGTGAGAAAAGGAGAATCCAAGTGCCAAAGAGATGAACACATCGTGACATGTGAAATCGAAGACCAATATATTCTTCATCAATTATGTGATCTTCCAACACCGTCAAACAATTGTAAAAGCAATGAATCAAGAAAGCCCAGGTACGACGCTACACGGTTTTGAGGTATTAAATATATCTCACATTACATGGTAATATCATATAGGGAAAGATGATTCAGTTACTTTTTATATACTTTGGTTATATTTTGGCTAACTGTTTTATGAATATGTATGGAGTACATGGGCATTGAGTGATATGTGTTAACAAATTTGAAAGAGCCTATTTATCAATATCATATGTTATGGTGCCTCATTGTGCTAAGAGTACGAACTACTTAAGGTAGTGATACACATGGAGATGTGATTTGATCAAGGGTTTTGAATCCGAATATGAAACACGAGAGATGGGTATGACTCATTCAACTATGTAAGCACGAAGGGAGTATTCTGATGGAACTCAGTCTTAGTAGCTATCCTCCCGGTAATGTTCAGTAATATGATGTGTTGCATGTGATGATGATTTCTTCATAGAGTCTCCATATTGCCAAAAAGAAATTTTTGTCAAGATTTTAATAATAATTCTTGAGTCATGCTTTATTTTAGATAAAATTGTGATATGGACTTTATGGATAGTTTTTGTAGCTGTAAACATAACTAGGTAAGTGAATGCAGTAAAATGATTTTTGAAGACTAAACATATATTTTAATATTAAATTCGATGTTTTGAGAAAACCCTATAGTCATGTTAGATCCACTAATTCTTTATGAAAAATCATTTTATACTGTCATACTATTATCTAACCATTGTTTGTGTATACCAAGTCAATTTTTTTTTAAAAGGGAGAAAATCATTGTGCCTTCAAGGTATTTATAAAATTGAGAGAAAGACTGCCATGCATAGGTTTTTAAATACCCATGTGCATTGACTCATATTTGTAGTTATTTAGAATCTGCAATTACATAAGACCTTGAACCATATGAAATGTTGTAGGAAGGCTATCTTGTTAGGTTTCATTGACATATGTTTTATTGATTAGATAACTTGGTTTGTATGGATTTACTACCAAGATGACTAGTGTGGTTGAACCTTTGTGTTTTACAAAAAGTTTTACATATTGTGAAACCAATGTGCATTAAGTTACTTATTGCATGAGACTGGCTATGCTACCTCATGCTATAAATATAAGAATGTTGAGATATATTGTATGTGCAATAATTGAGTGGGAACTGCTACAGTCCCACGTTTTTTTTTTAGCTGCTTGGATATTCAGATATATAAATGCAAGTTATCTCAATGATTCAGATAATATGAAGTCTACATCTGGATACGTGTTCAGTTTCTTGAAAATCAAAGAAACAAGATGCGATGATATTATCCATCCTAGAGGCAAAATATGTGGTGTGATATTTGGAGGCCAAGGAGGCCGTATGGATTAATAAATATCTTAATCAACATGACTTTTAACCCATGCATTGTGAAGCAGTGAGGATTTTCTACGACAACAAGGCGGTGATATGCATATAAAAGGGAGCCATGATTCCATAATATCTCCAAGCGTATAAAACTAAATATTCCAGTGGAAGCAAGCACCTAGTATTTGGCAGGCCAGCTGGAATGGTGGTGTTCACCCATGGAACTTAGATGTGTGACGCTGGTTGTATGGTTACAGAAAAAAGTGGCTTGTTTGGAAAATTCTTTTAAGCCAATGAAGATACGATCACATGCGATGAGGATACGTGATAATTTTCTGTGACAGCAAGTCCATGATTCGCAATGCAATATGAAAGATGGACTACGACCACTTTCGGGATGAGATCTTAGCAGCAAAGAGAAATAAGTGTTGTCTCTATGAGTCCTTTTGTGAAAGGATTGATGACAAAAGCCATGATTAATGTATTGAGAGAGATTGTTATTGGGAGAGACAGATGGGGATGAGAGAAAGTGAAGAAGAGAGAATGTAAGGCCTTCAAAAGCTAAATGAGAGATGTTGGGTTTATGTGACCTTTAAAAGCCTTATGAGAGCTTGTATGAGCATTTTATATAGTGGAACATAAACTCAGCAGAAATGTGGTCCTTTTGTGGACCATACTAAGCCAATGTTATTTGCTGATACTCGGACTAGCCTTGATGAGCTAGGCCAGTTGAGGTTTAGAAAAACCCAAGATACCTGGGCATAAGGATCTACCAAGAATGGTTTAGTGGGTTATCCCTTGATGAGATCGGAGTATGCCCAAATGAGAGCCAATGGACTATGTGGCCCTTGCGTGTGATGAATAGCCTTTAGAGACAAGGCTAAAACCTCATCATTATATCATCACACAGCATGTAAATAGATAGTCATTTTGATATTCACTAATGAGGGTGAAGCATGTACATGTGTTAGATATTACCCCTACGCACCATAGAATCATGGTTGCATCATGGTTTGGATGACCATGATTTTTGTCTCTAGGGGAGAACTTTAAATCAATAAACTGGGATTACGTCCCCTAGTCTATTGTCTGACTTTGGTGGTCCAATCATGAACCTTTGTAGTGGACTGTGGCTCATGGGAACTGCTGAGTCAGTTTGAGGAAGCTAGGCGGATCGTGATTCGCAGTTGAAGGTGGAGTGCTCCCACGTATTGATAATTTCTTAGATCTAACGGATCCAATTCCCATCAAAATTAATTAATTTTAATTATTTTTATGTTATGTGATATTAGAACGTTTATTTGAATTTTTGTGAATTTTCTGATATTTTATTTTTATTATTTGAATTTATAAATTAAGAAAAATTAATTTTTCAATATTTTTTTAAAAAATAAGATTTAAAAATTCTAAATATGAAATAAAATATTTTCTAAAAATATTTGGAACCTCCATAAAATATGGGGCCCAAAATTTAAAAAGATGTGGATTAGGTGGGGCCCACACGTGGCTACCAAAAGGGTGGCACGCCCCCACCCATTCACGTAACATTCTTTTGAATAATGTTTATTCTCTTGGTTGGTTTATCTTTTTAGGTATAATCAACTTATGTAATAAAGTTGAATATTTGAGATATTTACTAATTCTTTGAATCCAAATTGATTGATCAAATAATTAAAGATTTGATTATATTAAAATAGAAGTTTTCCTTATTAGATGGGAATAGATTTAGGAAATAAAGAATAAGGCTCTAGCTCATCTCTTTGAATCTTGATAGTGAAACAAATAGATTGATCGCTCAAATCTCTCACCCCACAAATCTTTTTAGATCGACGGTTGAGATTTGACCCTACGAATTGAGGCAAAATCTATGGCATATAAAATCTATAAAATGAGGTGTTCATTCATAAAATGAGATACATATTCTCTTCTCTCTCTTAACAATTCTCTCCCTATCCAAAATTCCTCTCTCTTCCAAAGGGGAGGTATGCCCCAATTTTATTTCTCTCTAAGTTGTACTATGTTTTGGTGGCACGTGCCACCTCTGTTCTTTGTGGGTGACAAAGGGGTTGGTGCCACGCACCACCTCTGTTCTTTGTGGGTGGCAAAGGGATGGAACCCCTTGCTAGTAGATCTCTCCCTCTCTCTTCATATTCATCTTTCATCTCTCTAAAATCAAGCTAAGAGGGTTGATGATGATTAAGCCATTGAGCGGATTTGTGCCATAGTATAGAAATCAACATACCGATCATAGATCTTGAGCACCATCAGAAGGAGGAGACTCGGCGTGGGGTGTATCAAGCCCTGTTGAGGTAATCTCCGGCAATTTTATCTTTTTAAGTATTTACTTCTCTTCCCATAAAACATTAAAGTCTACTTTTGTTTCTTGAATAAAGAATTGTATTTGAAGAGGCAGCAATTGAGAATCAATTTTATTTTTATTTTATTTATTTCAAGAGTGATTTGATTATAATTGGACATTATAAGTGATCTTGCCGGCGTAGGGGTAAAGAATTTTTTTAAAAAATATATACACCGTGCTTTATCATAAAGTCCTTTCAAAAACAACATATTCATATTGAATAAAGATCAGTAATTTTTGACATCCAAATCTAATATTTTCTGTTTAACAAAAATACTTGTCTAATGATTCTAAAGTGGATCCTAGAATTTTAAGTCAAAAACATCCTCCTACATAGCTCTTTTACCTAAGTGGGCATGTGTACAATGTGCTCCCGGGCTTCTCACTATAGTAAGAAATGAATAACAAATCATCTATGAGGGTGTTAGTGGGTGAAGCCCGGATTCCTATTTTGTAGGATGTGATCTCTCGCATTTTTTTAATAAATCAAATTATATACCAAAGTTCGATGGTTCAAATTTCTCAACTTGGAAGATGGACTTGTAGTGCTTTAAATGGCATAAGAAAGAAAACTGAAATGGTGAATGAAGAAGAATACGATGAGAAGGATTAGTTAGCCATGCTAGATGTCCTTTTGGCCTTGGATGAATCCATTTTATTGAATATGTTATAAAAATAAACAGAAGTTTTATGGATTGGTTGAAAAATACTTACGAAGGTAAGTGTGATAATAATAATAATTTTTATTAATAACTTTATGATCTCAAAACAAACAATTATTGACGTTTATTCGCAAGTTCACCTAAATAAGTTCTATGCTCTGATTAGTAATTTGATAGCATTAGATGTGAAAATAGATAACAAAGGTAAGGCAGTCAAACTACTTTGTTATATGCCAAAACAACGTGTATATAGTGCAAAGTCACTTGAATTTGATTCTCATGAGAAAAGTGAAGTCTCGAAGTTGTTAAAAAAGAGGCCACGTGCAAAAAGAGTATGGAACAAAAAGGAAACCAATAAGCCCCTAAAATTTGGTTCTAATAGAATCCTAGCTCAAGAGAGTTAAGAAAATCTAGCTGTAGAAATTGAATTTTTTGAAGATAGAGAAGTTTGGCTATGGATAGGTAGGAAATTTGTGTTATTGACTACATGATTCAGGGGTACTCTTTTACATGACTCCATACACAGATTGGTTCAATACATTTATTATTTAAATGGAAAATAATAGCTTATATAAAATAATGAGAGTTGGATTTGTGAGAATTAAGATGTTTAATGACTAACATGCATAATTTCATAAAGAGTCTATTATCCTTAAAAAATTTTGATGAGTAAAGTTTCAAATTTACAAGTAGTATCAGATAGTTTACAAATTTCAAAAGAAGCACTAATAGTTGTAAAAGGAGATTTAATAGGCAATTTTTATGATTTATTAGAAAAACAGTTCCTGGTGAAATCGATAGTGTAGAGGTGAACTCCATAATGATAATGCGTTTAGGCCCTGTAGACTCACGGTACTTTCCAACAAAAACGTCCTTCCTAATTGACAATATTAATTTAGATTTTGTGAGTTGTGTTTGTTTGAGAAACATAAGAAATTACACTTTTCTTTATTCACCATTAGAAGTAAGCATATTTTGGAATTGAAACACTCAGATGCATGGAAATCTTTTATTGATGATTTTTTAACAAAAGAGTAGATTTATATGCTGAAAAACAAACTAAATGTTTTTAGTTGTTTCAAAAGGTTTAAAGCCTTAGTAGAAAATTAGAAAGACAAGAGTATCAAATATCCAAGAACTCATACTGAGGGAGAATTTTGTTCCGATGAATTTAATGATGTTTGAAGTGAGCATTAAGCAATTGATAGTTCTTAGGACACCTCAGGTGGATAAGAGGATGCATTATACGATTATATAGTATGTTAGGTGTATATAGAGTACTACTGAGTTATGGCAGTATTACTGGGTAGAAACAGTTCAAACAACTTGTTTTCTAATTAATAAGTATTTTTAGTATAGCTTTTGACTACAAGACACTAAAGAGATTTGGACATGTACATATTTTTATTATAAGGGAGAAGAGAACTAAGTTGGATGTAAAATCCAAAAAATATGTTTTTCTTGGCCATAAAGATGGTACAAAAAGGTATAGATTGTGAGATCCAACTAACTACAAGATTATTGTTAGGCAAGATGTTATTTTCATTTAAAATTCAATGCAGAAAAAAATAAAATAAGCCATATTCAAACAATGTTGATGTGGAATGCTCCCATAAGAATCGGTGTGATGATGGTCAAGACCAAAAACCTGAAATAGTCTAAGACCTAAAATAATATTTAAGTGGTATTAAAGTAAGATCTGAAAGACCTTAAAAGTTCTTATGAGACTTAACGTTAAGCTTTGCCTGCAGAGTTTAAAAACTCGGCCAAGGCAAATTTGACTCGTCCTAATAACTCGGCCTTGGCTCATAGGCGAGGCGATTGAGTTAGTTGTACACAATTTTTGAAAACTTTAAGTCTACCAACCTACCAAAAAAATAGGATTCGAATCCCTCGCCCTTGATTTTCTTTTTTTTAAACACATCACTGAACAAGGTGTTTCCCGCCCTTAAAACTTTTTTTTTTTTACACATCACTGAACAAGGTGTTCAACATTTATATAAAGAAAAGCGAACAGCCAAGAA
>NW_006499855.1:2402126-2428481 GCF_000471905.2 Amborella trichopoda
CCGGTTTAGATTACCCACAAGTATCCATTACAATAAATTGACTTAAAAACAAATAAATAAATAAATCTAGGATATAAAACTTGATGCCATCAAAACCACTCTTTTATCAATCAAAGAAAACCACAATATGCTTGGGACTAATAAAAGACATAAGAAATAAATATAGCAAGAAACAAGAAAGAGAGTGTCGGAGATTACTTCAATCAAGCTTATTACACCCTACACTGAGTCACCACCTTCCAATGGCGCATGATCAATGGTCAACCTTCAATCTCAATCGGAAAAGAAATTACGCCAAACCGTCAAATAGAACAAGAACTCCTTTCAAAACTTAGATTTCAAACTAAAGCTTAAGCCCTTGATAACCTAGTTAAGAGTTGCTAAGAGAGAGATAGAGAGAGAGAATTTCTATGTGGGGACAGAGATACCATATGTGGGGCATGCCCCCTATGTGGTTCTTATGAGAGAGAGGGCAGAAATATGGTGTAGAGAATGTAGTTAGGGGTCACTCCCTTCTATAGTGCTTCAAGAGACTTTTGGGTTTTTCATGGCTCGCCTCCTCTTGTGACATTAAATATATACCATTGATCATGGGTGATTCTTAGGGTGTGAGATATGAGTTCTCCATTCCATAGATAGGCCATAAAAACTTATAAAAGGTGATATAAACTTTATCCTCATTTCTTAAACTATTTTTCATTAATTAAAATAAAAAATATATCAATTATAATATTGTGCTTTCCATACACTCATGCACAAGCCTATTCATACATTCCTTATTATGCTTCAAAACTTCCTCAAAAATCAAATCTTTCAAAAACTTAATATCTTGGGCTTCAAGCCAAATAACTTGATCACAATAAAAGGGAAAGATTCAAGAGGTGTAGTGTCCCACCCATGATGGCATCTCATGGGCCCCACCAACTTTCCATGACGGGCCCATGTGCATAAATGGGCCCCCATACAATTTCAAATAATTTTAAATTCAAATAAATATTTTAAGAATTTATTAAATCCATTTGAACATTCAAATCAATGTAAAATCAATATCTTTATTTTTATAAATCCAAATTCTATAAATAAAATATCCAGAAATCCAAAAAATTTCAAATAACAATTCTAAAAATAATATAACATAAAAAAAAAGATAATTAAATACTTTTGATGAGAAAATGATACATATGGTCTGGTCTAGCAATAAATAAATAAATAATGGGGCACTTCACCTTCTATTGTGGACTGTGGTTCACAGTTGTTTCTCAGACCAACCTAGTGTTACCCATGACCCATGGTCCATGCAAAGGCTCATTAATGGGTCACCAAAGTCTAATCAATGGGCAAGGGATCGTAATCTCAGTCTATGGATTTTAGGTTCTCCCCTAGAGACATACCAATGTCACCTAGACCTGATGCAATCCACAGATTTATGATGCATATGAGTAATCTCTCGCACATATACAAGCTTTACCGTGAAAGGTGGTTCGCTTTCCCAAAAACAGCTATCATATGTGCTTGTTGAGTAATGGTACGTAGATGAGGCTTTGGCCCTGTCTCTGAAGGCCTCCATCACACACAAAGGCCACATAGTCCCTCAACTCATGCATCCAAGCATACTCCGACCTCATCAAGGGATGATCCATTATAACCATTGTCGATTTAATTTCTATGCCCAAGTAATATGGGTTTTTTCCAACCGACTAGCCTAATTTTTCAAGCTCAATATGGTATCAGCAAACATTGTTTGTTTAGTATGGTCCACACAAGATCATCCTCCCATTGAGTTCATGTTCCATTATATCAAAAGTTCAATTACAATCACTCATAAGGTCTTTAATGGTCACATATATCCAACAAAACATATGTTCTTGGATTGGAATAGTTGCAAAAAGGTAAAATGTTGAATAACTCGTCTCTTTTGAATATTTTGATTATTTAACTCTCTTTTTTTTATCATTCGGATCACTAATTCAAACCAATTCAGATCGGTGAACCAAATGATCCAACATGGCTTTGTCGAATGCAGGATCCACCCAACTGATCCAAGATTTGAAACACTAGCTTGAATAACAAATTTATTTTAAATGTTTTCATTATGTTCTTCGCTAGGATCAAGAGGATGTGTGTATTGGGAGAAACAAATGCATGCAAGGCTCCCAAAATTGGCAAGAGCCATACCATACTGTTAAGGGTGGCGATAGGTCGGATCCGATTGGACCTGGACCTAGAACCGAATAGTATTCAGGTCCAAAATTTGGACCCGTACGTCGACGCATTAGGTCCTAGGTCTAGTTAGATCCATTGCCATCCTATCACTATAACTTTTTTTTCCCTTATTTTTACCATCATATGCCCTATGATTATGATCTCTTTTCTCTTTTTTTTTCTAATAATATTGTAAATATTACCAATATTGTGATAATATGAAGACCTAACGCGCATCTAAATATACATGATTGCTATCATATATCCTATAATTACAGGTACGAGTCAGATCCAGCTGGATCCATGCCCAAAATTTAAACCCATATACTGATCCGAGGTCGGGTATACCCATCAGGCCCCGGGTCTAATCAGGTCCATTGCCACCCCTACGTACCGTTACCAAATATTTTCAGCTATTGACCTTTGGACACAAATTCAAGAAGAAATATCTCGTAAAGCTTTTAGATGTATCTAATTTAGCACGGTTGCCAGTAATTCTATTACCTTTACATGGAACATAAGACATTCGTCAATTAAAATATTAGGTACATCGAGCTTTTGGTTTGGCCTTTTGTATGTGGCTTTTGCAAGTTGTTTTTCTTTTCTTGTGGATTTTTAAAGTATATTGCCAAGTTTGTTATGCACCTATTGCCATATTTTTTTACTTAGATTTTGAGAGTTCGATTGTCGATATCGTCCAACCTGCTCCAATTATTTGTCGCAAAAATTTAATGCACCACCACCTAACCCTAGTTTACTTGTTTCATAAACCACATTTATTTATTACAAATATCCTCTAACATCAAGGGGGATATCGAGTTGATGTCACTTGGGCAACTTGAGGGCGTGTTTGATTTTTAGATGATGCGGTTTTGAAAACCACGTCTACCAATACTGTAGCACTTTCTTGTTTTGATAACAGGAAAGGTTTATAGTAAGGTTGATACCACGGTATCTACTTCCTTTCCACTTAAGGCTAAAAAGTGGATAATGCCAGTTTCATAGGGGACCATGGAATTTGGGATATCCACTTCTCAAGATGATGCGATTTTTAACTCCTTTGACAAATCAAACATGCCCTAATAGTTTTTCAAAAATATAGAGCTAGTCCAACTGCATATTTTGAATAAAATTTCCAGATTCAATTGGTGAAAATTAGTCTTTGAAATATTTCAAGCTTTCGTTGAGGGTGAAAATAAAAATAAGGAAAATGTTTTGATAGGGCTGCAGCCCTAACAAAATAAATAAAGCCTCATCTCAAAACTCACCGAAAATTGCAGTTTTGGCATCGAAAAACTTCAAATCGATCATTTTAGCCTTGACCATTATGGTTGTTTAAAAAAAAAAGATTTCAAACCGTAAAATTACTATATATTGGAACACATTATCTAGGCTGTCCATTTTGGCCTAAAAATAAGTGTGCACGGATACGCAAGATCTATACCATTTTTTAAGCTTCAAATTTTATAGTTGGTGTTGGAAATTTGATTTTAGGCCATCTAGGAGATTTCCGATGCCCAAAGTGCTTTCCTTATGAGAATATGAGGTGAGGGTTCCCTTTGTTTTCATAAAGCCTAGGGCTCCTAGAAACTACGTCCTAAAAATAATGGTAATTAGATAGAACAAAAAGTCTAGGGCTCGAAAAAAAAAAAATCAAATATCTCATGATTCTCCACTGGTTTTCAAAATATAATTTTGGATATCAATAGCCAAAAATCTGAATTTTCAGATTTTCAAAAATCGAAAAGTTTATACTTTCGGTTATTGAAATACCGCAAATGTAATTAATTCGGTTCTTCAAACTCGAATAATTTGATCTATCCGGTTATTGAAAAACCGAAAAAGGAAGTTCTGTCATTTTTTTAAGAAAGAACTATCATGAAAGCAATAACAAAAACTTTGTGGTATTTTCATAATTATGTTAAAAAATAATGGATATATATATATATATATATATATATATGTAACTTTTTACGTTATTTTTTTTAGTTCCTTTTACCTAAAACAAAAATAATAAGCACGATCATAAGGGTAAAAATAAGGTATTACAACCAAAAGGGATAAGGCATAGAACATTTTAAGCCCCATTATGACGGTAAACGCGCAATAATGTGCATTCCCTTTTGGGATTGGATTATGATATGACTAGAACAATATCCAAGGATCGAATCCCATCTCATTCGCACAAAAAGTATTAGTTTCTCTAACGAATAATGTAATGTTTACAGTTACATAGAATAAGACATTTATTGTAAAGAAGTACAGATTTAGATAAAATAATACAGCCTTTTGGAGAATAAGAGTTGTGACAAATCATAACCTTTAATTACGGACGGTTATGGAAGGTAAGATCTGGCCATACAAGTGTGAAAGCCACTCACCAATATTAATAGAGTACGAGGAAAGGGCTGAGTCCTACTTTAAATAAAAAAGTTTGTGTTCCCCTGTAAGCACAGGTGCAAAGGAAGCCTTTTACAACCGTTAATCAATAAATCATCTTTTAAACTAATAAGTGCACTTATATGCATCCCTCCATATGCTTCTTACTTTCCTGGTTTTTTCGTATTTGTTTTCAGCCAAAAGATTTCCTACTTCCTAAGGAGTACACTATCCATGTACTCCATTGGGCAAAATTTGCACCAAGGATATATATTTAGATCCCAAATTTTGGGGATGTGATCTCTAGAACCCACCAACCAATCTCACAAGAAAAAGCTTCCACCTATATGTCCTTAAAATTTTCACTAGAACCATCCAATTTTTTGAGGGCATGATCTATTGTTCAGAAACTCAAAATCTAAATATTTTTCTTAAAAAAAAATCGTCTAGTTATAATTTGATGGATCCCGAAATTTCAAATAAAAACAACAATTAAAAAAATAAAAGAAAAAAGAGAATCTCCTAAATTAGTGTTTGGCCCCAAGGTTGTAAATGTATAGTATGCTCTTGAAGAAGCATAGTGTACACGTCCTTTATAAAACCATTGTTGAGAACCCTCGACTTTTTAAACCTACAAGGGTTTTAAAATGGGGCAAGCTTTATACGGTCCTTCTACTTCCGCATGTCCAACCGTCTATTCTGAATGGATAGCTAAGACCGTCTCAATCACAATGTCACGTTTTTATATTATTTTAATTTTAAATTTTTATTTAAAAACTATTTTGACACCAAATTTTGGACGTCTACTCCGCTTTTAGAATCTCACATGTAAAAAGTATATTAAAAGAAATTCTCAATAAAATAAAATAACCAAAATACCCCTAAAAGCCTCAAGAGGTATTTTGGTCATTATATTTTATCGAAATTTTGTTGTAGTATTTTTTTAGGTGAGTCCCATTGAGATGATGACACATAGCAAATTTCATATTCATATAATTTTAAAAAAAATTAAAAATAAAATACTATGAGGTGTCAGATCTAGATCAAACAGTCAGTGGCTCACTTGATCTTAAATTGGACGGCTCGATGGGACGAGAAGCATATATCTTCTATGCAGTAGGAGAAGTATAGAAACCTTTCCTTTTAAAATGGCCGAGCCTAGTTGGAACATGGAACTGACCGGCATCCGGTCAAGACTATGGATTTTTTAGTCCAAATTACATCTAAATTGTGCAATATGTTTCTATCACATTGATCTACAGCAACCTCAACAAAATTTCTATAGATTAAAAGTTTGTAAAGTTGATTTTTTTTTGGCCATTTTCTTCAATTCTCTTCTGCTTATAATTTTCTTGCAATGAATATGATTTTAATCCTTTTCAGCTACTTTTTAACTATAAAATATAAATCTCTTATTGGATGAAGTAAATTGGTGAACACTTGGTTCATTTTTTTTGGACTCAAATTTTTTTAACCGATTTAAATTTGAATTTATTTGAGGTGATGGTATTTTTCTGAGAAAAGTATGTATATTTGGGGGCCTTTATTGCAAAATAATCCATATTCTTGTGGAAATCCACCCCTCCCGGGCTTTTATTTTGGGGAAAATATCTCCATACTCTATATTTTTAAGTTTTATTTCACAATAGTCTCAAGGTTTTAAAAGATATCTTGGAGCATAAAAATTGTAGATTTTATTTCTTCTAATCCCTTGAGCTAATTTAAACATGTTTTTTTAAGCCAAACAAATCTAAAAAGACATACCTTTTCTAAAAGCCATCTACCCAAACTTCTAGAGAGAAAAGGGCTTTAAGGAAATGAGAGGTTACCAAGAGGAGAGAGAGAGAGGTGTTTGGAAAAAATACAGGAGGAAAGAGAGAATGTGAGACACAAGAAGATAGATAAAGAGAGAAGTTTGGGGTATATAAGTGAAGAGAGATAAAAGATTGGGTTTAAAAAGAGCACGTCTTTTTCACATTTGTTTAGGTTAAAAAATAGGTTTAAAGTGATTAGGGGGTTAAAAGATATCTTTTGAAACATTGGGTTTATGAAGAAATGAAACTTAAAAATAAGGATATGGAGATATTTTCCTTTTATTTTTCTCCCTGTTTTCATATTTCAAATACAAGATAGGTCAAAAATTTATAATTTTATAATTTTATAATTTTATAATTTTATAATTTTCCTTTTTATTCAAGATGTGTCTGGTATCATAAATACTGAATAGCCGTATCTATAGTGAATATTGAACAACCCAACATATAGGGTTGTTTGGTATCACAAATACCATATTAACTTAAAAACAACCAAAAAGATGCACATGCATTGTGCGCCATTGACAATATTGGACAAATTATTCGAGTTCTTTCACATTGCAAATATCAAACAACCCAACATATTGAGTAGCTTAGTATTTTGGATATCACACAAGCCTTGAATAAACACAAATTAGAAAATTAGGGTATCCCCCACCTATCCAGTGTTGGAAATCTCAGACAGGCTGGTAATTTTGCAAAAAAAAAAAAAATTTGGTGGGATGGTGTGGTCTCTATGTAATTTCCCAAAAATATGGAGTATTTTTGTAATATAGAGGACCGAATATAGTCCAAACCAGGCTTTAAAAAAACGCCGAGTCGAGGCAGATTCGCTCGGTTCGACTCAAAAATCACTACAAAACGAGCCGGTTCCACACATAAAACGGGAACCGCCCGTGTCTAGATAGAACCGTAAAACCGCCTGATGACATCATCAACCGGCGGTTCTGACGTCATCACTCCGATTCTACCAGAACCGAGAATCGGGCGCCTGGTTTTAAAAGATTTTAAACAACGAACCCCCCGATGACATCATCAACCGGCGGTTCTGACATCACCACACCGATTCTACACATACACGTGCAGACGTCACCACTTCGACACGGACACGAACACGGACACAGACACGCGGACACGTGTGACAAAATCACGTGCTATATATCACATGTGAGGTTGCCCCAATGTTTACTCGCGCATGCCTTATTTCATATTACATAGGTCTTTATATAGCAAAGTTGAATAATCATCCTAATTCTCGAACATCATTAAATGAAAATGGAATGTAAATATATTCTATTAATCAACAACTTATAATTACATGTGGTGAGGTGGTGTGATGGTTATGACCTTTTTTATTTCCTTAGACGTCCCAACGTCAAATCCCCTTGGGCGTTACATTTTTGTTGTATATAGTGGTATAAATATTTTTGTTGTTGTATAGTAGTTTTTGTTGTATACAGTGGTATAAATATTTTTGTAAATAATATAAAAGGCATAAAAAAATGAAAAATAAAAAATTTAATTTTCTGTATAGCAGTTAATTTTTGTTGTATATGGTGGTATAATTATTTTTGCAAATACTATGAAAGGCATTAAAAAATAAAAAATAAAATCATGTAATGAACGCATTTTATTAATTTTTACATTGATAACCAAATATTTTATTTCATTTATTAATTTTTACATTATAAATCATGTAATATACTATTTTTCTTACAGTTGTCAATAATACATTTTAAATTAGATAATATTATAAAATATTTTTAATTTTTTATTATTTGTCTAATAAAATAATTATAAAATATAAACTAATAATTATAATATCAGTATATAATATTATAATTAGTTAAGTTGTAATAATTTTGGATTATAGTTAGTTAGGCTGTAATAATTTAGGTTTTTTTAGCGGATTAGGGTTTTCGCCAAAACGATAATTTAATGGCTATTCTTTCATTGATTTAGTCTATTCTTTATAATAGTCCATGTATAATTATATATTTTATCCATGATAATTCTATGATTTTTCTTTTATGTGATGTAAATTTAATGGTTAACATAAGTTTATACAGTGAAATAGCATCTCAATATTCAATTGATGAAAAAAATGAAAGTTAATAATGTAGTACCCTCATTTCTTATTGGATTCCTAAAAGAGAAGTGAGTCGGTTCAAAACTTGGAGTACTGACCATGCTGATTCATTAGAATGAGGGCTAATTCAAAACTTGAAGTTTGGAACTGATTGGTTTAGAAGTCGATTTGGAGTTTGTTGTTCCCAATCGATCTCTTGAAACAAGAAGAAAGACCCCAGGTGGGAACTTGGAGTTTCGAATCCAGGAATATTTGGGGGAAAAATGTAAAAAATGACATTTAAAATTTAAAATATGAATAATATTTTGTAGAGGAAAAGTTTGTAGAATGCGTTAACCTGATACTATATAAGCAAACCCCACGTCAAATATTCATTGGAAAATTCATTTTGATGTTGGAAAACTCTCCAATCGAACATCTTTGACCTCTAAACGTGTGGATATGTCAAAAATATTTCAAGTCTTAAAATAATGCATCTTGTAATACATTACTGAGACTTTTATTTTTAAGTTTTTTAAGAATTTATACATCTACTCGTCCTAAACTATTTTTTAAGTTTTAAATTTTATAATTAGATATAAAAATAATTTCTCACACCATTTTATGAGTTTTTAATACTGAAACTACATCTTCTAATGGGTTTTGGAGGTGAACCTTTCATTACATAAATTTCATGCCTTTTCATAAACAACGCTTTGAGCTTACTAGAAACATATATTAGCCAAACTTTCCCGATGTCTTATATTATGATATAGAATACGGTTATGGTGAATCAAGCAACTTGTATAGCTTTGTGCGTCTCCTTGTGCATCACATGTCCATCTCCAATATGGAAGTCAAAAAATGGTGCGTTTAAATAGATGGTCAATAAAAAAACAAACTCCCAAAACACCATTTTTCTTTTTCAGAAAAGAAAAAAACCATATCTATGATCATCTTCAAGGTTTAGATAAGCAAATCCCAAACGTTTAGATACGGATGCCGATAAATAAGTTAGTTGGCTTACTCACCAAGTACTAGTGTTTCAAAACTCGAATCAATGAAGCAACCGTTTATCCACAAATTTGTGATCATGATTGGGTCTCGATCGGTGCAAATTGGCGATATGAAGAATATTAAAATAAATAAAAGTTAATAAGATGGGGATTGAGAGGAGCCTAAAAAAACACTAAATAAGCTCTAAAAAAAAAAAATTGGGATCCAATGTATCTCAAAGCTGGTTAGGTCCGAATCAAATCTCATACAAATCAGCAACACAAATAAAAAATGGCTAGATTTTAAAACACTGGGAATACTTATCCTGAGTTGTTATATTCTGTAGTATTATATATACAAATATACAATCAATCTAGCCGTACGGTGCCAACGTCATACATGATTAATACTCAACAAAATACATCCTAATTTTAATATTGTTAAATTGAAAAGAGGAGCGGGGGCCGGTATGAAGCATACTATGGTGTTCTCCCTTGGGCATTAACTGCCGGTGAATACTTCAACGGTAGAGATCGTACCCAAGAGTTGTACGATCCTCGATTGTACAATGTGATTGTACGGAGGCCCCTCGGGGTTCGATATATATATTGTTTAGCCGATACCGCCGTGATGGTATAGTTATGACCACTTTAGGGAGCGTTATCACTTTTTTTTTTTGTATATGAAATCATAATGATCCTCACTTATTAGATGTCAAATTAGGTCGTTTGGAATGAATTGTAGAGCTCATAAATATTTTTTTGAAACTTTATATCTATCCAATGACATTAGTATAACCCATTTTAAAATGGACTTGGTTTCTATGCGGCCAAGCCTGTATATATAGAAATGCAGGCTTATTAATAAATCTATTTTTGAAATCGTTTTTTGGACTTAAAATTTAAAGACATATAATCTTTAACATGAAGATCATGAATATGCAACAAGTAAATTTTTAAAACTTGAAATAATAATTCTAGTAAGAAAACATTTGGACTATTAGTTTCCATTGCTTTTAGGTGGAACACCTACTTTCATCTATCTTTAAGATGGACACTTTACACGTTTTGGACCGCATATATAGTCATGCGGTCCAACCCACATGAAACAATTTTATTTTTAAAATTTAAGGGACAAGAATGATTGTGATGTCCATGTACAAAAGGTAAATAGTTTATTCATAAATAATCCTTTCAAATATATCGAGTAATTTTTTTAACATTTATATGGAAATACAAATATTTGTTCTCCTTTTCGGGCATTAATCAATCGGAGTTTTGGAGATGGTGGGGCTTTCAATTTTGAACAACCGACAAATAGAACTGAACTCTCGCTGAGCAAAATATTATGTCTTAAAACAAGGCATGTATCATGTAGAATTTGCAATAAAATAAATAGAGAAAAAGAGAAAGAGAAAAAGATCAACAAGACATACATGTGATTCGACAATGGTGCCTACGTCCACGGAGGGTAGATCATTATCTCTTTCATAGGGATTACTTTGGTTTACCAGATATTTATAGAGTTATAATTCTTACCTTTTAGGAAACAAATCGCATTACCATTGTAATCCTACAAAATAATAAATTCAATATAGGAAACTTAATATCTTGTAATATACATGATATGAAACTCAATATTTTGTTTCTATAATTGTCGACACTCCCCCTCAAGTTGATGTGTAGACATCAATTGAGCCCAACTTGGATAGTATCTGATTGATGCAAGTTGGTATTCACTTCGAACATAAGGAGTACTCATAATTTTTTAGTGAACTTTTTCTCTCACAAAGTGATAATTAATTTCTATGTGTTTGATTCTTTCATGAGAAAATGGATTGGAAGTTATATGCATAGCTGCTTGATTATCACATAACATCTCTATTGGATTGACCGTTGGGAACCCCATATCTCAAAATAGGTATTTTAGCCACATCAATTCACTTTTAGTTGACGTCATAGCTCCATATTCGACCTCTACACTGAATCGAGCAACTACATTTTGCTTTTCTAAGTAACTTAGTTTCCTCCGACCAATGTTCAATAGCCGGTTGTGGACCTCTTATCAGTTGGACTAAATGCCCAGTTAGCATCAAAATAACCAATAATATTAGTATTGACAGTTATAGAAATCAGATATTGAGTTTCCTATCGACAACCTTTATATAACATGATCTAGGAGCATGCATAAATTGACTTACAAGATTAACCGTATATATTATATCTAGTTATGTCACAGTCAAATAAATCAATCTGCTTACAAGTCTCTCAAAGCGCCCTACAACTTTAAGAGGTTTTCCATATGTGGAATTAAGTTTGTAATTAATATCAACAAGAGTATCAACGAATTTAACTCCTAGTTTTTCAATTTCTTTCAACATATATAATACATATTTCGTTTAAGAATTGAAGAGTTCCTTTTTTTAATGTGCTACTTCAATGCCGAGAAAACATTTTAATTAATCAAGATCCTTGATGTCAAATTTCTTGTGAATATAATTTTTAAGTTTCATGATGTTTTCTTTATCATTACCTGCAATGATAATATCGTCAACATAAATGAGTACAATTGTTGTACCTGAACTTCCCTTTTTTGTGAATATCAAAGAATCCGCTGAACTTCTAAGAAATCCGACACTCGTCAAGGCTGTGTTGAGTTTGACATACAATGCGTAAAGTGATTGTTTAAGTCCATACATATCGTTCTTTAATTTGCATACAAGACCATTCTCCTTTTCTTTTTCAATGGACTCGTATAGAATTTTTCTTCAAGGTCAACATGTAAGAAGGCATTTGTAACACAAATAATATTCATCTTGGTAACTAGTGCAAAAGTCTCTTTGTAATCGACTCCATAAATTTGGGTATATCCTTTGGCCACCAACCTGACATTGTCTCTCAACAGACCAGTCATGATTATATTTGATTTTATAAACCCATATACATTCAACTGCTTTCTTCGCTTTAGGCAGCTTGACAATATCCCAAGTATGGTTATTGTCAAGTACTTTAAGTTCCTCTTTCATGACCTTCCTTCACACAAGTTGAGAAATAACATTTTGAAAATTGGTTGGCTCATAACTATTAGAAATATAACTCAAAAAAGGAAATATCTAGGAGATATATTTTCATAGGACATATGATTTTTAATAGAATAATAAACTACATGGTAAGCATAAAAATCTTGAAGTATAGATGAAAGTTAAGAGATACGAGAAGACCTGCGCAAGGGGGATTAGGTGAGCCACGACCACTACCACGTCAGAGTTTTCTTCTTCTAAACCAGTTTGGTGAGTTTTAGAAGTATATTCAGCTTCGACTTGATCATCATGGCTTGCTCTAGGTGTGTTAGAAACATCACTAATATTAATATAAGGTAAAGGCAAACCACCTCTTGAATACTTCCACTGAGTCTAATCTTCAATCTCTCATGAAAATATGATTGTTTTAACAAATTGAACATCTCTTAAAATATGCATTTTTCTGGTTGTGGGATCATAACATTTCTATCCAGTTTGATTAGAGGAGTATCCAAGAAGGACACATCTACTGGAACGTTTATTAAGTTTTTCTCAGTTGTGCCCAATCACATGAACATAAGCCACACATCTAAATACTCACAAATGGGACAAATTTTCTATATTTCAAAATTTGAAGGGGAAATTTATCTGTAAGATTTTTACTTAGAAGTCTGTTAATCAGATAGCAAGCAATTAAGATAGTTTCAGACCAATAAAATTTTGGAGCATGCATCTGAAACATTAAAGACCTTGTAGCTTCCAACAAGTGTCTATTTTTTCTTTCAGCAACTCTATTCTACTAAGGTGTTCCAACACACGATGTTTGGTGTATAATACCAAGATTCAATAAATGATTAGAAAAAGTTTGTTCACATACTTTGTGCCATTATCAGCCTGCAAAATTATAATCTTACCATTGTATTGAATATAAATCAGTTTGGAAAATTCTTTGAACATAAAGGAAAACTTTAGTTTTTTATTTCACTAAATATACCCAAGTAGTACGAGACTAATCATCAACAAAAATAAAAAAAAATTTAAAGTCGGCATAAGAATTAACTGGGGCTAGTCCCCATAAATCAAAATGTATCAAATAAAATGGTTTCTTTGAAACATGCATAAAAGACTAAAAATGAAGTCTTGTCTGTTTTGAGAATTTATAGACTTCACAAGAGTGAGAATTTAAAGATAGAGAAGGCATTAAGATTTTTAAAACTTATTTGAAGGGTGTCCAAATCTCTAATGCCATAATTTATTAATATCAACATTATCTTGACTGGCAGTCAAAGCTTTATTCTCTTAATTGAATAAATATAGCCCATGATATAGTATTCCTTCACTAATCGTCCTCCCCATGGCCCAGTGTTGGAAAGTCACAGTTGGGGAAAAAAAAATAACATTGCAATTCAAGCTCTGAATAATTCTATTAACAAACATCAAGTTAGAGCAAAATAATGGCAGAAAAAAATCTTCAAAGTTATGAAACTTGGATAATAACTTGGTCTCACCAACATCATGGATAAGAATTAAGGAACCATTAGCAATAGATACATGGTTTATAGTTTTATTATTTATTATTAGTTAGGTTGGATAAACATTGTAAGTTACCAGTCATATGATCTATAGCCCCTGTGTCTATTATCCAAGAAAAATTGTCACAAGAAGACATAATGGTTACTTATATCCGAAAATGAAGAAGAACGATTTTGTGTAGAGGAAGAACCATTGTTGTTACTTGGGCGCTGTTAATGATCACAGTTGCAGTAATGAATTTGAACAGTTACAGTCTGAGCAGCCGACTGTCTTGTTATTAGTGGGCCTTATGTGTGGGTATAATACCCAACACTTGTGGGTATAATACCCAACTCTTATTTTTCTCTTTCTCCTACATCCACGAAGGGTAAATCAATATCTGTTATTAATGGGCCTTATGTATGGGTATAATACCCAACACTTAATAGTTTCCTATCATCATCATTAGAGTCTTTTCCCATCTATTTGAGGTCGGTTATATGAATTCTGATTTGCCGTTCGGCTCTATCGAAGGCAAACCCTCATTAAGGCCATAAGTCATCGTATCTTTTTTCACTATTTCTAACCATGTATTTTATGCTTACCATTTTCCTTTTTTAGCCTTATATTTGAACCAATTCACACATCCTAACAGGTACTGTACTTTGCACTGCACGTGACCAGCTCACCTAAGTCCACTTTCTCTCATCTTATCGTCTATCGAGACAAATACAATGAGGTGTTGAGAGGGAACGAGAGATGTATTAGTTATTTTTATTCTACTTTTCTTATTTTTTTTGAGTTTTTTTATTGTTTGGTTCTCACCTAGGAGAATCGATTGAATTGCCCGTTTGAATTGGTAACTCATCGGTCTAGACTAGTGGCAAATTCACCTATTGGATTCGAGTTTTAAAACACCAGTTTGGCCTAGTGTTTCACTTGGATCCAACCATGATTAGACCGTTGGATCAATGATCCATATCATTGCATCAGTCCAAATCGGTGGTTAAAAGAAAATTATAAGAAATAAAGAAAATTGTTTCATGCAGGCTGGACCGCATTTCTACATTTGTTGTCCAGAAGTGTAAAGCATTTATCTGTAAGATGGATGCAAATAGGTGTTCTATCTAAAACCAATGGAAACTAAATGTCCAAATAAAATTATTATTTAAAGTTTTTAAAATTTATTTATTTTTTCATATTCACGATCTCCATATTATAGATTACATATACTTAAAAATTAAGTCTTAAAATCCATCTCAAAAATAAATTTATCAAGAGTCCCGCATTTCTGCATACGCGGGCTTGGTCGCATGGAAACCGGGTCCATAAAATGAAATAACAATTAAAATAGGTGCAGATGGTGTGAGGATTTAGGAGGATCTAAGAAAATATTCAAGCCCAACAAGTTCTCCATTTGCACTGACGATCGATTGAGGATTGAATGGGGCTTTGGGTTGGCTTTAAAGGACAGATCTAGTGAGGCGTCAAGAGAGAGAAGGGGAGATTGATATTGGCATCTGGAGTAAGCGCTGGATTAATGATTGGGCGGTTATCCTAGATTCCATTTTACTTCAACATCTGATAACTCATGTGAGAGAAACCAAAGGGTAGAGAGAGAGAGAGGGAGAGAGCAACAGTTAAAATACCAACAACAACAACTGTAAAGGGAGACAGCAGGCCTGCAACAAATAATAGAGCTGCTGCCTTCTGCTTCCACAATGGGTGCTGAGGCTGCCTTCAAAAGGCGGCGAATAAAGGAAAGCGACCCCTCACAAACCTTTATGTCAGACCCACCCAGACCAAAAGTTTAGAGGGGGAGAGAGCGAAAAAAGGAGCCACTCCCATCATCCATTCATCCCTCTTTCTCTCTCTCTAACCCAATGACAACGTTGCCCTCTCAATCAATTATGTGAACTCAAACCATATTTCTCTGCACTGCACCGTTTTCTAATTCTAATTCTAATTCTAATTCGATTGTTTGGAGCCCGTATAAACCACACCCATATCTGATATCTACTTGTCTAATCTTTGCATATCTCAGTCATCGTCATCACATCAATAAAATGCTTGCACAATCGCATAATAATAAATAAAGACTTCCAGGTTTAAAATTAAACAGGCCCAACAACATGCCCGATACAATTCCTATAGGGTTGGACCGGGTTAAGCCTGGCCTAGCCTTGACAGGCCAAAAGGGATGTAGCCCCTAAACCTATCAAAGCCAGGCCAATTCCGAGACCAAGCCCGTCCATGGCCGGCCCTTGGGCCACATTTGCCCTTATTTATTTTAGGGCCATCGCGACCCTTAAAAGTTAAGACTAAATGGATTGTGGGTGAAATTGAAGAACTGAGAGAGAGAAACAGATGGCGTGGTCCGTCATTTAGCGATCAAATTGAGGGCATTTTAGTCGTTAGAGGCAGAAAAAATCCAGAATGGCAACTATCATGAAATGATCAAACTAAATAGTGATGAGGAAAATGAAAAGATGGCGGGGCAGTACTCAAAAGCTGTAGTACACAGGGAGGGCGGGGTCAGGCCCCATGGGAAAGGGCAGGGGTGGCAGGGAAGGTTTGAGAACCCAAGCTTATCGTCAAGGCTTAAAGGAAAGTACCACAGTTAAGGAGGCGAGAGAATACTGGTGGTTTATATATATAGAGAGAGAAAATTAATGTTTTTGATTTTCATTTTAGAGAGAGAGAGTGAGTGAGTCAGAGGTTGAGAGTTGAGTGCGTTGGGTGGGAGAGAGAGAGAGAAGTGGGGTCTTGGGTTGTGCTGGAAATCATATTGAGAGAGAGGAAGAGGGAAGTGGGGTCTCGGGTTGTGCTGAAAATCATCTTTCTTCATAGAGAAGAGGGGAGAGAGAGAGAGAGAGAGGTGGTCTTTTTGGGTTGTGGGCTTTGTGCAAAATTCATCTCCTATCTTTTAAGACTCTATTTGGATTGGTGGGAGGGGAAAGGGAATTGTAGTTCCCCTTCCTTACCCTCCCTCCCTCTTCTTTTCCCCTCTTTTAATTGCTGCAACTTCACTTCTCACTCACTCTTTTATGGGGTTTCTGATTTCTCAGTCTCTTCCTTGATGGAAGGTACCATCCCACACTGAAAGCCCCTGCTTTCATTGACCCCCCACCCTTCTCTCTCTCTCAGAACAAAACATTCATTTCCATCTCTCTCTCTTTTCCCCCACACAAAAACCGAATATTTCCTCTCTCCTCTGAAAGCCCAACATTCATATCATCCCTATCTTTCTTCTTCTCTCTCCTCTAGAAACCCAACACTCAATTCCCATCTCCTTCTCCCCTCCCCTGTCCTCTCTGTCTCTGATAACAGTCTCCAAACCCCTTGTGGGGTTTACTTCTCATCCACACTCCAGACATGGGCAGCGGCAGCTGCCTTCTCTGCTCCTTGGGGCACGCATACCTCGGTTAATTCACACATACTCTCTGTCTCTCTCTCTCCTCTTTCTATCTCTATAGAATGAGCCACAGTCAGTATTGCCAGGCCCCTTTCCTTTAACAACCCAAGCTGAGATCTTTCAGGCATGGGCTGAACTGCCGTTGCTTCTTATTTTCTCTCTCTAACTTTCTCTGGCATTGCTCCTCTCCTACAGAGGATTTGGGTAATGGAATTGGAGAACCTGATTGATGGCACTTTCACCCACAAGAGGCACCAGGTGTTGGAGCAAAGAAGGACACAGGAAGAGAGAGACTAAGAAGAAGAGCAGTAGGTTGAAGAGGAAGAAAAAAAAAACTGGAAACCAGTTCAAAGAGGGCTTTGGGGAAACAGATTCAACAGACCCACCCATCTCCCCAAGCTCCAAATTTTCCCGAAGAGTCGAGCCCCGAGATATCCAAGAAGAGAGCTTCCTTTGCTGGTGCTTCCACTGCTGCCATTGTAGAGACAGAAGAACATGCGTGGTTTAGTGAGAGAATGGGAGAGAGAAGAGGAGGGAACACAGTAGGAGAGATCGTGGAGGTTGAAGGGGGCCACATTGTTCGATCGACTGGTCGAAAAGATCGACACAGTAAGGTTTGCACGGCAAAGGGACCACGAGATCGAAGGGTTAGGCTCTCTGCTCACACTGCAATCCAATTCTATGATGTTCAAGATAGGCTTGGCTATGATAGGCCCAGTAAAGCAGTGGATTGGCTCATCAAGAAGGCCAAACCAGCCATTGATGAGCTTGCTGAGCTCCCTGCTTGGCAGCCCACCGCAGCCAACCTCCAAAACCCACACAACAAAGAAGTTGCAGAGCCATCTGTAACCAAAACCAGAGCCAGGTCGAGCTCGAGTCCAAAAACCATCACCCAAAACCTCTCTCATTCCCATTCTACTAGTATTGCTGCCCAATCAAACCCACCTTCCAGTTTCTTGCTCCCTCCTATGGAGACCGAAACCATGAAACCCTTTTCTTCCTCTGCTTCTTCTTCATCAGTTGGGTTCTTGAACCAGGTCCAAAACTACCCACCTGATCTTCTCTCTAGAAGCAACAGCCAGGAACTTCGTCTCTCTCTACAATCCCTTCATGACCCCCATCACCAGCAAATGCACCCAATCCTTATTCAACCACCGGCTCAGAACCCGGCTTTACAAGCTGGAATTTTCCGATTCTCCAATGAAAATCCACTTCCAATTCATGGAGAACAGGGCTTGTTCTGGTCAGAACAGCACCACCCGGAGTTTGGGGCTGCTCGGTTTCAGAGAGTGGTGGCTTGGAATTCAGACCCATCATCATCTTCTTCTTCATCTATTGGGTTTGTGAATTCAAGAGATGTGTTTAACAGTAACCAGTCACCAATTATACCGAGCTTTGGTCACCATAGCTCCTTCACCAAACAGAGGGGACCCCTTCAGTCCAGTCACTATCTCCCTATTCGCGCCAGAGAGTTGCCTCCTGTGAACAACCAGATGGCTTCAGATATGCCTATGGTGTCATCGGGTTTTTCTTCTGGTGGGTTCTCTGGTTTCAGGATCCCAGCGCGAATTCAGGGTGAAGAAGAGGAGCATGACGGTGTTACTGAAACGTCGGCTGCTGCCTCGACTTCTCGCCACCCTTGAGAGCCTAGAACTTTCTTCGGGTATGCCTCAATTATCTCTCCTCGCTCTCTCTTTCTAGTCTCTGGTGTTGCTTTATGTGCTTCATGTTCTCCACTATACCTCCTCTTCTTATCTTATTTGCTTTCAACTGGTCTCTCTCTAAACCTTTTCTTGATCTACTTGCTTTCAACTTCTCTGTATATCCTCTTCTTTCTCTCTCTGTAACATCTGCTCTGGATATATGTCCTTACAATCTCTTTCTATATCCTTTGTTCTTGTTTTATTTGCATTTCAATTTCACTCTCTCAGAGCCCTGTTTTCATGTTTTATTAGCTTTAGATTTCTCACTCTAGCATTGATTACTGTTTAGTTGTGTTTTTCTTGATGGGTTTTTCGTTTTCACTTTTAACCAAATTGTTCCTTTCATTTATTTGATGATGCTCTGGGGGTCAGGTTTTTCTCTTGCATTAGAATGTCTCTTTGAATTATTCATGAGTTTTTACAGACAAGTTTTATGATGAGAGAGAACCTATTTACAGGTCGAGAAGAAACAAGGAAACAGTGCTTGTTTTTCTTCAATTGGCGTGCTCTGTTGCTGATGCTCATTGCAGAGTTTGCTACTAGAAGATTGGTACTTTAATTTAATGTTTTCTCTTCACTTGCCTGTTTCCGTTAAGACTTGTTGCCTGTGATGCTTTGATTTACTTTAAGAGCCAAAAGTACTCCTGTTTTGATTCTCAAGGACAGTTTGGATGAGCAAGACACTCTCAAAACTCGAAAAATTACTTATTGAGCTTGGCGCTCTTCATTCTGTGCTCCCTTGACTTATGTATGTTTGACTTGATATTTCTATTTAGGAATTGGCTCTTGTTTTAGGCCATTCCTATTAAATGTAATTTAGTGGTGGATTTCATTAAATTTTCGTTCCTTTTCTGGATGACCAATGGGTAGCCTGGATTATTGCTATTACCATAACCTCACAATTGTTGCAGAAACTTATAAATGGGATTAAATAAGTTTGCATAATTTTTTTGACTTGTACATAGGCCCCATATAGGAGTAGAGAGAACCATTATTTGGCTTAAAAAGGGGCTTCTCATTCCAATGAAGGGAAGTAGGAATGTAAGATTAGGTGGACACATGCTCTTGTTAATTTTTTGTCCCAAAGACAATTAGAATACCAGTCTCAAAGTCTCAAATTTGTGTTGTGAACTCTTTGTATTCCAAATTAGTGACTGAGCACAAAAGAATGTTGTAGTAGTTAATGGTTTTCAATTTCATGCAAAGATTGAGATTATGGGAATTCTTTTTTTCTGTATGTATTGTTTCTGTTCTCCATTGCTTGTTCCTGTTGTGCATGGAATATCTTAGTTGCCGTCTTAGATAAATTTCAAGGGACTGATACAATTCAAATGATTTGTTGATGAGTGCAAATACCCCGATCAAGTGATATGTCATATCAATTATGAGTCTCATTATGGTTCAGTGCCCTCTATGTGGCATGCCAATTAACTTTGTCCAACGTTGTGAGCTGTAGTCACAAATGCTATTTAAACTTAAAAAAAAAATGCAATTTACGTAATAAAAGAAGTACACTACTCTATTGTTTCAGAAAAATAGAGGACAACAAATGGCTGTTGTATTAGGAAATTTATCTGGACTGTATTGTTTTCTGTGACAAACAGTTTGTTACGCTGCATGGATACATCCTTATACCTATACTCATACATGCACATGGGTATGCATATGAAAATACCTACATGTAAATATGCATACGAGCTTTAGTGGAGGGTTACCTGGTTTTTAGAGAGGTATGGATCCAAACATGGAATTTGTCGCTCGAATCAAATCAATCTAACATTCCCCTTTTTGGGCGTCGTCAGCCTATTGGACCTGTAGATCCATAGATGTAGATGCATGGATCTACTTATGTCTAGCCAAAAAGTATATCTATATGTTTATACTTGTGTATGTTTGTATATTTGTGTATTGGTGATTCTAGTTTACTAATTCTAGAGAGCTACATTAGTTCTTTATTTCGTGTTGGACTATTGTTTTGATCTATTTGCCCGACATCCAGTTTGGCGTCTTGTCGAAATCCACCTTGAGGGTTTTTAAAGAACAATATTGGGTCATAGGTAAACATCTAGTCAATCCGTATAGCCAGATGTGATAGAACTTTCCATCTCCTTGATGATTGGAGGATGTTGGCAAACATAAGTCTAGAAGATGGTGCATGCTATCTGTAGAAGTTTCCTGATCAGACATGCCTTTGAACATTGTCATATATAACTCAAAATTACATGTACCATATCTTACATATGATGCCTACTGCAAAGAAAGGTCGGAGAATTATCTAAACAAAAAATTATAGGAATAATAGCTTAGTGCTAGCCATGCCTTGTCGAGATTATTGTGCAAACGGTAACATGTTTAATTATTGCTTAACAGTGGTTGCTTTCATGTGAGAGCCTCTTATTAACAGGGAATTCTCAATTCTGAAAAAATGTTATTGCGATCATTTTCTTCAAGCACCAAGTATTTTACCTCATATGATTTATTGGTGATTTATATTAGGATGCATATGCTCTACATGAGAGTTCCTCTGCGACAGTCTTGTAAGGGAAAAAAAGACTCCCAATCCTCATGATTCTTGACCGCATAGACCAGTCTTCCTTGTACATTACCTTACAAATTAAGGGTTGAGTTATGTAAAGGAGAATGGATTCTTTCTGAGTTTAGAACTCTTCCTATCTAGATTCATCAAGGCTGACAAATGATGAGGTTTGACCCTTGTGCAGGCTCATTCTACGCCCCCTTGTTATGAACTGTAGTTCCTTTTCACTAGATTGGTTCCATTGAGGATAGTAACTAATCAAGAAACACTCAGATTGGTACAAATAGTTTGGGCTTTGGGGATCTCATTAATGTTTTCTTCATTTCCTTGATCAACCCCTTTCATTTGATTTATCATTTTTTGGGAAAAGTTTCTTTTACAGGTCACTCATATTGACTGTTGAAGTGTTGGAATGTAATTGAAGTTCTAGAGCCCTCACCTTTGAATAATTAATACTTGCATAATAGAGCCTATTTGGATAAAATTTGATTCTAAGAAAGCTGGTAGTGAAATGTTATTGATCAAATACTTGCCCTTGAATGTTGGATCTGGTCGATATTTTACTCCATGGTGGTAATATGCCAAAATTTTAACAAATGATGACACTACATTTATTAATGGACCACCACTAAAACAGCATTGGTCTTGGAAAAGTTAGCAAAACTAGAACGAGTCTAAAAAGATCTATAAACTCCATACTCCTTTAGAAGTGAGAAGATGGACCAAACCATCAACCCATGTCCTTAACCCAAGGCCCTAATAAAGTAAGAAGATGCAGGCAGGCATGGTTTTTGGTTGTGCTGCCGTTTTTGGTCATTGTTGGGTCACCTTTTCTTTGTTTCTGGCCAAGGGAAAGTGAGAAGTTGAGGGAGGGAGGGAGGGAGTGTGGGTCTCTGATTTATTGGAATTGCTTTACCCTTCTTTTTTAAAAGTAATTATAAAAAAAGTAATTATTCCCTTTTTCTTTTACAATGGTGATAATCCATCACTGTTCTAATAAAACTGCGATGGTTTCTAGTAGAAGTGTGGGTGAAGTGGAGTGAGCGGACCATCACGGTTCTATTAGTACTGAGATGGTTTATCATGATTCTGTTATAAACGTGATGCTATATCATGGTTCTAATTTGTTGGTCCTTTTAAGATGTATAACACAAAGGGATCTTGACTATGATAGCCTAGTCCATGGACCATAGCTTTCCATGGCCCTAACATGCCTGTTGAGAGCATTTTAGGTAAAAATGAATAAACATTGGAAACAAAGGGGCATGGATGTAGATCTTAAAAATTTTGGGTATTGTTTCAAATTTCTAGAAGAAAAGGAATATTTGTGACAATTACCCCCAGTTTTTTTGTTTAAATAATGTGGGGCGTGTTTCTGAAATTTTAAAGAGCTTTTCAATACTATTTCCGATAGTGAAAGTATGTCAATGGATTCTGATTTTTGTTGTGTAAAATATACTCTCTTCGTTTCAAGGATGAAAACAAGATTCTATGGTTTAGAGCACTTGCTAGGTCAAAGTAGCCCTTTGTATGGACTACATGTTGCGCGTGTAGTATGCTGGGCCCCTAGGGCAAAATACCTCCTTGTACGAGTATTTAGCAGATCGTAAATTTCGGTTAGGTTTGTATAAGGTACTTTCCTTATGTTATAGAAGTAAGCATGCATCTAAAATTTGCTTGGTGATGTAGTTAGATGTTGAAAATCTTATCATGGCTTGAAAATCTATTTTTATACCTTGTTATGAAATTTAAAAATTCAAAAGTAGAACAAAAGATTAGATCTATAAACACTTGAAAATTTTGAAAATAAAGGGTCGAAAAAACCAGTTGTAAAATGCACTATTTTTATAGCTTGCAATTCTTTTTTTCCTTCATATCCACATATTTCGAGGTTGAGATAATCAATTGGAGGGTTCTTCAATGTCTAGAACATTCACTTCTAGAGGATTTTGGAGGTGCATCTTACTTCAGTAATATAAGATTGTAACCTTACGTAAATTTTTTACCTTAAATTTGGAGATCTACTTTTAGTCTCCACCTGAGTACTTTCTTGAAAGCGTAATTATATACTGGTTTTTTAAACGTTCATGCTTGGCATTCCAAAAATCGGATGGTCTATGTTGTGGATTAAAAGATTCGAAATCGGATGGTCTCTGTTGTGGATTAAAAGATTCTTTTACCGGCGATGTTCTAATGGACACAAACAATGATGCTAGAGATTACCTTTCTTCTGATGGAAAAAAGAGTGAGGAAAGAGAAAGTGCCACAAATCCAGTGTTTCTGTAAGAGGGGTTTGAGACTTACATATAGGGTATGTATATCTTTTCCACAATTTGAAACTTCTTTGCTCCATGGATTGGCGCGATTTGAAACTTCTTTGTTCAATGGACTGGCATTTTGGTGGTAGTACCAATGAGCTTTATGATGAAGTTCATCAAAGGGGTTGGAGCCCAAATTTTCACCGACTTACTTCTTTTTTTTTTGTATTCAATGTGACTAATCACTTCTCTCTTTCAACATTAAACTTTTGTTAATAGCCACAACTGTTCATGAATTCGAGTTGCCAACAGTCAATCGTTTGTTATCTAAAGTTTCATGTCCATAATCGCAACCAACAAGACTTTCGACTGTTATTGCTCTCCAACCCTCAACCTTGGCCAATTGTCGTGACTCAAATGTCTTGTAACAGTGGTGAAACACAGTACTGCCTAAAGCCTTCGCGCGTAGCCATACTTATGGCCAATCCATAACAAAGGCTCAAGTCATGTTCACAATTCCAATTCGAATCGAATAATTCGGATAACCGTGGTGAGACCAGAGTCGAGGCTGATCTGTCCTATGCTCTATGCTCTAACCATCGGCCATAACTGTGGCCAACCCCATTAGGCCAAGGCGCTCCACACCCTTAACTGTGGCTAACAATTGGCCGTAGCCGTTGCCCATTCCATTACTACTGGTTGATAAATGACGAAAGCACATGCCCTGATGTGACTGTGGTGAAGTGCACCTCTAGTGTTCACACACCAAGAGCATGTGAATATAGGCCCCCTCTCTCCATTTTCTATGAACAAAATTCTAGTGGGGTTCCTCTATATATACTTGATTGTCTTGTGGAAAATGGGAGTTGTAGACAAATAATAACCTTTGATTAGGGACGGTTATAGAAGGTAAGATCTGGCCATACAAGTGTGAAAGCCACTCACCAATATCAATAGAGGTACGAGGAAAGGGATGAGTCCTATTTAAAATAAGGGAAAAGTATAAAATGTTGCTATTTACTTTTGGTGGTCACATTAATCTTGACCGTTGGATTTGAAATTGGATGGCTGCAATTATTCCATTGACCAAACTGGCATCAAATAACAGATATTATTTGACACATGCCCGTTATTTTTTATAAAACAAGATTTTACAGCTTTTTTTTCTTCCATTTTATAGTTTTTTTTTGTTTTTTCAGTCAAATATTGATGTTATACACCGTAAATTTTCTATAGATCATCGATTATTGAATCAAAAGTCGAAAAACAAAGAGTTCTTGGTGGATTGAAATGGGGATTTTTGAAAACTAGAAATTTCCACCATTCTATCAAATGCAGCTTTAATACCTCATATTTTCATAAAAATGGATGGCTTTGATTGATTGTTGAAGGATTCAACGTTTACATATTTCAATTTTTCCAAAACAATGAAGATGTTTAGGTTTTTTTTGGGCTCGAAGTACTGCTGCTCGAAGAACTGTTTTTATCCAAACAAATTGATTTCTGATCGAATTGGTCATTGAAGATTGATCATAAATGCCTTATTTGTCAAATAAACTAGTTATTTTGATTTCTTATTGATTAAATGTTTTTATATCGATTTTTTTGCTGTATTTTTTCCTGAAATTTTCGTGATATGAAAAATCTTCAATTTTTTGAATAAAGATCTCAATAGTGAACAAATTTTCATGAAATTTGGGGCATTGGAATTTTAATTGAAGTATCTATCATATCCCCATGTCAATTTGTTCAAAAAATGAAAGATTTGGAGTTGATTTCGACTCTAAATTTAGTGTTCTTTGGCTCGATTTTAGGGTTCTTAAAAAAAAAATGTATTTTTAATAAAATTACGTTTGGTTTTTATAAAAATATGTATTTTATGATGAATATGAGAAAAAAGAATATATTCTTGTTTTAATTTTATATATATTTTGGTGAGCTTGTTCGATTGTTTTTAATGTTATATATTTTTTTACAAAAATATGTTTCTTTTGTGATGAATATGAGAAAAAAATATTTATTTCTTTTTAATGTTATATATTTTTGGTGGGCTTGTTGGATTGTTTTTAATGTTATATATATTTTTTATAAAAAAATTTTTTTGTGATGAATATGAGAAAAAAATTATTTCTTTTTAATGTTATTTATGGTGTATGTTAATGATGTCTGTGTTCTCAACTTCTTGTTTAGTTGTGACATTTTCCTCTAATTTATTCTTTTATTTGTTACAAGGTATCTATCATTTATTGCAACTTCATACTCCTTTAATCTGTTTATTAGCCTCTGTGAAGAAAAGAGGCAGAAACTAAAAAGTGTTTTACTCATTTCTCATGTTTCCACATGCTGACATGGATAAAAACTTAACATGTTTTTTTTCTAAAATATGCATTTTAATTTTATATTTTAAAGTTGTCATCTTATATATATATATATATATATATATTAATTTTTTT
>NW_006499855.1:2429066-2456696 GCF_000471905.2 Amborella trichopoda
CACACCTTTGGAAAAATTGGAAACATCATGCTACCAAAAAAATACGTTCTCAAACCCAATTCTAAACCGTATTAAAGGGTTTTTCAACATTTAAACAACATTTTTCAACATCAACATTAGAGCAATATAGAAGCATATATTGTTGCATCATCCATTATTAGCTGGACTTTGTAACTTCACCCATTGAATTTATGTGAAATTATAAATTGTCTTGCATATTTTCATAATATTCAAATATTAAATTAAATAAAAAGTTGTTTCAAATGTTTTTATAAGATAAATGTATGTAATATTATAATGCATACTTAATCTAAGTTTTTCTATATTTTAATTTTTATTTTTTTTGGGGATTGTGGCCCATTTTTTTTTTAAAAAAAATCTATTTGACCGGTTAATCTGGTTAACTGCTCCGGTTAGTCTGGTTGCAGTTCGAACCGCTCCCAGCCTCATGACCTATTAACCGTTCTGGTACTATTTTACAAACATTGGTTTGGAACATCAAGTTATGAACCTTTAATCGACAAAAAAAAGACAAGTGAGTCGGTTCAAAACTCGAAGGACTTAACCGACTGATTTATTAGAATGAGGACCAGTTTAAAACTCGAAGTTCCTAACCGATTGGTTTAGAAAGAAGTTGTTTTGGAGTTTGCAGTTTTGAACCGATCTCTTGATAAAAAGAGAAAGGCCTTGGTTGGGAACTTGGAGTTCAAAATCCAGGAATATTTGGGAAAAAAATGCACAAAATGACATGAATATAAAATAAAAAAATAAGAAAAATATATTTTTAAAGAAATTTTTTATCGAAGTGGTAAACCAGATCATATAAAAGCAAGTAGCACCTCAAAAACTATAAATCGATAATAGCCAAAATTTCCCCATATTATATTGTTTTATAGGACCAGTTATGGTGAGTCAACCGACTCACATGGTTTTGTGCATCTCCGTGTGCATCACACGTCCATCTCCAACATGGAAGTCAAAAAATGGTGCCCCAATTAAAAGGTAAAACGGATGGTGGATAAAAGTTCTCCTTCCAGATCCATGATCATCTTCAAGGTTGAGATTAGCAATTTCTAAAATTTAAGATCTGGATGCTTATAAATAGGTGAGTCCACTTACCCAATACTAGTAAATTTTTCTAAAAGAGAGCTGCTACCTTGGGTTACGAATTTCCAATTTCACGTAACCAAGGCACTCAACCCTATATGTATTCCCAAGCCCTCGCACCACTTTTTCAACCTAATGCAATGGATGAGATCCATACTCTTGATTACATAGCCTCACGTTTGATCTATCAAAATTGGCCTATAGAAACCTGTGTGTGGATTTCTGGTGCCCCTTAAGTAACAAGCTCCAGTAACTTCTCATAGGTATACCGATAACACACCTAATGTGTTATTGATATATTTAGGTTTTGGACTTGTCCTCATAAACCTCTTGATCCCCACAAGGGAGCTAACATGTCATCTGCCACTAAGTATATCTCCGACCTCCACCCCAAAATAGCATGTTTTCAGTTTGTACTTTAATCTTTATTCTTCAAGCTCATGGCTAGGTTTTACAACTTCTAAAAAAAAAACGGAGCACCCGGGGCCTAGTTTGCCAAAACTATGTCAATTCACATGAGTGCTAGTGGGCACCTCTAATTTAGCACTCTTAGGATGCTCCTCGAAACCAATGAGCACCAAGCTTCTTCTCAGATAGGTCACACACAAACGATATCCCGGTCTTACACACATGGACCTTTGCTCCAATGGGCATTGAGCCGGATTGGCATCAATCGGTCATGCCGGTTCCCTGCTAACTATTCTCCCACTCAAACAAAAAGGATCTAATACATGGACCCATAAGGGTTAGAAATCCCTACATCTTTCGGTTAGCCATTGAAGGCTTTAAACGTACTCATGCTTCATATTCTCTCAAGCCCATCCTGTGAACAAGTTTGGCAAAGACATTTGCCATTTAGCCATTAGTTATAGGATCTGCTAAGATAGCCTCTTCAAGAATGTATGCCATCTTGATTGCACTATCCTTGATGCATTATGTATGTCATAATAAAAATCCCTTACACGTTTAGATTTCCTATGGAATCTTGGTGGACCCAAAATGCGGATTTATTATCATACAATATCCTCAAACATCCACACTCAATAATAGGTTGGAGCCTTAATTATTTAACAACTTCTTTAACCACCAGCTTCTTTGGCCATCATACAACATGCTATATATCCGGATTCCGTGAGGGTGATACAAAAGTATGTAGTTATTAATTCTTTTTACGTATCTAAATATATTTTTAATTGCTTTTCAATGTTTTAAATCATGATTACTTTGGAATCGACCAACCATACTTTGGGCGAATGATTGATCCAGTCATGTTACCAAAATTGCCTACATGAGGCAACCTACCGTGCTCTCATATAGGACAATCTCCGCATACTCATATTCTGATTCATCCTTTGAGCACATATCAACACTTAACTTGGTCTTCTTATCAATTGGGGTGAATATAGGTTTACACTATTCTATAGTGAATCTCTCCAATATTCTCTTACAATGGGTTGCTTGGGATAAATTATTAACTCTTTTTTTTTTACAAATGAGAATACCATTCAAAATCTTTGTAGGATCTGCTCTTCTATAAGAAATAAAACTTTTTATGCACACTAGGCATGGATATACCATTTTTTTTCTTCCAAAAGCTTCTCCCTCTAGAGTCTCATTCAGATGCTGTCCCTTCTCTGTGCATGACGCCCTTGAACTCTCTCTATATGGATGTCCACCTTTCCTATGATCCACCCAAAAGTCACATTCATAAAGGCCTTTTTTAGACTGTCTCAAAGAACCCCTAACCCATCCTCCAAGTAATCTAATCAAATTTCAAAAATACCCTTGACGGTCACACAGAGTAGTATACAAGAGCCAGTATAAGCATATGAGTCAAGGCATACAAGTCTCCACTTTAGCTTGAACTCCATCAAGTCATGAAAAGGAATTCCCATCGATGACATTGGAAAAGTGATTTTAATCGCACTGATGTCAACAATCTGGTCCATAACATTCGAACTATCAGCTCAAGTTCCCATTAACTCCAATCCTATCTATGCATTTTTGTCTTTGTCATTTGTATTTGTTTCATATGGACTCAAGACATGTGAACCGGAACCTTTTGAGATCCATTCCTACCACGTCCCACATTAATATTGAAAAAAAAAAAATACAATTTTATGGCATTTTAAGATGCTGACTACTTGGACATAGTACTGAATAATGGAGAGAGAGAGAGAGAGGAGGGGCCGGTCATCTATCAAAGAGGGATATTTTCTAACTCACCATGCGCACACTAGACCTCCCATTCTTATCTCGAGTCAACAAGGGCCCAGCATAGTGCCATAGACACGGCGGTCTAGATGTGCATGGTGCTATCATTGACCACGATTTTCTCTACACGCTTTTTCCAAGCTTTTATATGAATTTATGAGAAATAGCTAAAAATATCTTCGTTCCAGGAGCATAGTGCCGTTACTTTTATGGGTAAAATCTAATTTAGAAGTATTTAAAATCCCAAATTTTAGGCATGTAGTATGTTCAACCCATGGATTAATCTCAATAAAAACGTTTCCAAATCCACACTTTCTACATGCTTTAAAAAAAAAAAAAACATTTCATGATTGAACATAGACGGTCCACTTTTTGGGGGGTAATCATATAGTAATCTGTGGGTAGTTCCCAAAGTTTTAGATCTAAAAAATCCCCAAGTAAATATTTTATTGTTGGAGTATATGTACAATGTGCTCTCATAGCAATTGTGCTCATTCTAATAGAATCATCCCATGGGCCATAGTGACAAGGTGGAGTATTTCACACAATGAACCAATAATAGATGATAGCCACGTACTTGGTCTCGTATCTTCATGGTCCACCTTTTGAGAGATTTGAGTGATTGCTAGACTTTGCGTTCTAGACACGGTTCTACAGGAAAAATAAAACAAGGTATTAATATAAGGGTGTGGTTTGTATTAGGCTGAGGCCCTGAATTACCGAAGTTAGTTACACTTTTAAATAATATCAAAATATATGTTTTAACATAAAAAAATATTCATGATGACTTAACAATATATTTTTATCTCTAGTCGTAAAATTTAAAACTATAAAAATAGTGTAGATTAAGCAAATCTATAAACACTTGAAAACTTAAATATTTATGATCTAGATAATGCATTATAAGATGCACTATTTCTGATATTTTAATTCCTTTATTATTCTTTTATGTTCATGTATCTCAAGGTCAAGATGATCGAATTTGAGAGTTTTTCAGCATCGAAACAATTTCTTCTAGTGTGCACCTTAGTTTGATTGTTTAGAGCCTCAACCTTATATAACTTCTTCCTTGATTCTGAACAACAAAGCTGAGAGACATTTCAAACAAAAAAGCAAAGGGGAAAATGTTACTAGAGAATTATGTGAATGAAAAATAAAAAATGGAGTCAAAACATATGATGCGGTGGAATGGTGCAGAAGCACCATTCTTACGTTCATATTGAACAACACCATATCTAACCGTTCGAATTCAATTTCGTATCTGATTTTTTTACCGAAGTTCTAAAAGTATTAGAGATATTTAATCAATTTATTTGATTCAAATTTTTATTTATTTATCTTCTGCACAATTTAAAAACAAATATACACCTCAAATTTTAAGTACAAAAACAAATATTAAATTTAAAAAATAAAAAATAAAAAATATTTTCAAACATTAATTATGGTTCAATATGAAGTGTTGAAGAATACTTGTGCATGTCCACATCTTATAAAAAAAGTTATTTCACTTTCAAAACGCGCAAAGAGAATTGTGAGAGATGTGAATGGGTGGGGACCGAACAAACTTACTTGAGCAAGGCACGCTTGCTTTTTTGGTGAAATCAACCAAAATTGTCTGGTCTTTGCTTCCCCAAAATCTACTTTGTCTGCTGAACATCGGCAAGAAGAATTCTGGAGAGACAAGGGGGAGTCTCAGATGATGGATAAGCATTAATCCTACTGTGTTAAAGACATGAAAGTAGGAGTATGAAGAAGGGCATATATATATATATATATTTATATATATATATAGCAGTAGTTTTGAGAGTTAAATGTGAACAACTTAATTTTTGAGCAGCGAAAGGATGAGATTTAGAAAGTGTATGTCTTTTTTAAATTTGTTTAGAAACCATGCCTCCATGACTTGGAAATGTTTTATTCTCGTCTTCTTGCTTCTCATTCTCTCTCCTTCATCTTTACCATCCTTTGGAGGCTGGGGATGTTGTATTTCAATCTAGGACTCACTTCACCCTAGTCGAATGTAAAACCCAAATCCATAAACTCTTTCAATTCCTCAAACTCAAGTGTATTAGAGTCTTGCCCTCCTTTTTATAAAAAAAAGTACAAAATTTTAGGTTCCAATTATGGAGCACTCCAGTTTGGGGGAAATGAGTGCGTGCCTCCTGGTATACACTGCACACCACCAGAACCGCTCATGGTCAGTGCTTGAGCGGAGGTAGTCACGTGAGAGAGAAAGAGAGAGGTTTGGGGAAGAGAGAGAAAGGATGGGTATCTTTGGGGAGACTCAAGAGAGAGAGAAAGAGAGGTTTGGGTAAGCGAGAGAGAATGAGTTTTAAAATGGATATGTTTTTTTAAAATTTGTTTAGGCTAAGAAATAAGTTTAAAGTAGGTAAAAATTATTCTAAGAGATTAAAAAATATAAAACATAAGATTTTTATACTTCAAGATATGTTTTGAAACCATAGATCTATGGAGAAATGAAACCTAAAAATACAGTATAAAGAGATATTTTCCCTTGTGACATGGTCCAACATGTGAACGGTGCTTATGCACGTCGACATCTTATAAAAGAAAGGTACCTTCACCTTTATTTCACTCTCAAAACGCGCAAAGAGATTGGTCAAAGATGTGAATGGGACCGAAGAAACAATCTTGTGGAAGGCATGCTTGCTTTTTTGAACTAAAATTAAATTGTCTGGTCTTTGCTTCCCCAAAATCTAGTTTGTCCGCTCAACATCTGCAAGAAGAATTGTGGGGAGAGAGAAGCGGGGGAGACTCAGATGATGGTTAAGCATCGATTCTACTTGCACATCAATATAGAGACATGCAAATTGTGTTTAAGCCATGAAAATACTAGAATGAAGAAGGATATATATATATATACATATATATAACGAAAATGTATGTGAACCAAGCATTTGTGTTGTGAGACACCCGGTTCGATTTGTGGGATGTTAGTTTCGAATCAAGATGCGCGTTAGCGAAATGGAATTCATGCTAGGCTAGCCAGTTGTTTGTTGTTTTCGAGCTGTAGTTAAGTGAATGTTTTGACTGAATTTTGAAATATTTGAAGGTTGCTTTATAAGGCTTAGGCTTCATAAAAACAAAGTAAAAAGCTCACCTGAAATCCTCATTTGAAAAGTGCTTCGAGCAATAGAAATCTCTATGATGGCTCTAAAATCATTTTTTTATACCAACTTTGAAATTTGCAGCTCATAAAATGTTACAGATCTGTAAACACTTAATTTTAGGGTGAAATGGACGGTCTAGATAATGTGTTATAATATATACATTTTTAGAGCTTGAAATCCTAATTTGTTTTTACACCCATAGTGGTCAAGGTCGAGATGATCGATTTGAAGGTTTTCCAACGTCAAAACTGCAATTATCAATGAGTTTTGAGGTGATGTTTTACTTATTTTGACATGGCTACATCCTTATCAAAATATTTTCTATATTTTAAAGGAAAAAATGTATATAAGGTTTCAACCTTATCCTATTGAAGTAAGGTGTGTCTCAAAATCCTCTAGAAGAGAATGTTCTAACATTGGAGAACCATTCAGTCGATCATCTCGACCTCAAGATATGTGAATATAAAGAAAAGAAGGAATTTCAAATCTTAAAAATAATGCATCTTGTAACTAGTTATCGAGACCATCTATTTTCAAATGTTTATATATATGTTTGATCCATACCATTTTTTAAATTTTAAATTTCATATGTAGGGATAAAAATATATTTTAAAACCATAATAAGGTTTCTAACACCAGAATTACATTTTCAAGCAAACCTCATCCTATTTTAATGCAATGTCACTCAAGTCTTCCAACCCAAATTCATTGGCAGGCCATTTGGCATTTGGCCACAATTGTTTTAATATAGGTCGGAGATTGTTAGTATTCTAATGTTGTTTTAGAGCAACTTTGCCTTTTTCTCTCTATTTGGCGAGACACTGCTGTTTTTGCTCTTTGGCCAAATAGAATCTACAAAATTGAGAAATGCAACAAAGATTGAATGGTTCTAATTTACTCTTTAAAATAGAACCTATTTGGCCAAATAGAAAATGGGCATTCGTAGATTCGTCTAAATTACTCCTTAAAATTTGTTCTTTGATTTTGAAAATAAACCAAACCAAAGTCAAGTAAGTACCGAAGAAAGATTAGTACTAAGACTGTTTTGGAGCCTTAACTTGAGCATGCAACAGGATAAATTTTCACGATATTTTACTTTGTTTAGTTGTATCTTGGGTGTGTGTACCTCATGACTTGATCGCATTTTCAAGTGGGAGGAATTTAATACATTGAAGACAAGAACATTTCATGCCTCTAGATCCATTGTTGATGCAAAGAACCGATTCAATCTTGAGAAGTTCGAAATTTTGCCCTATTTCGAAATTTTGCCCTATTTCAAACCAGGTGTTGCTTTCTTGAGGCTACTCTTGTAGAAGAAATTACCAGAGTGGGAAAATACAGTATTAGAAGAGGAAAGACGAGTAACATCCGACAACCATGCTTATAGGCTTAAAAATGCTCAAATATAAGTTTACCTCAAAAGTAATAATCTTCTACATTTACCAAATAAAGGAAAAGTACCATGTTTTCTTCTGACAAAACCATGCAGATTTTATACAAATGGAAAATAATTTCTTTGACGATATAACAATCGATTACAAATATAGTTTCCAGAAACCCAAAATAAGGGTGTGAAAGCGCAAAGAAAACCATCAAAGTTATAAAATTGGGTGTGTTTAATATGGCCATTAAGATACAATCATAATGGCGAAAAAACAAAAAACCAAATTTATCTTTGGCTTTCACACAATCAAACACAAATGGATGTGGTCGTTTTTGTCTTTCATTGCGAGGGTAGCTTATACATGGAAGAGATATACCTGGTGTGATAAAAAATGCTGAACATGGAATTATATGCCATTTGCCAGTAAGTTTTCTCGCTACCATGGGAGCATACTGTCTATTTGCAAACCCCTAGTAGCAGTGTTTTTAGAAGACTAAATTTTAGGCATGTACCTAGGCTAACCTGCGAAAATCAAACTCAAACTCTGTATGTGTCTGGAAAAAAAAAAAGTCCAAGATCAATTTTTGAAGTGTGAGATCCAAATGTAGAACAACTCAAATGCAAACTTTTTTTTTTTTACCCTTAAAATAATCATTCGATGATTCATAGGTGGATTCTGAAATTTAAGATAAAGAAACAAAGAGATTATCTACCAATAGACCATTTTGTTTCGTACATGAAGGTCAAAATCATTATCACTCATCAGATCTTAAATTAGATAGCTTGGGGTGAGTCACGAAGTCCCATAAATTTTTTTTTTTTGGAACCGTGTCCGAGATAGAAGGTCTTTTTATAGCCAATCCAAAAAACAAATAACATTCAAATATGAAAATGTGCGGATGACCCAAAATACGTGAGTACAGGATTTGTAGCGGAACGACGCTTGATGGAAATAAGCTGACAAGCCTATATTAACAAGTCACCCTTCAATTTAATTTCAGAAAAAAGTTCATGTTAACCTTATACTATAGAAATAAAATACACCTCAAAAACCCACTAAAACATATTGTTTTGACCATGCAAAACCCTTCAATTAATCATCTTGACCTCGATATGTCTTGCAAATAATACATATTGTAGCACATTATCAAGATTATATATTTTCAAAGTCGTCAATTGCTTATAGATCTACTTGATTTTCACCATTTTAGAAATTTCATGATTAGGGATAAAAAATAATTTTTTCGGCCATCACAAAGTTTTCCTGCACCAAAATTATATATTTTTAGCATAATGTAGAGGTACGTCTTACTTGGATTGTTTAAGGTTGACACTTTATACAAACCATACCCTTTAATTTATACTTCAGACTCAAGGGTTTATCCAAGTAATTGGAAAATCAGACCACATTACCTACCGGACAAGCTTCAACAGTCTTCTAAATTACTAAAACCGCACCGCAGAGCAACAAGCAGTAGAAAATGGCCCCCAAGTATCTTTTAATTCTTTCCATGCAAACCTGACTCTTTTTCTCATTGAATTCAGAATAAATATACATTAAATTACATTTCAAAGTAGAGGATGATGCTGAGAACATTAGCTTATAAAAAACACCCAGTTACTTTCGACAGTTTCATTATGCATACTGCGCCCATCTTGAGGCCATACCACTCATTGAATAACTAAAACAAATCCGATCACCAACAGGCAAAACACAGTCTTTGACTTCATTAACTGTACAGAACAATGATCGCATTGAACTTGTGGCTGATACAAACTTCAATCTCATTTGTCAGGTAACAACAACATTTTCCAGCTGAGCAGTTTCTGCCACCATGGGTGGTCTCTTAACAACTGCTTCTTGGGTAACTGCTTTTTCAAAAGTAGGAATAGACAACCTCTTCACTTTTCCTGAGTCAGAAACATGGTGAGATCCTTTACCATTTAAAGAGGGGTACTTATGGCATGTGGATGCTCTTATTGCTAATGGTTTTGAGCTTTCGCTACCTGTTTGTGCGATATGAATTTTCTTAGAGACAGTGATCCTGCTTTCCCATGGCCTAACTGCAATCCAACGCTCCATCCAGCTCCAACCCCAATTAGGTTTGCCCAGTTCATATCCAACTTGAAACTGGTTTGGCCTCGAGTTTGCCCTCCACTGGAAAAAAAAAGTATAGTTTCAGAAGGGTATAAGAATTGATTCTTCCTTTAGTTAGTTAAGGCAATAGTATATACTTGATGGGAGAAAGCATAAGCCATCGCTCGCTCACGCTTAACAGCTGCTTCTTCTCTCTGGCGCAGCCTAGCTAAAATTTCCTCCATAGTTTCAGAGCCATTGCACCATTCCACCTGCTCAACTGTCAAACCGTTAACAATAGATGATTATGGAAGACAAACCCCATACAATTGAATGAGTCACTTGAAATAACCCACGAGCTTTACAAACAGAGATTTAGTTATAATATTTAGCGACTTACCTAAGCCAAGGGACACACCATTTATTTGTTTTTGAAATGGTAGGGATACACCATTTACTAATCAGTTTAAGTCGAATTTTGACAAAAATAATTAATTCATATAGGATATATACAATACATACACAGAAAGATGTGACAAAGAACAAGCCTCTTATCCCAAAATGCAAATTGAATAAAACAGTAATATTGAGGGAATGGTATGTGAAGTTTCTGCTTCAAGAGTGCAATAGTCAAGGTAATTGATGCTTCTACAACTAATAACAATTAATTTGTTGGTTGGTCCTTTAAAAGCTAAGGACAAAAATAGGGCAATGGTAACAATCAAGAAGTCTAAAGAACCAATACATTAATGCAAAATAATTTCAGTCAGGCGATGGCTTATAATCTTGTGAAGTACATGGAGTGTGTATGCAAGACATAGGAAGGCAAGTGGAGATTATTAGGAACTTGGGATTTCGGATTGGCATTTCACTGGTTAAGGTGTTGAACATTGCAGCACTAGATCCAAGTACTAAGAAAAACAAGTGAAGATTGAAGCTTGGGGAGTGTACAGTCTGTTAGCAAAGAGTCTTACTAATGGTGTGATGTAAGCAACAAAATAACCTATTCTAAAGAAATTAGGTAAGAAGATATACATATGGATGCAGTCTGAAACAATTGGGCAAGTTGCTTGAGATTTGACGATAAGGAATGAAATGGCACAATACATGTTGAACCAAGACCAAAGCAGTTCGTAGGAAAATGAGGCATACAAAAGAAGATTGTTATGTAAAACATACCCCATTAGCAATGAAGGCAGTTGAGAAGCGTGTCGTTTTGACATGACACATCACTTTGCAAAAAATTCAGCTAGGGCCTTCTCAACATTCAAGGGAGAATGCGCAAGTTCACACTCCAAATTCTAATCAGAGTCCCATAGAAAATTTGCAAGTTTGAAGCCTAAGAGAGAGGCCCCAACACCAACACTCATAGAAGACATTGCATCCATGATAATAAGTTTTTTTTTTAAAGTAGAAGATGTTTTTTTTTTGGTAGTTCGGTGGGGAAGACAGGCCCCTATCTGTTTTTTCATATAGTTTAGGAGTTATTTTTTTTGAAGCTGTTAGTAATTTAGAAAGCACAACGTGGTAACTAGGGTGCGGGGGTCCTACCACCACGACCCCAGCCCCTTTCCCATCCATCATAATAAGATGATACTAAAAGCTTGGAAAATCAAAGGGAGCCTTCCATTACGGCCAAATATCCTTGCATAGTTGAGTTCAATTATGAATATCATAAATGGAAACATCTTGTTGGTTATGATTTAATTAGAAAATGTAAACATATTAGACATGAAAGAAAATTTTATATATGGTAATGGATGTTAGAATATGGGGCTTCATTAGTGGAAACAAGAAGACCGATATCATTCCCTGCTCGGCTTTATATACAGCAATTCATTGCCAGGATCATTAGTTGATGGAGGCTTTAAATTCCTATCAATATAAACTTCAAGGTTTCTGCCCTCAAGAGAACTTTGGCACAGTAAACACCATATCGTAGTTCTAAAACCATCAAATGGGAAGCAAGACATGACAAGTGATGGTAGGATTCATGGGACAAAAAATATATCCAAAAGATTATTTTCTTTTTTTTCGTTTTATGATACAAAATGACTAGTAGGATTAAATAACAACAAAAATTATAGGTTCTGGACAGTAATTAAGTAAAACAGAGTAATCTTAAAATGGCTACTAGGTACACAACAATAAAAAAATAAAAAGGCTTTTATTGCACGATGGAAAAATAATGAAATAACTTGATACTCTATGGTATCCAGGACATGATATTGCATTAAATAAATGCATAAAGGAATTGGTATCATATAGCTCAGCCTTAGGTAAACTTTAGAATCTTATCCACATATAATAAGGTTTTTTAATCCTAACAAGCCCTGGGATCTGATTATTAGAGATCCTTAGAAATCAGTACAGAGTCACACTTCGTTTTAGAAGGGGGATGTGAAGATGTTTCAGTTGGTCTCTAAAGTGTGCCACATTATCAGAGCAGCAGTCATGTTTCTAAGTGTGCTCAGCATAACCATAGCACATACCTGAGGATTTCATGTAACCTTGTATCTTTCTGATGATTCAGTGATTCTTTGATAAAGGCCATTCTTTTTTGAGAAAGACAAAGGCCATTCTTCTTAAAACAAAAAGTCCACGAAACAAACTCTTTGCTCAACTCAATCTACAACTGGCTAGAAAGAAACCTAACAAGCATAAGTACTCTCTCTGCAAATGATACACAAAAATATAGAACAGAAGGCACTTTTCCAATAAACATACGCATTAAATCTAAAATTTCAATCTACTTCTGGAAGCAAGCAGAAGTGAGGGATAAAAAAGTCAGCATATCTAAAAGAAAAAAGAGATGCCCATTTTAGTGGTTTTCTTAGAAAGATTTTGATTTCAGAATGGGTGTCGAAAAGCCACTCTCCGGATACAGAATCCAGAACTCCATTCAAGCCGTTTTTCATTGAAGTTACAAGCACAAAATCTATTAGCTCAAGTTGCAAGAATGAAGAACTACAATCTTATGCTCGCTTCATACAAAATGGTGTTCCTATTTTAGCAACAGTTAAGGCATGCACATCTGTAATCATAGCATGCAATATTATGTAGGTGCCACTACAGTTGTGTATCACCACTTTATATATTGTACATTTTCCATAAAAGGTGATCTATAGATTCAGTTCTTCATCCTATGAATGTTAGATTATGGAGAGCTACCTCTACCTGGAAAGGCAAAGGAGATTCATATGAATGACAACATAAAGAGAACAAATGCAATTTATATGCACAATCATACCAACACAGTTCAGTCACCATCAGGTAACCAATTCAAAGATAGCCACTCCTACCTCTAGCTCATGGAGCTTAGCTTCAAGTTTTAACATGTTGTCATGTTTCTTGCGGCGAAGGCGGCCTTCGGTAACCATACATTCCCGACGTTCTCTGACATGGGACTGTACTTTATTCCATAGCTTTAGATAGCCCAGAGTAATTGGTGCTTGTCTCTGAACAGTGTAGCCCTGGGCAAGAAGTTGAAATCTAACAATTCCTTTCATACGATGTAGGGTCTTCCTTGCCTGGCATAGGAAACATTACATTATCATGGATGCACAACAGGAAAAAGATAAAATAAAAAACTAAATTTTTTTAAGAACTCAAAATAAAAATAAAAAACCAAAATATCTTTAAGAATTTGAATATTTATAAAGGAACACGTTTCCAAGTGGATCTCTGAACACTTCGGAACTGCTTCCACATATCCGAGATGCATCACTTAGATTATTTCTAGATTTAAAATTAAATTGCACCATAAAAAATAAAAGTCATTTGGCATTGGGCTCACACATCAGACTTACACCAGCACAAAAATATAAATATGAAGTCTTAAAAAAGAAAACAAGAAAACTCTCACATGATAAACCATAACCATCAAACCATGAAGAAATTCCCAGTATGATAGCATTTGGCTGATAAGAATCAAGTAACAACAAAACCAGTAATTGGTTAGAAGCATCATATGATGGGAGGAGCTCTCATCAACAAACATGTGAATTCAGAGATGTGTCACTATTCAGTACTAACAGGTTATAGATGCATTGGTGAAAAGGAGAGTGCTGTGCCATGCAACTTGAAAATTCTGAGTTCTTTCTTTTTTTTCCTAATAATTAACTACTCTGGGTGGTTTCTTTCTGATAGTTCTCTAGTAAAATGCACATGACCTCTTCTGTGAATGACACAACAGGCATACATACTATGAAGGCAACACATAGGTTGGATGTGACCCACACTGTCATTCTTGTTCTGAGGTCAAAGCCACTCGAGACCCATAAAGGTGTCCTATGACCAGGGAATGAAGTTATCTATGTAGCCAAAACTCAAAAAGTTGTGTAACAATGCTAGACACTGTAACAGGTGTAGTGTATGATATGAGGACTTGACACGAGTTTTGTTTTTGTTTTTTCCTCCTCCTTGATGGGTGTGGGGGTGGAGGAGGGGCGGTGGGCAACACACACCTGAAAATTTCTGTTTAGTGACACGACTGTATAATAAAATAAGTGCAATAGGAGAAGCCCAACGCATGTTGAGGTGCACAGAACACCAACATGCTATCTTTTCCTTTAATAGTCCGATGCAACAATCAGGTTCCGTTCTCATGCTAGTTAAGCTTGGGCCACTTTCATTATTCCTAGTATTGAGACAGCTAGTGCCCTTAGTGTTGGTTTCTTAGATATATGTGTGTGTATCAGATTGATATGCTTGATTGCATACATGTCAGCTCTCCACTGAACTCAATCTCAAGCTGCTTCATGATGTTAGAGTTCTCAATGGATGGTTCTTCTCATAATTACCATATTAATGGTGCATTTACACTATCGTGCTGTTACTCATCCAGATATACGATAATGATAGGATCTCCTCTTCATGCTTTGCGAAGTATATTACTCCGCATATCAAGGGCACAATTACTAGCAGGCTTCTTTTCTTAACACCCTTCCTCTTTCAATTACTGGTTTATTCATAAGTTCATTCATCTGGCTCTACCACATAGGCATTACAGAATAAAATAGTGCATATTCCTAGGTCCTAATTCAGACATATGATGTACTAAGCAAATCAACATTATATAGTCTAGAGTGGATTACAAGTCTATTGAATCAATAAATGTAGAGATTAATTGATTAATAGTTATTTTACAGGATCTTGGAGTTCAATCATACTCTGGTGATGCTATTAGAGCCAAATACAATGCAGAAACCCTTTTCTATGTGCTCATACCAACCACATGGGCAGATGAAATTTTATCACCTCATTCACGAAAGGTTGTCTTTTGTGCTGTATGCGCTGTTAATTTTTAAGAATCTTCTTTTTATTGGGTGTTTATGTTAAGTATCAGAACCAGAATTTTGAGATTTTCATGGAAGTTACTTCCAAAAAGTAGTGTCACAAAATACCTTCAGAAGAAGCATCAAGAGAGAAGCTGGATAAGGTGCAGCTAAATTTATTTTTTACTCAAGATGTACTATCTGTTTTGCACAATTTGTACTTATTCTACCAAATGCTATTTCTATAATTCACTCATGCAAGCGTGCATATATGTGTGAACTTTGAGTTTATACAAAGTAAAGTAGTATCAAGAAAGATTTGACAGTCAACAGTTTCACAAAAAAAAAAAGTACCAAGAAAGATTTGATCTCACAAAAGCACACAAAAAAAGAATATTTCTGTGCATTACTCTGTACCAGATAAGCACGAAAGGCAGTTTGAATAATTATAGCTGCTTTCTCCTTGATAGAATCATCAATAACTCCATTGGGCCCTCTTTCTGAAGCACCACTTGGAAAGAGTTTGGACCCTTTATTGGAACTGTGTCTCCATTTAAAACGATTTGATTTCTTGGAACGTGAAGGCCCCTGCTCAAGTAAAGGCATCAGTGCTGAATATAAGGACCACAATAATTGTACGAAAGCTTCATAGTCATGAAGAAACTTCGCAATTATAAACAAGGGCAGATATTGCAACTTGTTTTATTATAATTGCTGAGCGGAAGCCTTTGGGTGTTAAAGAAAGAGCACAGTAACAATAATTAACAGCCATAGTAAGTTTTATCACTACAGCCATACATTTCCTACTTAACAGATCTGCCAAATTAAATACCCTACTCACTACAACACTTCAGACTTCAGAGTCTAACAAAACTTCAGGTCCTAAATTCTGGATCTCTTGCTCTATATTAAAAAGTTCGGCAAAATTTCCATATTGGCAAGTCCTTAATGCATTTGAGGGCCACATCGAGCACCTTGTGGATGCTCACCATGTTAGCCAAAAGATAAAATGAGACAACCAAAACAAGGCCTGAGACTCATTGTTCACTAGCTTTGTCAGAACTCTATTCCCAAATATTCAGACCTAGTGCCCGGCCAATTCACTGGCAAGTGTCAAATATCCTGCTGAATCTATGCCATGTGAAAAGATTAGTTTAGGGAAAACATTTTCAACCACTCTTGGGTGGATGGCTACATTGGCCCACCCTCTCCCCTTTTGGGGGCCTTAGGGGCATTTGTTTCACCCCATTGGAATACACATCCTCCGGGACTCGGTGAAACAACCCATGAAAAATATTATGAGGAAAGCCCTAGAAAATAGTTCTTATGGGACTCGATAAGCGCAGGCAATCCATTTCATGGTTGGCCAGATCTAGCTCTTTAAGAACTCAAAATCAATTTATTTATTTTTAGTCATTCATCTAGTGACAATGAGGCGATTCACACAATTTTGGATTAAAAGAATAGCCCTAGGGCCTCAATCAGACACCAATTTTTCTTTCTTAAAATAGACAACCCATATTCACTACATTTTCTCTCCTTAGAAAAACCATTTTCAGGTGTTTATTTATTTAATTGTTTACAATCTACAATCTTCTTCTGCAGGACCGAGAGGATGTCTGCACCAATTTTGGGATGAAAAAATATGCTCCTAAGGCCCCCAAATGGGGGAGGGCAGATGCCATTCTGGTCCGCCCTTGGGTGAAACAAATGTTTCCCATCAGTTTATATATGAAACCATTGTGCACTAAATCACATGTGTCTGCTATTTCATTACAAAGAAAAGGGAAATGATAGTCTGTTCACCATGGAGCACCAACTTGGTGCTCTCCATGTCAAAATTCACTTTTGAGGTGTGGGAGGGACCTAGAAAATTTCCAAATCATCCTCTCATCTGCCAAAATGGTTCCATGAAAAAAAAAAGCATTTGGAGCTTGAAAAATGCCCCAAATCCGCTACAACCCTAAAAGAATCCGGGCACTGCACTTTAATCAGCAATAGATCTAGGAGATTTGGAGGTTTGATGGAGCTACAAATAGAATTCAAAATTTTGAGGAGACTCATTTTAAGTAAGTTTAGATATTTTTGTAAGTAGTTACTGAGATTGGGAGGAACATCAAGTTTGGTAAACAGGGAAGAACACAATCATTTCCCATAACAAAACACATCATGTTCCATAAATGTAGATGGCCATTACAGTAATTGCCAGTGGCCTTGATGAATCATGCATAAAAATGTATAGAATTATCTCATTAGTGAAATGGATTGATTCATCTCTCTCTCTCTCTCTCTCTCTCTCTCTCTCCTTTGCTGTCAAACACACACAAATGCTGTACCAAGAAAGGGATCAATACTACATCCATCTGCATCCGTGAAATCTAATTATATGTACATTATGTCCATCAAGATTTAATGTTATTGAAGGGCACGTTAGTCTTTATCCTGTTTGTACACCATCGTTGGTTCATTATTGAATGAAGAAAATTAAATGAATTATTATTCCCTCCTTGTTGAATATTATTTTCAATTTGGGATTTAGCACGGCTCTACAGAGCAATCTCATTTGGTGATTTCTAAACTCATAAGTTGAATGACCATATGGCTTGAAATTTCTAGGCCTGGATTCGTCGAGATTTGTTATCTTTTTTTTTTCTTTTGGCTATGCCCAGATGGGTTATTATTTGAGGTAGAGACAGATGTGCTTTTGCAAACTACCATATTATTTATCATTTGAGGTAGTTACAAAAACATATCTTACTTTTGTATTCATGTGAAAGAATATTTGCCACATGTACAATCCAGATAATTTATTGTCTTGTTTTACATAGTCTCATCCCTTATCTCCCTTGCCTAACAGAACCATGAGAAAAGTACAGAAAAGTATGTAGTTTGTGATTTTAAAAAGGAAAAAAAAAATGAAACATGCTTATGTAGCCATTCCTACTATTGGCCACTCCTACTACTGGAATACCTAAGGGAGGTTGAAAGGCCATAAACCACGGAGATAGTAGATAATGTCGTACATTTTGTACCATAAAGAAAGATCTAGGATGAAACCAGGAGGCTCATTGGTGGTATTATTCTTCATTGAACCTGCTTTTCATAAAAATTTGTATGTTTGGTCTAACATTGTTTTGATTCGTTTTGGTTCTGCATTACTTTGATCCAATCCTACAAACTCTTAGGGCATGTTTGGATGTACTCGTTGTCATTGATAATAGACCATTTCAATCAAGTTAATCCTGATAATGAATTATCTGTTGTTCGGTAGTGTTCCTCATAAAATTATATTAAACTTATAGGCAGTTTTATGTATAAGTTTACTTTTTGAAAAGATGTTTTTACTTCATTCAAAGTCATCGTCATCATCATCATCATCCAAACCATATCCCCACCAATGTTCAAAAACTCGGAGGTCCCCGCCCGTGCATTTTGGGGGCATGGGCGTCCACCTAGGAACAAGGGCTGGCCTAGCCCTAAGAATATCACATAATATTATATCCCTAATATTTGGCTTTCCAACCTAAACATTTACAAAATATCAATTTAGCTAAAATTATTCGCAAAATATAGGCCCTAAGATTTGGTTTTTCAATCCAAACATTCACAAAAGATCAATTTAGTTCGAAATATTCACAAATATAGGCCCAAACTGGTAAATATTCACAAAATATTCCAACAACAAGTATTTAAAAATATCACAGAATAGTAAAAAAACAAAAGAATATCAAATCATAACACATTATACAAAAAAAATACCGAAACCTAATTCAAATATTGTAATGCACTAAACTTTTTAAAATAAATTCAATATAGGTCCAAAACAGTAATTATTCACAAAATATTTCAACTACAAACATATAAAAATATCACAAAAGAAATAAAAAGAATATCAACTCATAACACATTATACCAAAAAAAAAATACTAAACCCTGATTCAAATATTGTAATGCGCTAATCTTTTCACAATGAAATCGATGTAGGCTGAAACTGGTGATGTTTGGTCTCCAAAGTCCTCTTATGCGACCACTCCAACTCTGAAGAGTATCGGGAAGTGTATCTTTCGATTTTGAAAAAAAATAAAAAATGTTGAATTTTTTTCGATCTTGATATAAATAAAAAAAATCTTAGATTTTTTAGTGTTTTTCACTCTCTAAAACACACAGAGGGATTTGGGGGTGTAGAATGCCGCCCAAACCTTCTTCCCCCCTTTTTATGTAAAAAATGCCCCTGACCAAGGGCCTATTTCTGCCCTCGGCTAGGGTGAATTGAGGCTAATGGGGGCCAAGGCAATGCCTTGGATGTCTACGTGGGCACTTAGATGCAAGACACCTAAGAAGCACGCTTGAGAGGTGCTTAGACCTCTTGGTCTCCAGGCTGCCTAACCAACAAAGCAATCGAAGTTTTGAGCATTTTTCCCAACTATTTGGTGTCGACTACAAAAATCTTGTTCTGTCATAACACTTTATCAAAGGCCATACCTATCTCGTTGCATAACTTCCTTTGCCCTTTTTTGAGCCTTCTATTTGAACCAAATCATCCCATCTAACAAATGTTGGTCTAAGTCGACCCTGCACATAAGTCTACTTTCCCTCAGCTTATCGCCTATTGGAGCCCCCATAAGTTCCTTGGAACGTATTCACTCCGAAGTCTATCTTATCTTGTCATGCCACTTATTCCATTTAAACATCCTCATCTGAGCTACAGTATTCTATGGATACGGTGTTTCATGAACACACAATATTACATCCCATAAAGCATGGCTGATCTCACAGCCGTCCTATAAAACTTCCCCTTTAGTTTCATTATTATGTGACGATCATATGTATTTCCGAAAGTACATCTTTGAAAGGTATATATGTGTGGAACTCAAGGTAGTAAATTAAAAAAAAAATTCGTTTTCTATTTTCAATATACCTGAATTCCAATTACATGGGCAACTATACACTGCTGCAAATAAAAAATTAAATAAAACCTAGAACCTTTATTTTTACTACTAAAACAAATAAATACCATCCAGGAGCAATAACCAATCTTCCACTATAATTTAAGTACAAAACGTGTCCTTGAAAATTCACAGTAAAATATAAAATATGACCAAAATAATTAATTCAATTGGGAATACTTACTAGATGATGCCTGGAGTCACTCCCATAGGACTTGATACATCCCACACCCAATTCCCTGACCGATGACGTACTTTTGATCTATTAGGTCTTGCTGGAATTTCAGAAATAGGGAAGTTTTTTAGGCAATTCTTTTCAATCGAGGGCTTTAGAGAGTATAGAAACTATTTAGGGTTTGTAGGAACCTTATAGGATCAAATTAAGGCTAGGATTGAGGGTTTATTTATCTCTTTGCTAGTTGTGCCACTTTTCTTCTACAAAATACAGCAAACCCCAAATCTAGGGTTTCATGCACCACCTCTTCTTTTTCTCCTACGGCTGTCGTAACAAATTTTTCTCTAAGTATGTCTTATCTAATTTACCCAGCTCGACGTTAAAATAGATTGATATAGAAAGAAATTTTTCTCCCACTTAGAATAGGATTCCTTCTAAGTATGTCTTATCTAATTTACCCAGCTTGACCATTAGGATCTTAGGAAATTTGTTGGGTGAGAGAGATTAAATTTGAGCCATCCATCCTATAAATCAACCATCATGATTTTGGATGGAAATTTAGGAACCTTATCCCTTTATAATTTGACCCAAGTCCAACTTCTATTTAAATTAGAATTATAACCAATAAAAAACTTCCTAATATCGTTCCAAAATTTGTAGGAAATCGAAATAATTAGAGTTTTGGTCAAATCAAACTTCTAATTAAAACAATCTTTTAATATTTAAAAGATTCCCCTAAAATTGCCTTTTAAAAAAAATGTCACATAAATAAAAAGGGAGCATGCCCCCCAAGAGAGATTACACGGTCCCCTCAATGACCCATGTCCCATTCATGGGTGGCACACATGTGGAGCTGGATCCAGGGCCCCACATGTGCCCTTCCAAATTTTAGAATTTATAAAAATTCCCTTTTGAACGATTTTACAAAAAAATAAATTTTTAAAATTCAAAAAAAATTGTAAAAATCACAAGAATATTTCTAATATCAAAAATAAAATATTTAGAAGTGGATTGATACTAATGGATCAAAATTAGCGACAATAAGAACACTCCACTTGACTCAATAACCATGATCTAATACTGTTTTCTCATCCAACCCTACAAAGATCCATGACCCACAGTCTCAATGATGGGGCTCATGATTGACTCGTCAAAATTGGTTAATAAATAGTAGAACCATGATCTTGAAATGTCGATTTTAGTCCCCCCTTTAAGAGCAAGTCTAGCATTGGGGCTCTCTATGCACATGTACATGTGTCCCTCTATAGGGCTACTTCCCAGTAATGAGGTTGTCATGTGTACATGCCGTGCAGAAGTTTGTTCATGCTTCTCCAAGATCCTCAATATCAAAGTGTTATGACAAGAAAGCTTTTTCTCCAATATGAGACTCATAGAACTACTGGCAATTAATATGTCATCCATGTATAGAGAGATGAAAACAACATGACTCCCACTGACCTTGATGTATATACAGTAATCCTCCTGGATAAGCACAAAACCAGCTGATGACAAGGTGTCCTAAAACTTAATGTACTGCCTTGATGCTTGTTTAAGGCCATAAAGAGACTAATTGAGTTTACACACTAGGTTTTCCTTTCCGTTTTCTATGAAGCCCTCTGGTTGTTTTATATAAATTTCTTCTTCTAGCTCCCCATTCAGAAATGGGGTCTTAACATCCATGTGGTGGAGTTCGAAGTTGAAATAGGCTGCTATAGTTATTAGGATTTTGATGGAGGGGAATTTTGCTACATGGGATAAGGTCTCATCATAATCTGTTCCTTCTAGGTAAACCCTTTGGCAACTAATCTAGCTCTGTATTTCTCCAACTTCCCTTCCGCGTTCAATTTCGTCTTATAAATCCACTTGCAACCTATGAGTTTTCAATCAGGAGGTAGTTTCACTAGTTCCCAAACACTATTTTGTTTGATAGAGTTAAGTTCATCAATTATGGCTTCTTCCCATTGTGCCTTTTCATGATAGGTTATGGCTTCTTGGTAGGAACAGGGTGCATGTAGGGATTCTTCTTCAATTCTCTCATAATATTCTCCTAGGTAGGTGAAGAACTCAAGTTTTCTTCTAAGTATGTTACTTCTCCTAGGTCGAGGTCGTTCGAGATCTAGGTCCAGACACGTGTCACTCTTTATCTCATAAAATAAAACTCGGTTTGTTTTTGAATGGCACGACCCTCAAGGAACTCTTTCTCAAGGAAATGGGCATCCCTACTCTCATGAACAGCCCTTATGTCAAGATTATAGAAACGGTATCCCTTACCATGTGGCGGCTATCCTATGAAGATGGACTTAATAGTTTTAGGATCTAATTTTGTCCTATTTTGATGGGGTATTAGTGGAACAACTTTTATGGGAGTTCGATTAAGGACATAGATAGTCGTCAAAACAGCTTCTCCTCAAAAATCTAGAGAGAGTTTAGCATGTCCCATCATGTTCCTCAACATTTTCATCAAGCTCCCATTTCTCAGCTACCCCATTTTGCTGAGGAGTGTACGGCATAATATACTAATGTATAACAACATGTTCTGCACATAACTCTTTAAACAGTCGTAAGCAATATTCTCCACCCCTATCAGATCTAAGGACTTTAAATTTCTGGTTCATTTGTGCTACTACCTCGGCTTTATACTTTTTAAAGCGGTCTAGGGCTTCAGACTTTCACTTAACAAGGACATGGCCAAAATGAGAGTGATCATTAATAAAAGTGATACAGTACCTCTTGTGGCCAGTAATGGCTACATTCATAGATCCACAAATATCACTATGGACAACTTCTAATATGCCAGTAGCTCTCTGAGCTTTCACAGAGGATTTCTTAACTAGCTTTCTTTGAACACATGATTCACAAACTATGGATATGTCTCCATTTAGATTTGTTAATAAGCCTTCTCTCTTTAATCTCTACATCCTTTTAGGATTTATGAGCCCCAGTCTCATGTGCCATTGATACGAATCATCATCGTTATCATTATAACATGAGACATAAGAAATGGAATTCTTTATTGCCACTGAAAAGAAACCATCTACAAGATGACCATTCATGACCAATTCATTCCATATTTCACCTCCTTATTACCAATAAAAATGGTGGAGTAGCCTGCCTTAGCCATTTGGGCAACCGAAATCCCTTTCTCATCTTAGGAGCATACAAAGTTTGCTTTAGGACCATGCTTTTGCCATTCTCAAGTTGAAGGACGAAATCTCCAATACCCAGAATATCAATCTTTTGATTCCCACCCATATAGATATATTGATCCTTAGGGACAACAGGTATAAAATATCTATACCCATTGGTGTTTGACACATTGGCAGTGGACCCTGAGTCAAAACACCATGACCCTACATTAGGGTCAACAAGCATGGTCTCAAGGACCACACAAGCATGCTCCCTATCGCCCTGGGGATTCGTACTATTGGGTGCTTTACAATACTTCACAATGTACCAAAATTTGTTGCATTATAATAGCGGGTATTCTTTAAGTCCTTCCTTTTCTTAAGCTCATTATTCCCCTTTCGATTCTCATTGGTTTTGTTCTTATTCTTACCCTTGGCCTTCTTCTTCTTGAATGAACTGGAGTTAAGGTTTACCAGATTTACCGCGTCATTCAAGGTTGAAGCATCGCGAGTCAATCTCCTTTCTTCTTCGTCTTTAAGCTTGGTGATGATCACGTCCAACTTCGACGTGCTCTCTCTTACAGTGAGTACTGAAATGAAGCTTTCCCATGATCTTGGCATAGAATTAAGAACGTGGAAGATTTGCATATTTTCATCCAACATAACTTGTGCAGCCTCGAGTTCACGAACTAAAGCTCTGAGATGTTGTATATGTTTGCTTAATTTGCTTCCTTCCTTCATCTTCAAATCTGAATATTGTTTCATAGCCCATTGTTTTTGTAGTGAGAGGAGTGGCATAATCAGCCTCAAGTCGTCCGTGAATCTCCTTTGCAATCTTTAACGGTTCATATTCGAGAGCATGAGTGTCATCCATAGTCATAAGTTAAACATGCTTTGCTAGAGTGTTTTTGCTCTCCCATTGAGCATAAGCATCCCTTATGGACTGGCTTTCATAAACATTACCTATTGGCACAGATGGGGGATTATTAGTTAGCACATGACAAAGTCCTTCGAAAAGGACAGCCTAGCTTTTTCTTGCAACTAGTATAGTTCTTCCTGTCAAAACTTTTAGATTTAATAAAATTAGCCAGAAAACTTTTTGATGTCATATTTCTAAAATGAAAAAAAATAAAACTCCCAAACTATGGCAGTAAAATATAAAGGCTCTGATACCAATTGAAAGGTGTGGCTATGTGAAAATCAAGATAGTAAACTCAAAAAAATTTCATTTTCTATTATTCAATATACCTGAATTCTACTTATATGAGCTACTATACACTACTGTAAATCAAAAATTCAAAAATTTAAACAATAAATACAACCTAGGACCTTTAATCTTACTGCCAAAACAAATAAACACCAGCCAAGAGCAATAACCAATCTTCCACTATAATTTTAGGTACAAAATATATTCCTGAAAATTCACAAAAATTATAAAATATGATTGAAAAATAATTAATTCAACTGGAAAGACTTACTAATGATGCCTGAAGTTACCCTTAGAGGACTTGATACATCCCACACCCGATAATCTGACCGATGCACTTTTAATCCTTTAGGTCTTGCTCGAATTTCTAAGATAGAGAAGCTTTTCAAGCAATTCCTTTCAATCTAGGGCTTTAGAGAGCATAGAAACCCATTTAGGGTTTGTAGGAACCTTAAAGGGTCAAATTAGGGCTAGGCTTGAGGGTTTATTTCTCTCTTTACTAACTGTACCACCTTTCTTCTACAAAATATAGCAAACCCTCAATCTAGGGTTTTACGCACCACCTCTTCTTTTTCTCCTATGGCTGTTGTCACAAGATGAGAAAAAAGAAGAGAGGGTGGTGTGCAAAAAAAAAAGAGAGAGAAAATTAGGCGTGGAGCGAGAGAGATTTTTGTCATGATTTGAGAGAGAGGTTCAAATAGCTTTATATAGAAAACCAATAAAAAACTTAGAAGGATACTTACAAGGAATCCTATTTACATGGCATGTTTAGAAGGAATCCTATTTAAGGCATATTTTAATAAGATTCCTTCTAATTAGAATTATAACGAATCAAAAACTTCCTAATATTGTTAAAAAATCTGTAGGAAGTCAAATAATTAGAGTTTTGGTCAAATCAACTCCCAATTAAACAAATATTTTAATATTTAAGAGATTCTCCTAAAATAGCCTTTTAAAAAAAATGCCACATAAATAAAAGAAAAGGGGTGTGCCACCCAAGAGAGATTAAGTGGTCCCCTCAATGGCCCACGTCCCATCCATAGGTGGCACATGTGGGGCTAGATTCAGGGCCCCACATATGCCCTTCCAAATTTTAAAATTTATAAAAATGCTCTTTTGAAGGATTTCACAGCAGAAATAAATTTTTAAAATTAACAAAAAAATGTAAAAATCACAAGAACATTTCTAATATCAAAAATAAAATATTTAGAATTGGACTGGTACCAATGGGTCAAAATTAGCGACCATTTCCACTTGATCCAATAAACATGATCCACTACTGTTTTCTCATCCAACCATACAAAGACCCATGACCCACAGTCTCAATACAGGGGCACATGATTGGTTCGTCAAATGTGCATTTCAGTCCCCCCTTTAAGAGCAAATTTAGCACTAGGGCTCTCTCTATGCATATGTACACGTGTCCCTCTTCAAGGCTGCTTCCCAGTAATGAGGTTGTCATGCGTACATATCGTGAGGAAATTTGTTGAGACTTTGGCCCTTGCACTCAGAGGCCTACAATCGCACACCGGAGTCCACACAGTTCTCTTGACCTACAAACACTGATTCAAAAAGTGGACCGCCCAGTTCCTAGGCGGTCCAAAAGGCCTAAGCGATGCGCCCAAGCCTAGGCGGCAGCCAATCTGGGCGGTCGATCCCTGGGCAGCTGCCTAGACGGTACGGACCTAGACGGGCGCCCAACGCCCAGCTCGGGGCGGCCGCCCAAGGCCTGCGCCCCACCCAGGGGCAGAAATTGATTTCGGTAGGGGCAATTTTTGTCATTTTGTTTTGTTTTTAAGGGCCAAAAATCAGCGTTTTAGATTCATTTGAACTCTAAAACTTGTTGGAGCCAATTTTAGAGAGAGAAAGCCTCCAAAAATCTAGTTTTCGATGAATTTTTTAGGATCAAAGGGTTTCTCAAAGTTAACAAAAATTGATCAAAACATCACCCATTGATATTAGATTTATTGTTTGATGTTTTACAAAGTTATTAGGGGGTTTTTTAGAAGATTTTGAGTATTTAGAAGCATCTTTGAGGTGGAAGTTTGAAGATTGAGCAATCAAACTCAAAATAAGTGATTTTTTTTTATTGCTTTAGTAATTTGAATTATTTTTGAGATGTTTTCTTAGGGATCTAATAGGAGTGGTGATCCCGGTTGGAAATATGGCTATAACCCAGATCCTAATGATTAAAATTGCATAAGATGCAAGTTTTGTGAAAATGATACAAAAGGGGGCATAAACCGATTCAAGAAACATCTTGTCGGTATCATGGGGGATGTTGCCCCATGTAAAAAGACTCCTAATGTTGTTAAAGAGGAAGTAAATAATTTTTTGAACATGGTGAAAATGAAAAAAGATGAGAGATTTGCCTTTATAGCAGAGATTAGGTCTGGGGTTCGGGTCAATTTTGATGATAATGATAGTGATCAGGAAAGGGAGGGATGTCAAGAGGTTGAGCAATCCATTATTAAGGGAAGGGGGAAGGGAGTTGTAATTGCTTCTGGTTTTGGGACTAAGAAGCCTCGGGTTAGAGGCCCTATGGATAGTTTTTTACCTCGGCCTGACCCTGAGGTTGCAGGAGAGAAAACAAAAAAGCAAGCTACTATTGAAAATAAAATCAAGAAGGAAGAGAGAGATAAAGCTGTGTATTATCTTGCTACATGGTTTTATGAGGCGAGCATTCCTTTCAATACCGCTCGCTTAAGCAGCTTCTATGCTGCAATAGAGGCAGTTGGCCAATTTGGCCCTGGGATGAAATCCCCAACCCCATATGAGCTTTCAAAGCCGTTTTTAAAAAAGGCAGTGAGTGCCACAAACGAAGCTGTAGAACTTAAGAAAGATGCATGGGGTCAATATGATTGATGCTTGGAGTGATAGGAAAAGAAGAAGTCAGATGAATTTGCTTGTGAATTGTCCTGCAGGGAATGTCTTTTTTAGGTCTATTGATGCCTCTGATCATATCCATGATCGCCCATTACATATTTC
>NW_006499855.1:2456716-2472013 GCF_000471905.2 Amborella trichopoda
TGCATCTAATTTGTTGTGCTTAACTTATCCTAGAATCTTTGGGACACCATGCGCAGCACATTGTATAGACCTCATGCTTGAGGCTCTTGGCGGATTAACCGAGATATTAGGTGCAGTGAAGAATGCCAAGTTAGTTACAAATTTCATTTATAACCACCACCTCACCCTCAACACAATGCGTACCTTTATAAAGAAGAAAGAGATTGTGAGGTCAGGGGTCACGAGATTTGCTACCTAATACTTATGCCTAGATAGCATACATTCGAAGAAATGCAGTTGAGGCAAATGTTTATCTCAGATGAGTGAAGAGCATGAAGTGGTATAAGGATCACGTTGGGAAGAAAGTGAGAGATATTATACTTTCTAAGGCTTTTTGGAGAGGGGTGAAAGGCGTTTTTAAGGTATTTTTTCCTCTTGTCAAAGTCCTTCGCATGGTTGATAGTGACAAGCCTTCTATGGGCTACATATATGATGCCATGGAGAAATGCAAAAGAGAGATAACCCAAAATTTCAATGATGAAGAAACCCGCTACAAGCCTATTTTTGCGATTATTGATGAAAAGTGGGATAGGCAGCTACATCGGTCATTGCATGCAGCTGGTTATTATTTGAACCCAGCTTTTTTTTATATTGACAATGATATACAAACAAATGGCACAATTATGAATGGATTTAATGAGTGTGTAGAGGTACTAGTCTCTGATCCTGTTATGCAGGATATTATATGCGTTGATGAGCTGATAAATTACAAGTGTTCATTAAAGTCTTTTGGAAGTTCAATGGCGATGAGGCAAAGGGCCAAAATTGATCCAAATATTAATAATATTCTTAAGTTCATCAAGTTCAAGTAATCAAGTAATTCTATTATTTATTTATGATTTTATTTTATATCTTTGCAGCCCATTGGTGGACCCAACGTGGGTTTAGTTCTCCAAATTTACAAAAGTTGGCCATTCGGATCTTAAACCTAACCACTTCTTCATCCGGTTGTGAACACAATTGGAGTACTTTTGAGGAGTAAGGCCGCAAGGGTAATTTTATAAATAATACATGAACCATCGATATTAGATATCGATATTAGATTTTAATTAGTTTCATTTGATTTTGTTAGATTCATACAAAGAAAAGGAATAGGCTTGAATCAGAGAGGCTCAATGACCTAGTCTATGTCAAGTACAATCGATTCTTGAAGGATAGGTTTGCTAGGAGAGATAAGAGAGACCCCATCAAATCAAAAAGTATGGACCATACTATGGAGTGGTTAGTTGATGATGATGAGGCTGAGGGGCATGAAGTATTGACATGGGACATGGGACATGGTCATGGATGCTTTAGGGACATCAGCTGACCCTCCTAGGGCCACTAGATCTTCTGCACAGAGAACAAGGATGGAAGAAGAGGAGAAAGGAGAGGCTGATTCAGAAGAGACGGAGGAGAACGGAGATGACCAATATGTCGAGGAGGGTGACAACTTCGTCGACTCAAATGAATATGATGCTAATGCAACTGACCCAAGATTTTCTGATGATGAATGAATGATGAATGTTGATTATTGAATAATTATTAAACTTTGAAGCTTGAACTTTGATTGAAGTATTGTGTATTGAACTATTGAAGATTCTTTTGAGTCTTCAAGTATTACTTTCATAGTTTCATAATTCAATTTTGTTTTCTTCCTCATGGTGGTGTACTGCAGTACTGATACTATTTGATAACTTGGTTTGATAATTTGGTTGGTTGTAAATTTTAAGTTTTAATTGGATATGGAGTATGAACCAACTTATGGATTATGGTTATGTTTATGGAGTATGTGTTAAATGCTAATATGTATTATAATTTGAATTATGTATTGTAATACATATAACTGATACTGACATAACTGCACTGCAGAATCCTTATTTGGATTCAACTAGGCCACCCAGGTTCTGGGCACCCGCCTAGGCGCTGGGCGGCCTGGACCCCTTAGGCCGCCTAGGACCCTCCTAGCGCTTTTTGAAACACTGCCTACAAACATCATCCCTGGGTATCTATCTGACCTCAACAAGGGATGACTAACTGTAAAAATTCTTGGTTGTGTCACATACCCAAGGGTAAAGGTTTTGGACATAACCAGGGCCATAAACCGCCTAATCCATAGTCAGTCAACACACACACTCCCACTGAAATGCATATTCTACTATAAAGTATCATTTTAGAAGCTCTCTAGGCATTTAAAGGCCACAAAACCCCGCAATTTCCATTTCATCCATCAGCTCTAATTTCATGCATGACATCTTACTCAATCTCTCAATTCTCATAGATTATCAACTTAAGATATCGAAAATAATCGCTTTTAGGTAATTCTTGACCATCAATCTTAACTAATTCCTCATTTCTACTCCTATTATTATTAAACTTATATTCTATTTATTCTTTCTTAATCCGGCTATTTTTAAAACCCTTAGATTCTAGAGCATACCTCCAAAGTTTAACTTTGTGTTGACTTCCTCGTAGGACTCATCAATCAAATCTATGTCATCTGCAACCAATACTACCATAGTACCTCATCCTATAGATGAGTAGTTAACCCGTCCATAACTAAAACAAAAATATATGGGCTCAACACTAACCCCTGATGAGGCCTACTGTCACTGAAAACTCTCATCTAGTTATACTCACACTAGTTAGTGTTCCTTCGTATAACCTCTCACCTTGTCAATATATCTTCTAGAGACACGTTTCTTTTCCAACACCCACCAAATTGACTCTCTACCCTATTATATGCTTTCTTTAAATCAATAAAGACCATGTAGAGAGGTCTTTTCTCTTCTCCCTAAACTTCTCAATAAAACCTTTCCTATCTTCGTCTTTCTCAAAGCTTCTTTCACTTCAAATATCCTAATCCGAAGAATATATCTATAACCTCCGACCTCATTTATGTCAAAGGTTCCTCTTAAAGTTGTGCTCCTAAAGTACAATATTTTGAAAATAAATTCTCTGTCTTTCATTGAACTCATCATCCTTCACCAAGACCCTCCGATCCTCGCTCTTAATGCATTTAAAATAATTTAGATCCATACCTCTCTCAGTTTTACTAGTTTGAAGACATCTTTTTCACCTTCTATTGTCTCCAATTTATTGTATAAATCATCATATGCTTTAAGCTTAATTTTACTTACTATTTTCTTAATGTTATTTTGGGGATATTTATATTCTTCTAAGCTTTGATTATTTCTATTCCATTGACGAACTTTGTAACATGATCGTTTTTCACTAATAGCATTTTCAACCTCATCACTCCACCACCAAATTTTTTTATCTGAATACCTTTTCCCTCTAGATTCTCCTAAAACTTTTCTTGTCAGTTTTTTCATATAATCAGTTATCTCATTTCACATAACATTAACTGCGTCCTCAGAATTCCATATTCCATCTCCTTCTTTCTTCAATTTATTCCTAAATAAGTCTATTTTCTCCCTTTCTAAATTCCACTCCTAGTTCTTGGACACTATTAATTTCACTCCTCTTCCATCTATTTATGTAAACATCCATAACCATAAGCCTCATAATATTATTTAAACTGTGTTAATTTCAAATAAGATAGACTACATTCAATACCAGATAAAATTAATTGTCATCCAAACAAACCCTCAGTTGTTACACTTAAGGAACATGAGGCTCCATGAACATAGTCCCCATATAAAATTCAAAGTTTAAAGCACATATCTATTTCTGAGTCGATAAAAGATCCACACTCAAATACTGAAGCCAAATTTAGCAATACACGAAATAGGAAGTACTAGAAATTAATAAAGCTGCTACCAGTTGAGTATCAACTTGGACACAGCTTCTTTTCAAGAACAACTTTAAGTCGAGCTTTTGACAAAGTCTTCTTTTCACTTTTTTTCAAGTTTTTAATAGTTAGCAAAGAAGAATGAAAATTAAAGTTCCAAACAATATATCAACTTTTCAGTATTTTCAAAATAACTTGTATAAAAAACAGAAAATACACGACGCTTTTGTTTCAGTGGGGAGTTAATAGTTTAACATCATCCTGGTAAAAAACAAGCATTAGAGCTAAGTTGCTCTACTTATGACATGCATAAAAATAAGAACCAGAGATGCTTTCAGGAAGAGCATTCAGAGTTACCTTTACTTGCTCTCCTGGTTTCGATTCCTTCAATGGCTTTCCCAGGCCAATAGCTGTCTTTAGCCAATCACCACCCATTCTCCAATAAAATTTTCTAATTTTGTGTTACTTCAATGAAACCTGCCACTTCGAACAGCAGATGTAATGTTAGCTAAGGCTACAACATGGATAAAATATCCCATTTTGTATTGCCTTAATATGGGAAAGCACAAGCACCATGGGCATAAGATACTGATTGTTAACCAGCTGCAATAATAGAATTTTCAAAAGTTCAATCAAAATGCCATAAGATAAAATTTCTTAAACCAACGGTAATAGTTCAGATAAGGATGTAAAGCTTCATAAGACAATCTAAATGAAATACTTGCAGAAGTACCTGTTTTCACTTAATCTAGCAATAATTATAATGTGTGTATACATATTTGAACGCACATAAACATGCATGCACACATGATCTTTCGAACAAGCATATGTTGAATAGAACACTTTCTTTGTGGAGAGATTGACAAAAGGAAAGATTATGACCCTTTGGGATAGAAAACTGGAAAACATTCCATTCAAGATGGAATACCAAAATATTCAAAGGTGAAATGAATTTGTGGGAGGTAGAAATCTTTAATGCTCTAGCTTAGAGCAGTACATTGATACACCAAATTCTTTAATAGACTGAATAGTGCTAGGAAAAGGAATGCTTAGCCATTATAAGAGAATTTCACCAGGTCAACGGTTTTATTCTACCTTTCATATCGATTATCCTAAGAAGTGAGTGTTAATGTGACACCAAGGACTTCAAGCCTATTGGCCAGCTTGGGGATGTTTACTAAGGTACTTGTAAGAAGTACAAAAGAAATGGTGTCTATTGTAAATACCTCATTAACATGAATCACCAGATGGTAGCTCCCCTCGAGATGCCACTCTTTTGATACAACTGATATTGTGACTTGGCAAGCATCCTAGCATTATTGAAATGCTCAAGATTTTGAGAACTACACTTTTCTTTAGGCATGGATGTTATATGTTTCAGTAACTACATTAAATCTGGAAAAGCATTCATGGTATTGCCAATTCAAAAGTGGTAAAATTGGTGATACAACCAGTGAAGAATTCTAGAGTTCTTGACATGTACAATAAGTTTATAACAAGAAGGGATATTCACATAGAAATATCCTTTTTTTCCAATAATTATCTTGGAAATATCTATGTTTCATTGAAAAAAGCATATTATTAAAAGCAGGTTACCACATGGAAAAAGCGTATTATTTAAATTTTAAAGCATTTGAAATATGGTCTGGCCCTTAATAGAGCAGGCAGACCAGGATTCGTATTACCGATTCCAAATAGTTGGGAAAAAGCTCTAATGATGATAATGATTAAATCACTGATGAAATTCAGATTGCTGATCACTACAAAGCTGTTTATAGAGACGCAAAAATTATTACTAACATATTGTGAATGATTAGAGTCCATCACAAGGAGTTACACTTATTCCACTATATGCATATTTAAAATTTGTGATTGCAATCCTGATTAGTCTCTGTGCATGTGGACGTATGTGAGAGAGAGAGAGAGAGAGAGAGGGAGAACCCTTCCAGAAATTTCAAGAGGCTGAACTAGCAGCAGTGCCAAGCAATTTTTTTTTTTGTTCGCCGATTTTATGCCACAAATAGGCTTTTCTAAGCTGCTCACATTTTTATTTTTTATTTCAAGAAAGAGCTATTTAAATGCATCCTTGAACTTGGAGTTAGATATCTAGATCTAAATTCTAACGCATTCCCCGGTTTCTCCAACTGAAAGGAATCCTACTATCCATTTCAACTAACTAAATATATCTGGTGATGGATTACAGAACAGCCCAATCACTGCTATAAAAGATGACCATAGTACATAACTTCAAACTATAAAATAAAAAAGGACCTATTTACCACATCATACCCAAATTAACAACCATCACAACACAGGCAAAGAGACAAACAGACACAAGAAAACACATATAAATGAAAAGAGAATTCATCAACTAAAAATTGATCACAAACAGATACATGACAATTTCCACACGGCTGCCTCCTCAGAAACAGTCAAACCCGGCTTCACAGTTAAAACACCTCTTGAGAGTTCTAATCATGAGAGAGAAACCCGTTCAAAGCAAAGACATACATTCCGCAACATACGCTTCATAGGAACATAAACTCACCAAAATTAATAATCAAAAAGGAAAAGGAAAACATTAAGTAAGGCTTTACCTGATAGAAGCGGCAATGGATATTGGGCATATGGGGGAGAGAGAGAATGGGGTTTTAGAGAGAGAGAGAAGGGGTTTGTGGGGTGGGTGAATTGGGAGAAAGGTCAAAAGCAAGCAAAAGAATAGTGGGTCATAGCTCGCCTTATAAAACAAAAAATGAATTCACTGAAATGGGGCGTAACCATCGCCCCAACTCACTCTCCGCTGGTTGTCCCCTGCCCAAAAGCGATGGGGCAACGGCCTCGCCCCACCATGAAAATGATTGACCTCCTTTTCTTTATTGGGAGGTATCCATGATTGTCTCTTCTATGGCTATCCTGTTGACCCATTTGAGATTTCAGAAGATTTCTCTTTTAGGAGTCAAGAGATTGGCTGATGGCAGCCTTTTTAGCAGAGGTAAATGAATAGTTCAGGAAAGAGCACAAGTCGAGAATTGTTTAATGGCCATTGTCACTGGATTACGAGTAATTCGTGAAATATTTTCAATCTTGAAATGGTTTTAATGTTTCAAAGGTCGTGGCCCTAGCAGCCAGCAACCTTTAACAATTAAAGTAAGGTAAAAGTTTATATCGAGCCTAGGCTCTAAACAATCAAGTTAGAGCCTACCTCAAAAATTTCAATAGAAGAGGTTGTTTTGATGCGTAAATATCCTCATACATGATAAGAAAATAGATTTCAAGTTTTGGAAATAGTATATCTTATAACGCATTTTTGGATTGCCTATTTTCAAGATTTTCAAGTTTTCGTAGATCTGCTGGATCTATACTATTTTTTAAGCTTTAAACTTTTTAATTAAAGATAAAAATATATTTTAAAGTTATCACAAAGATTTTCAACATTGAAACCATATTTCTCGATACTATTTGACAGTAGGCTCTAATTTGATTGTTTAGAGCCTTGGCTCTATACAAACCGCACCCCAGTAAGTAATGGCCTTCAAATCTTATAAAAAGATAGCAATTTTGTTATCCTAAAGTTGACGATAATCTAAAAATCTATTTTAATTTCTAATTATAAAATTTAAAGCGGCAAGAATGTTGTGCATCATGCATATCTTTATGAACAATTAAAATTTTTGAAAATAGAAGGTCTAAATAACTTGTTACAAGATTAACTAGTTTTAAGAATATATATATATATATATATAATAGAGGGTCTAAATAACTTGATACCAGATTACCGAGTTTTAAGAATATATATATATATATATATATATATATGAATTATAGGGTTTTTTTTAATGTCAAAACAATATTTTTACAATGGATTTATGATATGCACCTTATTTCTACAATATAAAGTTGATATTTTATATAAACTTCTTTCTTTTCAAAATTATTATTACTAAAATAATCCTTATTTACTAATCTATCCCACAACTACTACTAAAAAATTTTGGAGGTTTTCAAAATCCAGACATATGTTTAGACTTCCCAATATTTGAAACCAAAACTTTCATACTCCTTAAAACTTCATCAAACAAGTATTCCAAAACTTTACATCAATAATTTCAGCTTCAAAGAAGTTTATGTCTCTCTCTCGCCAAATCACTTTAATACTCCTCTCTCTAGCCCCCATCACTACAACCGCTGCACACATTTGGTTAGTTGTACAATCTCATGGAAAGATTACATGGATATTTATAACCATATACTTCTGGTTTATGTGAAAATAATTTTACAAAAAACAAAAATGTTTCATACAGTCAAGTGTAAGAATATTTTTATATTAATTGATAATAAAAATATTTCTACACATAACTTTGTATTTTCTTTCATGTAAAAATAATTTTAAAAAATATTTTCATGCGAACCAAATGTACATGACCTTTTCCAATTTAATGGCATTGGAAAGTTTATGAGAAGATTGAATGAGGAGAATTTGTGATGTTTTATCACATTTTTATCATTAAACTGGGCCATTTGGGGAAAGGGTGATGTGAAAGGTGGGGCAGAGAAATTGTGTTAGGTGAGCTTGGTTGGAAGCCTCATATCAATAGGTGAGATGATAGATGAGCCACCCCTACCTCGGTATGTAGCTCCTATCCACTTTTCATTATTATAGGTATATTGCCAAAGATTTGATGCTCCAGTATGAGCACACCTGGGGACTGGGTATGCAGTGCACCTTTGGCGTGGAGCATCATGGATCGGAGGGTGGAGATGAGCTGAGTTGTGCCTAGGGGTGGAAACAAGTCGGGTCTTAGGTCTACCGTCGGGTTCTAGGTTTAGTCCGATCCATTGCCATCCTATGATTATGAACTTTATTTATTTTTGCCAATAATACTATGAATGTTGCCAATATTGTACCTAGCATGCCTAAAGACACATGATTACCATCATATATCCTATGACCATGGATATGGTTCAGGTATGGGTCAGGTCCGACCGGACCCGTACCTAGACCGAATACTTACCTAAACCCCAGGTTGGGTATACCCGTCAGGTCCATTGCCGCCCCTAGTTGTGCCTTCTTTTCAATTTCATACACCCACATGGTCGTTGCTTATGTCCATCCACCATCCCTCTTCATCTAGCAGGTGAAGGTGGAGTTGACCTACTGTTAGCGTTTTATGTAGTATAAGTGGTCCATCGACCATCCCTTGCACATGCAAGCTAGCTTTTGTCTACATGAACACTCAATGGCCTACGTTGAGTATGGGTCGATCGGATGCCTTGTATTTTGTGATAGAGTTTTATTTTTATTTTTTATAAAAAGAAAAATGACATAAAAATTAGGGTTATGTATTTCATCAAGGTGCATCCAAATAAAAATCTCAAAAAAAAAAACAATTGATCCGTAAAAAATGACCAAACTGCCACCATTTTTAGGCATAGTTTGGTCTTTTTAGTTTTTCAAATTAATTTTTAATATTTTATTCGGATGTGGCAAACTAAAATTAGGTAAACCCAAAGTTTCAATAAGTATGTCATTTACCTAAACATATCCCTAAAATTTCAATAAAGCCAATGGGGTAAATTCTAAGGACATGAAAATAAATTTTGTTTTGTAGCCAAATCCGGGAAGTTCTCAGATGGAACCTCTGATTTTTATGCTTTAGAATTAATCAATAAAAATTCGGTAGAAAAGAGTAGGGTCTATCGAATTACAATATATGGAAAGTTAGATTTGTGGGAACATATCTTCTCCTCATACCCTAGGTGATATCGCATAAAAACCATAAGAAAATCAAGAAAACTGAAACAAAAAACAAAAAAAACTGAAGAAAAAAAAAAAAAAGAGATCAGAATTATTTACTTGGAAGTCAGGAACTCTGGCATTGCACTCGAAATTTTGGGCCTGGATTAGACGAGAAGTCCATCTTCAACCCTAGATATTTTCTTGAATTTGAGAAGTTTGCTAGGGTTTGATTGCTTGAGACATGTTTATCTTAAGGTTTTCTAATTTAGAGTTTGCTTAGGTAATCGTCCTCCTAAGGCAAAGTTTTGGTATTAGAGTTTTATGGCTGCCATGACTGCATGGAATTGAAGGTCTAATAACTTAGATTTTCTAAGGTTTGAAGGGCCAAAGATCAGTGACGACCTAAGTTCTAGGTTTTTCCTCTAGTTTACGGGTTTTATCTAGAATCTAAGATATAAACTATGAATATAAGGTTTTCTTCTAAAAGGCATTAGAGATGGGGTTTATATAGGCTTCAATTGGCTCCTTAGGAATAGAAATCCCATTTCCAACGGTTTTAGGATTTATGGGGTTGATAGGATTAAGTCTGTTTTTAGAAAACCCAATTTCAGAACATAACTAATGTTTTTAGATAAACACAAAAAGTGGTTGGAAGTCAACACAAAACTTTTGGGAGCTCCACGAAAGTTAAAGGGATGATGAAGCCTAGAGCCTTTAGCAACATGATATGCCTCACTAGGCCATCGGGGCCCATGTCCATAGGCTGCAATCCAATGGTAGTCTATACCTAGTTCGGACTCCCTTTTCAGGTTTTTTTGCTGTCTATTTTTTAGCGCCCTTGGTTGAATTTTTGGTATACTTGACTGATTTAGGTAAGTCTAGTGGTTCGGGTTTATATATTTTTGGATTATACGTTCATGGTCTACAGTAACTCCTCTTTGGTTCATCCTATTTTTCGAGGAACAAAAGACCAGCAAAGAATGAGATACTAGTGTTCAGAAAGTGAATAATTATTCACCTGAATGTATGTTACTCCAACCCTTAACTGGTAGTGCTTCGAGGCGTGGCCAGTTGTTGCTGGTTCACCTTGGTTTCACTGGTCCTTAACTACCAAGACTTTGAGGCGACGGCCATGCGTTGCTAGTGGTCCGACCCTCAACCGCCAACCTTTCAGCTTTGTCAGTTTCTCTCGACTTTCTTGCCACTTAATTGCTACTAATTTTCCTCAACCCGAGTACTAGTTTTCAATTAAACTAGAGAATTGTGAATTAGAAAAATTCTTGAAAGAAAGTACAGGGCATAAAGGTTAGGACCTGGAACCCACAAACAGCACTAAAATGTACAACAGATAAATGGTTCCAATCCCATAAAATATAGTTTATAAAATTAGAATGACCAAAACACTACAGAAATTCAGCATGTTAGTTCATTAAAAATGCTATCATCTCAACCCTTAGATCTCGATTGGACGGTCTAGAATATGTTAGAGTATTTCAATTTTATTTTATTTTATAAATAGTAGACGGAGCTGAAATTTTAGGCATTTATACAATTAAATATAATGCAACTATAAAAAGGTTTAAAAATATTTTCTAAAAAATAAGATAACCAAAACATCCCTAAAACTTTCACGAGTGTCTTATTTTATTTGATTTATTTGGTTTTTTCCATCCGAACGGTAAAGGGATTTTTCTCTTGAAAGAAAATGGTAAGACTTTTTTTTTTTTTTTGACAATGTTACTTATGCTTTATTAATCAATCAAAGGCTACAATCAGTCAGAAATGAAAACATCCAAAATAACTACTTGATGCAAAGACACCCCTCGTTTTGCCCAGCTGGTCAGCAATGTCATTAGCTTCCCTATGCACATGCTGAAAACAGATTTGTAGACCCTCGTACATATCCATAGTATCGCTATTTCCTCCTCAACCTCCAAGGTGGCTTAAACATCTTTTTACACCAATTAATCACATTCAATGAATTCCCCTCCACAAAACATGACATCCTGATGTTTTTCTGCCATAGAAGCCAAATTCCACATTCTAATGCAGCCAATTCTGTTTCATTAGCCGTTACGTCCTCACATACTCCAGTAAAACAAAATAACACCTCTCCATCAGCACCACGCAAAACTCCTCCAACCCCAGAAGGGTCTGGATTTCCTAAAGAGCTCCCATCAAAATTAAGTTTGACACTCTTGATAACATGAGGGGTCCATCTGCCTTTTGGTCTGACCTTCGACAAATTCTGAAGCATCAAGTAATGCAAATTAATCTGCACATCTACTTTGGTTAGTCCAAACCCTTCCTTTGTCACAGAGAACCAACTCCACACTGATTACAAAAAATTTTTTTTTTGACCAAATCCACTTCCAAAGCTTTGTTACCAAAAGTCCTCCTATTACGCTCCATCCAAATCTCACATAGAACAACTGCTCTTACCATCTCCCAAATTATTTTGCCCACCTTTGGTAACAAATCCAACTCCATATTACTCAAAATATTCGTATGACGGCTCGACATTATCACCATATGTCCAATTATTTGAAAGGCCCAACACCAAATTTGAGAAGAGAAAGGATAGTGGAGAAAAAGACGGTCCTCATTTTCATCATTATCCTTACATAGAGTGCATACATTCGTTAAAAGCCTCACCATTTTATAACCTTGTCAATAGTGAGTGATTTACTTTGAAAACGAATCCACAAGAATATTTGAATTTTGAAAGGGACCTTCCAAGACCAAATTCTCTTTAACAGCGGCTTACTCCATTGGATCCTGTCATGGAACAACAAACTGTATGCTGATTTAACTGAGAAAATGCCGTCTTTTTCAGCCTCCTATACCAACTCATCTTTCATCTCCTCGTGCAGCCTAAAATCAACGATATCCCCAAACAACGCAGAATATTGAACAATCAACGAATCAGATACTCTGTTGTACCTGCAATTAATAGACCAATCGTTTGTCTCCCTATCCAAAAACTGCGACATCAAGATATTTTGCTGATTTGGTCCTCCAAACACCGACGGTTATACCAATTTCAAGCTGCAATCCCCAACCCACTTGCTATGCTAAAAAGATATCTTCCCCTCATCACCAAAAATCCACTTACATCCACCAATAAAAAAAAACCTATTTTGGAGAATACCCTTCCAAATCGGCGACCTAAAAGTATCCCTTCCCCATTAGCTCTCCATAAATTGCAAGCTGAGATTGATGAGCACTCTCCGTCTCCTTGAACCTCTTATGGTTTTCTCTCTTGCTTTGCGTTATATTGGAGGAATTTTGAGCCATTAGGATTTGGTAGATTATTGATTTGGATAATTGGACTTGAGTTTTTTTTCTTTTTCGTTCTTGAATTGTTTCCTTTGTCCTCAAACCGCAAAGGATCATGGATACAAGTGCTTGTGCTTGTTTGTGAGTTTGAGTGAGCTATGAATGTTGAGGTTATTGCTTGTTTTGAGTTTGTGAGTGAACTATTGAAATCAATGTTATTGCTTGTTTATGAATTTATGCCTTAGATTCTTAAAGTGAATCTTGAGAAGATGACTCTGGTGAGTAGTGATTTAAAAGTCGGTGAGTCGTGTTGATTGCACCAGAGTCAGCACGAGAATCAGTATGCCCATGTCGATTCCGCTAAAACATGCTAGATCCCCCTGTTCTAGAGAAGAACAGGCGATTCAGCACAGAGACTTCGCTAAAACATGCTAGATCGCCCGGTTCTAGAGAAGAACAGGGGATTCAGTACAGTAGACTCTGTTAAAACATGCTAGATCGCCCTGTTCTAGAGAAGAATAAGCGATTCAGCATGTAGACTCCTCTAAAACATGCTAGATCGCCCGGTTCTAGAGAAGAATAGGCGATTCAACACAGTAGACTCGCTATATGACATGCTATATTATAGACTCGCTATATGACATGCTATATGATGTCATTAATCGTCCGATTCTGACGTGTACAGTAATCTGTGCTTCAAATGGACCAAAGAAACACGCTAGATCGCCCGGTTCTAGAGAAGAACAGGCGATTCAGCACAATAGACTCGCTATATGACATGCTACATTATAGACTCGCTATATGACATGCTATATGATGTCATTAATCGTCCGATTCTGACGTGTACAGTAATCCGTGCGTTAAAATGGATCAAGAAAACTCGCCATGTGGCACTGGCCAAGGGACTTCGGCTTGGTTCGCATGTGTTACAACATTGGTTCACACGTGTTACACGCTAGATGTGCAAGGAAGTATTTATTCACTTGAGTTTACTCCTACCCTTTCGATGTGGGATATTGTGGAGAACAGGTAATAACATGAAACGACAATGTATTATAGTAACTTATTTGGGCTATTTACATCTCACCGAGGCATGTGGTGTACCGGTTAGCGTAAACATCATATACATGGAGGTTGGTGGTTCGTGTCTTCACATGGAGCTCGCTTTTGCAAAAAAAAAAATTTCTTATCTTGTCAAATTTTTTTTTTTTATTAAAAAATAAAAGGTTTTTGTAAAAAAAATAAAAAGTAATAAATTGTTTTTGTCAAAAAAAAAAATGAAAGGTTCTTAGCAATTTTCCTTTTTTTTGTCAAAAAAATAAAAGGTAATAATAAATTCTTCTCCCAAAAAAAAATGTTCTTATAAAAAAAAGGTAATACAATAATCATTTCTTGTTACACAAAAAGAAAGGTTCTTGTTAAAAAAAAAAAAAAGGTAATACGATAAACATTTCTCGTCAATAAATAAATAAAAGGTTCTTGTCAAAAATAAATAAAAGATAATACAACACTTATTTATTGTTAAAAAGAAAAAAATTTTGTCAAAAAAAAAAAAAGATAATACAACAAGTATTTCTTGTGAAAATAAAAAAAAAAGGTTCAAAAATTGGTATGCATTCTAATAATTTCTACATTGATAACCAAATCTTTTATTTTGTTTATTAATTTATTTCTATTATAAATTATATAACATATTATTTTTCTTTCAGTTATCAATAGTATATTTTACATTAGATGATATTATAAGATATTTTGAATTTATTATTATTTGTATAGTAAAATAATTATAAAATGTAAACCAAAAATTTCAATTTCAATAATTTTAGATTATAGTTAGTTAGATTGTAATATTTTGGGTTTTTTTTAAATGATTAGGGTTCTCCACTAATTCAAGATTTTGGTGGCCATTTTTTTCATCAATTTAAACCATTCTTTATTGTAATTCATCTATGATAATTTCATGATTTTTCTATTATGTGATATAAATTTAATGGTTAAAAAAGTTCATACATGGAAAGAATATCTCAATATTCGTATATTAATGAAAAAAATGAAAGTCAATAATGTCGTACCCAGGTTTCTTATTGGATTCCCAAAAAACAACATTTATAATGAATTTTAATAATTTTTTTAGATTTTTTGTAAGGTTTAATCCGACCAACTCAGCCGATTTCTGATCCAGATTGTCGATTCACAGATCCGGATGGGTTTTTGGCAGTGGTTTAAAAAACAGATTTGTGTGTCGGATTGGGCATTCAAAAAACCAATCCGGTGATCCGGATCGGGAATCGGGCCGAATCTCTCTGATTAAGCCTTAAAAAAATCCAAAAAAATTATCAAAATTCATTATAAATGTTGTTTTTTAAGAATTTAATAAGAAATGGGGGTACTGCATTATTAACTTTCATTGTTTTTATTAATTTATGAATATTGAGATGTTATTTCCCTGTATGAACTTATATTGACCATTAAATTTACATCACACAAAAGAAATCATAGAATTATCATT
>NW_006499855.1:2472033-2518924 GCF_000471905.2 Amborella trichopoda
TAGTACACTACATGGTTTATAATATAAAAATTAATAAATAAAATAAAAGATTTGGTTATCAATGTAGAAATTATTAGAATGCGTACCAATTTTCTTTAATTTTTTAGGTTTCTAGAATAAGTTACTGGAAGAGATTTTTAGTAGAAAGAGAGAGATTTCAAATGGCCTCATTATATGAATCCTATCTTTAAATTAATATTACTAAATTTATATTAAAGACCATCATGTTATAAAAATAAAAAATATAATTAGACCATTTATACCTAGGTTGTATTAAGAAATTCCTTTTATTTTTTTGATAAGAAATACTTCTTGTGTTATCTTTCATTTTTTTTTTACAAGAAAAATATGATACTTGTTGATTATCTTTTCCTTTTTTTTTAACAAAAGAAGAAGATGTTGTACTACATTTTTTTTTGCTTGTTGTATTACTTTTTATTTTTTTTACAAGAAAAATAAAAAAATGATGCTGCCAAAGTACATTTTATTTTTTTATGCCTTTTGTTTTATTTTTTTACAAGAAATACTTGTTATATTACCTTGTAATTTTTTTACAAGAAAAATAAAAAAATGTTGTATTATCTTTTTTATCTTTATTTTTACAACAGTATTTTCTGCCTTTGTTTATTTTTTTGACAACAAAAATAAACGAGGACGCGCGCTAAGGTTCAAACTCTAGATCTCCACCGAAAAATCGAAATTGTCAACCAACACCTCCACGTCACCTAATGTGATTTTATTAGATTCTCTAATAATATATATTCAATTGTCTTGCTTTAATGATTTTTTGTGGGCATTATCCCACATCGAACGATGAGCCTTGCTTTGTTCTCTATAAATTCCTGTGTAATAGATATTGTATTGCGCGTGTAGAAAAGCAAGGGGGCAGACATGTGAGGTGAGTTATCACGTGTAGATATGTCGGAGGATTTTTAGGTGCCACGTGTTGCTCCCGTGAGGCGGCCACGTGTAAACCCAAAAATTACGAGAATGCCCACGTTTTTTAGGTGAGACTCGTGATTCACTATTGGGAATCACTCGGTTCTCTCTAGACACGGGTGATTCCCGATTTTTTCGTGGAAGCGGCTCAGTAGCAGATGATTCCCGAGTCGAACCGGGTTAGTTCGGCTCGATTCGACGAGTTTTCAAACCCTGGTTTTTAGGGTGCCCGATCTGGGGCACCGATCCGTTTTTTAAACCATTGCTGGTGAGTATTGCTGGTCTTAGTGCTTGTCCTAGTGAAGAGGTGAAAAGATTGGTTGTACAATAGAACGCTTCTTTATTTAATATTAGATGAGGTTTCTATTAAGGCCTAGGCTTTATGAAAACAAAATAAAGCATCACCTTAAATTCTCATCCATAAAGTACTTTGGATGGCAAAAATCTCTGTGATAGCTCTAAAATCAATTTGCAATATCCGTAATAAAATTTGAAACCCCAAATTTAGTATAGATCTTGCAGATATGTGAATACTTGTTTTTAAAGCCAAATGGACGGTCTAGATAATTTGTTACAATAATATACACTATTTTTAGAGCTTGAAATCTTTTTTTTATTTCACAACCATAATGTTCATTTCGAGATGATCAATGTAAAGGTTTTCCAATGCTTGACTTGTAATTTTCGATGAGTTATGAAGTGAGGATTTATTTATTTTGATAGGGGCCTATCAAACCATTTTCCTTTAATATTTAGTCATGCCAAACTAGATTCTAAATTACCTGGAGCAGTATGAGATTCAATTACACATAGTTTTCACTACGAATTAGACCTTTCAAAGGCTAAGTATATATTGATGAGAGGGAGAATTACTCCAATTAATTCAACTCTTTTCAATCTTCCAGTTATTTTTTTTTCTTTTTTCTTTTTTCTGGGCGAATGACTAACTCTTTGGGAGAAAGCTTGTACACCAAAAAAAGAAAATGACCACCGCTTTGGGAAACTGAAAATGGTGATAAAGAAAGAAGATGAAGTTGTCTGCGAGATTGATTGGGATGGTGATGTTTTGGTAAAATCTCTATATTGAGGGATTTTTAATGATAGTTTTGGATGGACAAGTCCAACTATAGCAGAGATTTGGAAATGGCCATTGCCATATAAAATTCAAGCTTTCTTGTGTGGAACATGAATCTCGTTAAGGCCCAAACATGAAGAGGGTCGCATTACTATGAATGTATGTAGGTTGTGTAAAGAAGATTAAGAAACAACTTATAAACGCTGCATTTGGTTACCTGGAAATTGGTAACTTGGGAGATGCCTCTCTTCAAATTGGTATCTCTTGAATTAATATCTCTAAGAATATAGATGTCTACTACTTGGATAGCATATGATAAGAGACCTGGAAGACGTGTGTCTTGGAAGTTATATAATATAATATAATATTATTATACTATATTATATATTATAACATTACATATATTGTTATATATATTAAATATAGGAAAATTATATTTGTTATATTTACCGTTATTACATAAATTCCTATAAGTTTCTGTTATTATATTTACATCCATTTTTCATCTTCATAATATTTTTTTAAAAAAATATGAAAATGCCCAATTGTGGTTTTCCAAAAACCAACATTAAATTGCATTCGATTTTTGAAAAATTGAAATGTACGGCCGTCCATTTAGATCCATTTCCCTTGTTTCTCTCTCGCCTCTGCAATTTTATCAATTCTCCTCTCTCTCCATTTCCATGCCCCTCTCTCTCTTTCTCACCTCTCTTACAAGAGATCGCATTTTAAAGCTTGGACTAATTAGTTTCAGTTATGCCCCTGTTTTTTGAAGATCTGAAGAAGATCTGGTAAAACATGTGGTTTAACATATTGTTTAAGGCATTAATACGCAAATCATCATTCTTTTTCTTCCCTTTTTTTCCCTTCTTGTGATTTAACTTTAAACGATCACGGAGACGACATGATGTTTCATTGAATTAACTATATCTTCTGATGTTGACTTACGATTCAAAAGTTCTTAGACTCCAACCCAACCAATCTTAGAGCCGTCATTCACATGGCAGTATGAGTGGTGAGAAGTCTTCAAAATGGTAAGGAGCGCCCTGTTAGCACACACCAACTTAACCAATCACAATCACCGATTACAATAACTGGCCAATTGGTTTTTCAAAAACCAAAAACATGAGATTTTCGGTTTATGAAATTTGTTATTTTTTACGGTTTTTCAAAAATCGAAAATTTAAAATTTTCAGTTTTTTGAAAAATCGAAAATCACAGTTAGTTTCCAGTAACTTACTAGAAATTGAAACTAAGTTTTTAGTTTTTCAAGAAACTGAAAGCATGGGACTTTTGGTTTTCAAAAAAATCAAATTTTTTAAAAAATTCTGTTTTTGAAAAAAAAGAAAAAAACAAGAGCAATTCTATCTTTTTTTAAGAAAAAGGCTTATGAAGTTGAAAAGCAGATGTAAGTGTAATAACGGAAACTTAAAAGTATTTTCCTAATAATGGTAAATATAACAAATATTTATGTAATTTTTCTTGAATATATATTAATTATTGTACATAATATATATTAATCATATACAATATCAATTGTAATATGCAAATTATTTGTCGATAATTAATTATAATATATATCAATTGTAATATATTATACTTTATAATATAATATTTCTATTACAATATATAAATTTATTATAAATTACAACATATAATTCATTACAGTTATAATATATAATTATATACTTATGTCAACATATAATTAATATGTTAATATATATTATAATGTATATTAATTATTATAATTATTACATCTCTTGCATACGGGGCCCTTTCTTTGGGTAGACCTTAGCCCACTCTATAAAACTTAACTTATCTTAAGTTTTTCGGGCTCTTGGTTTTCTTTCAATCTCCTAGAAATGTTAATTCTACCTATTTTTTCGGAATTGAAATTTCCACAAAAAATACTTAAACATGGGTATTAGTTTCCACACAAAAATAGAATTCCGACCCTAGTAGGCCATCAAAACAACATTTACAAGCCATTTTCATGGAAATAGTTTAGATACCCTTTTATAGGGAGCCAAACAGGCCCTTATAGATGTGGATGCGCTTGTTTCAAAGAGTGGGCATTAGAGACCCCTTTTCTGAGGAACCAAACAGGCCCTTACAGATGTGGATGCTCTTATTTCAAAGAATAGTTATTAGAGACCCTTTTCTAAGGAATCAGGCAGGCCCTTGGAGATCAAAAAATGAGCATCAAGTTGGTTATTGGTGATAAGGTCTTTACGATTTACCTCTATCTCCAAGATTCATTGTAATTGTCCTCTATATATAGAGGCACATATTTGTGTAATTTTTATCCAAAATAGTGAAGACGTAGCCAATTGGGCTTTGGATCTGTAGATGTAAGGCTTCGGCCTGAACCATGTAAATCTTGTATCATCTCTCTTCTTCTCTTGCCATTCAATGTCTATGCATATATGCTATCACAAATCTTAACATAGTATCAGAGCAGTGTTCTGTCTCGATTGATTTTTTGCATCGGCTCAGACCACGCTGTCCCATTGTCCAAGTTGCTCTTTTGCGGTGCCGAAAAACTTTTTACTGGGGCCTCCAAACCGCTATCAGTTGCAAAGTATTCCCGCTCAAAGGAAGGGTTCCAAAGTGGTTTTTCGGTGGAGCGATGGATGTTTTGGAGGAGAGATGCCTCAAGATTGCGAAGAACACTTCTACCTCTTCGTCGCTTGGGTTGGGGTTGTTGATCGTGTTAGTGGTACTACATGGGCGTGTCATCACCATCTCCTTTCCCTCCCCTCCGTTGCCATCTAAATCAAACCGCGATGTCGACAACCAGCTGCCCGCTGACCGCTTCCTTCTTTGCCCTTCCATCCCTTCCTCTCTCTCTACGCTTCGCCTTCGATACCTCTATGTCTTTCTTCTTAGACTGCTCTATCTGATACTCCTGCTTTGATTTCTTGCCCATTGATCCTTTATATGGTCCACCTTTTTTTGGGATTCTATCTGTCTTTTCACTATGGGTTTTGAGTCTCTTTCTCCATCTCCTTAGTTACACCTTACAACAAATCAGTCCTCCGACTGTTCTATAATCTCTCTACCTTTTCCATACAACATTTATCCTTTTCATGGACACTTTATTCTTCTCTATCAAAGTTTCTCTAGATGGAGAGCTTGTCTCTGAGGCTATGCCTTGTTCTTCCCTTAATCCTTTGGATGATTGGCATGAGGTCCATCGCCGAAAATCTTCATCGCCTATTGTTCCTCCGGTTATCAATCCAGAGTCTTCTTAGTACTTTTTTCGGCATCGCTACGTCGTCGAATCCTCGGTCCCTCATGAATTCAAAATGCAAAACGCTTTAACGCTGGTTTCCCATTGAAAGACTTCTAGCCTGGACGAAAGGCTTTAGAAATCTTTGTGGGACGAGGATCACTGGTGTGAAAAAGGATGTGTCCCGTGATATGGAAGATGAGCTAAAAAAATTATTTTTCTTCTTATCCATACATCTCGAGATCATGATGATCAATTGGAGGATTTTCTTGCTTCAAAAAAATAGACGTTTGTGAGATTTCAGGAAAAGGGGGAATGGAGCGGAAGGCTAGGGGGGGGGGAAGAAAGTAGGTGCTGCAGAAGGTAGGTGTGATGCTCCTTCTGGCCATCGTGATTTGGTTGTCGTTGATCAGGTGGCTTGGGAACAACTGGAGATTAAAACTTCGTTCTTTGTGACTGGGTCACTCTTATCTCCAATTGCAGATTTCTTTGGTCTTTCAGAATGGGCTCAACGTGGGTGGAAGTTGTCCCATACTCCGAATGTGAAGACCATTGGTCCCAATAAAGTAGTGTTCAAGCATCGCTTTGAGAAAGAGGTTTCTAGTGCTCTTTCCCATAGGTTTTGTAGAATCCGTTGTAGTCTTCTTTTTTTGGATCTTTAGAAGGTGTCTAACCATGTTTCTTATCAACAAAGGTTTCTAAGTGGGTTTATTTATGGGGTCCTCCTCTATCAGCTTGGAATCTCGATATTATTAAAAAAGTGATAGGACAGATTGGGGTTTTTATTGACTTGAACTGGGTTCCTTCCTGAATCCTTTTTTTTGTTTTGTTCATGTTAAAATTGATTTTTTGTGCTAGGAAGTCTATTCTAAAGAGATTCAACTATCTGAGGATAGAGTTGGTCACACATCGAAGCTAGCAAGGAAGATGGTCGTGGATGTGAAAGGTAGAGATAACCTGAACAAGATTTTTTTTTTTTCCGATGAGAATAAGCCTGAACAAAACCAGCGTTAAAGTAGGAATTTTAAAATTCAAAATTTTGTAACGCCCAAAGTTAGGAAACGGTGGATATCGGTTGGTAGGTTCCCTGATTCGTCAGAAGGTTATTCAGAAGGTCTGTTTTTTCATTAGGGTATCTCATCTTTCGCTGACCAGGCTACCTTTTTTCTCGGCAAAGATGGTTTTCCGGAAAGTGCTAAAGTTGATCATGTTGTCCATTATGTGTGGTATAGTCCGGCAGTTGTACCGCTTACTTTTCCCATCAATCATGCCTTCTCAAAAGGTTTGGTGGCGGGCGATAGTTCTATAAAGGAAAGCTGCCAAGTTGGATCTTCTGATAGAGATTGTTGGGTGGCACATTATGACCTTTTTCCTAAAGTCTTCCCTTGGAAAGTGGAGGATCTTAAAAGGAAGTTGTTGGCGGCCTCCATTGTAGTTTCCTTCCTTTGCCTGTTTGTATAGAAAAAATTTTCAGCGTGGAGACTGCAACAACGCTTGGTGGTGGTGATCTTGGCTCTTATGTTAAAAATCAGTATGCAATTCCTTCCTAATCGTCGTAATGCTATTAGTGAGGTAAGGAGGAGATCTAGGTCTCAGTTTGACCCTTTATTGATCAACCCTCTTGCTTTGGTGGTGATAGAAGAGGATGACATTCCCGCGATTAATGCCCCTTTGGCGGTGGTCCCTGTTGAGGATGCAGTTGATGTGTTTGAGGAGGCTGATGTGGTGGATAACTTGGATTGGGGTGATTTGGTTCTCGCTGTGTCTCCGGTGGTTCTTCCTTCTCAAGACGTATAATCGCCGTTGTTACTCACTGATCCTGTATCTGTGGTGACTCCCAACCCGACAATGGTGCCTATTGAAATGGTCTTGGTGGGGAAGCTGATTGAGGATATGGGTATGGATGATGTGCCCTTAAGTGCGGTGATGTTGAAAATTTAGGCTAGGCGTAAGGTTAGAGTTGTTGCGGCGAACGACAAGGCTAAGGGTACTGTGAATGATGATGTTCTTCTATCCCCAACGAAGACCCAAATCTGTGAGCAGAAAAATAAGAAGTCGAAGTTGGTCTCACGTTCTAATGAGAAGAAGAAGAAGAAAATGGAGTTGGGCACTCGTTCTTCAGCTTGTCTCCAATCTCGAGGTATTATCAAAAGTGTTCCTACGGCTGTTGCAATTAGATTCCGAGACCCTTATGTGGATGAGGTGGATTTATCCTCCAATGAAGATGAAGGCTCTAGCGCGCTGCGACTGGAAGATCGTTTTCCTGACTGTGGTCCTGAACGACCAGGTTCTTCTTCGAACCCTCCTCCTCCTTTTCCTTTTTAATGAAAGTGATTCCATGGAATGTTAGGGGTTTGGGTAACCCAAACCCCTAACATTATTTTTTGTTTTTGAAATTTAGACTTGTGCTCTTAGTTTTGCAAGAACCAAAACTCCCTAGCCCCTACTGTTTCAGGGCCTCGGGAGATCTGCGGTAATGGGTATATGGGCTTTTGTGGTGTGGATGCGTGTGGGCCTTCTGGTGGGCTGTGGGTCCTCTGGGATCCTACGGTTCTCCAGTCTTTGACGGTGTTAGAAAGGAAAATTTTCTGCCGGTTCGTTTTCTGGGCCTATATCGGGTTTTCAGTGGGGTTTTGTGAATGTTTATGGGCCTTTTGTTATCTCTTGAAAAGAAGCTTGTTTTTTGGAGTTGAATGCTTCCCTTCGTTCCTTCTCTTACTCTGTGGTGATTTCAATTTAATTCAATAGTCGGATGAGTGTCTTGTTGGTTCTCATATTTCTTATTCTACGAGATTGTTCAATGATTTATTGAATCAAACTCTTTTCTGGACATACTTATTATTGGCACTAAGTTTACTTGGTCCAAGAATAGTGTTTCTTCTTTGTCTATGTTCAAGTTAAACAGATTTTTGCTCTCGACAGAATGGTTGGAGGCTTTTCCCTTAGCTACAGTTAAGGCTCTTTCTAGGCTGTTCTCGGATTACTGTCTAATTCTTTTGAATACTAGGGTGATTCGAGGAGGCCCGAAACCATTTAAGTTTGATTTGGCTTGGTTGGAAGAGAGGGAGGTGAATGATTTGATTGAAAGGACTTGGGCCAACATTGTAGTGGAGGGCACCTTAGATTTTCAATTACATAAAAAATTGTTAAATAGTAAGCAGAAACGTATCGATTGGAAGAAGATGAATAAGTTTGACATCAGGGCTAGGATTGAGGGGGTGTTATCTGTCTTTGGAGATGAGATCTTTGTTGGAAAGAGAGGTGTCTTGTGAGGAAGTTCATAAAGCAGTGCTTGCTATGCCTGGGGATAAAGCGCCTGGTCCGGATAGTTTCCATTTAGCTTTCTTTCATAAATTTTAGGATGTTGTGAAAGATGAACTTTTGGAGTTTGTTAAGAGTTTCATGAGGAGGGGTCATATCTTCAGAGGGGTTAATTCCACTTTTTTGGCTTTGATCCCTAAGAAAGCGGTTATTTCTAATCTTTCTGACCTTAGACCTATCAGCTTGCTGACCAGTCTTTATAAGATTATTGTTAAAATTCTTGCTGATAGGTTGAAACTGGTCCTCCCTTTTCTTATCTCTAGCACCCAATCAGTTTTCATTCAAGACCGTCAAATTACTAATAGTGTACTTCTTGCCCAAGAATGTATCCATTCTTAAGTTTTAAGTAAAAAACCTGGTATTTTACTCAAGTTGGATATGGAGAAGGCTTATGATCGTGTTGAATGGGGTATTCTTCTTGAAATTTTGAAAGCTATGGGGTTTGGTGAGAGATGGAGAAGTTGGATGTTTGGTTGTCTCTCTTCTGCCCACTTTTCCGTCCTTTTTAAAGGTAGCCCTATTGGCTTTTTCAAGTCGTCTAGAGGCCTATGCCAAGGCGACCCTTTATCCCCTTTTTTATTCACAATTTATGTAGAATGTTGCAGTTTGATGTTGAATAGGTTGGAGGGAATGGGTCATCTTTCAGGTTTTAAAATCTCAAATTCTAACCTAGTTATTTCACATTTGCAATATGTTGATGACACCCTGATTTTCTGTGATGCTGAGCCATGCCAAGTTTCTAATATTGCTCTTTTTTTGGAAATTTGTGAGGTTACGCTTGGTCTTAAAGTAATTTTCATAAATCTTCTGTGATTGGTATCAATTGTGATGATAATTTGATGGAGAGGTTGGCAGAGGTCTTAGGGTGTAAGATTGGCTCTTTTCCTATCTCCTAGCTTGGTCTTCCCATTTATGATAGTAGCCTTACCATTGCTGTGTGGGACTTAGTGCTTCAAAGCATTCTAATGAAATTGTATCTTTGGACGCATAAGTACCTTTCTTTGGGTGATTGGATGACGTTGCTGCAATCCTGTTTATCCAATCTTCCCGTATACCAGATCTCTTTGATCAATATGCATGTATCTGTTGCACAGAAAATCGATCGTATAATGCGGAATTTCTTGTGGGGTTACAGTGGTGATAAAAGGAAATTCCATATTTTAAGGTGGAATAGAGTCTGCACTCTTGAACGTGAGGGTGGTCTTGGTATTAGGAGTATCGGATTGGTCAATCAGGTCTTATTGTGCAAGTGGTGGTGGCGTAGCTTTCATCATAAGGATCAGCTTTGGTGTAAAGTTCTCTCTGCAAAATATGGGATGGATAGTTTCGATCTTTGGCTTGGGGGTGGGAGGGGCAAATGGCACATCGTCTGTATGGAGGGATATTTACTCTTGCAAGCCAATGATTTCGGGCTATTTTCAATGGAACATTGGAGGTGGTGGGTGAGTAGCCTTTACACACTATAAATGGATTGGGGAATATCCTTTGAAATTGGTGTTCCCAGATTTATTTGTTATTGTTGTTAATCCTAATTTATTGGTGTTGAGAAGAGAGGAAATCAAATTTTATGGCATATACCTTTACTGTATTGTCGTTTAAATACGGTGATTTTTTCTCAATGGTGGTCCCTGTTGAAATCACTTGATACGATCTATGTCTCGTTAAATGCTCAAGATGAAGTAGTTTGGGAGATAGAGAGTGATGGAAGGCTCTCAATTAAGTCTTGTTACAATCTCTTCTTTCATGATAAATGAAGATGGTCATGTCCTCAAGTTGCAAAGGTATGAAAGTGGCCCATCCATCTGAAGGTCCGTGCCTTCATTTGACTGGCAGCTTTGAATAAAGTTCTCACCATTGATAATCTTATTAAAAGAGGCAAAATTTTCCTAATGTTTTTTGTAAACGCGATACGGAGTCGGGACCACATCTCCTTATTCACTGTCCTTTCAGTACTCGGATATGGTGGTGGCTTTTTGGGTTCTTGGTATCAATATTGTGCTACCGCAATTGGTGGGAGAGATTTTGCATCAATTTGATCTTCCTCATCTTCCTAAAGTTGGTAAGAATTTATGGAAACTTTTGTAAGGTGTTATTTTGTGCGAAGTTTGGAAAGAAAGCAATAGGAGAACTTTTGAAGGGAATGTTTTGCCAGTGGAAAGAATCATCCATATCATTAAACTTTCTATCTGGTATTAGGTGTCTATAACGACAGAAGGATGGGGTATATCCAAGGTCGATGTTGTGGCAAATTTGAGCAATCTTTTCCGTCTTGGTTCTTCTTCTAGTAGACCAAGACTTTTGTGGTCAGCGCCCTCTGTTGGAAGTTTTAATCTTAATTTTGATGGCAGTTCTCTTGGTAATCCTATTCCAGCTGGTATTAGTGGTGTGTTAAGGGATAGTTTGAGTAATGTCATTTTCTCCTATGCTGGTCTTTTAAGTGAGAAGACTGCCATTTTTCCTAAATTGAGTGCTTTATTGAATGGGGTTTTAATCTTCACTGATCGCAATTTGAGTCAGAATGTTTTGATTGAAGGTGATTCCTTAAATGTGATCAGATATATAAGAAGGACCAGAGAGTTCCTTGGGAGTTGAGGCCTCTTTGGTTACAGGTGATGGATCGGACTGAAGCATTAGTTGTCTCTTTTTCCCATGTTTTTAGTGAGGCAAATGGGATGGCTGATGTTTTGGCTAAGGGTGGTGTTTCACTTCCTTCTCTTGTTATTTCTAATGATGCAATCTATTTTTCTTAACTATCAATAAAAGTCCGTGACATTTGTAAAAAAAAAAAAAAAAAAGAAATTATATTGATAATTTAGACATTTGAATCTTCCTTACTGAAGGTTGGGAGAATTAATTGGAAAGCTTTTTGTGCAACAATCTTGTGGGAACCATAGAAAGAGTGGAACAGAAAAGGTGTTTGATGGATTTTTATTAAGGGAAGAAATGATTAATACTAGAATAATGGAAACATTAATGAATTGGTTATCAATTAGGAAGGAATGTTTGGTATTTTGAGAACTGATTTTTTAGAATGTCATTAATATGGGACGATGAAAAGAAGGCTGATTGGAAGGAGAATTGTTCCTCGATACAAACTATCAAAGTCAATTTAATGGTAGTTATCTTAGTAATAAGTAGCTTGTTGATGTGGGAGGATTGATAAGGGATTGGAGACATTTTGCTTTTTGTATCAACAGTAGTGTGGCTTAGTCACAACAAATGAGGCTTAGATGCAAACAATGTTACAAGGAATGAGGATCATTGCAATAAAACAAATGGAAACTGTGGTTATTGTGAGAGGTTCACAAAATGCAATCAAATGGTGCACAAATAAGCAGAAACCTCCATGGAGTTTTAAGTCGTTATGTGTTATCATTTGGTTTTATTGCTACTATTTTTGTATTAAATTAGAAAAAATAAGAGAAAAAAAGTGCAGGGCTCTAGATCATATTAAATACATTAAGAGAAGGATCAAAGAGTTTTGGTGAAGGCTGAAGAGGTTAATGAAAAATAGTTAATTTATTTTAAAAAATTACTAAATGACAAACACAATGGAAACATAAAAGTAGAAAGAACTGTTGACATAAATGAGGGAGGAGGTCATAGATGCACTCGTAGGATTAAAATATCGAAAGTGAAAGAAGTTTTGAAGATGATGAAGATAGGAAATGCTTTATGACAAGATGGTACCCTGATAGAGGTTTGGAAGTATATAAGGGATATTGGCATTGACTGACAGACCAAGTTGTTCAACGAAGTGTTGAGAACCAAGAAATGACATATAAATAGAGGAAAAATATTGTTGTACCTATTTACAAAAACAAAGGAGACAAACAAAATGGCACGAACTATCGATGGATCAAACTTATTAGCCACATTATGAAGCTCTGGGAAAGAGTGATTGACCAATGACTAATGCATAAAACATGTATATTAGAAAACCAATTCGGTTTTATACCAGGGAGGTCAACAACCGAGGCTATTTTCTTACTTAAACAAATGATTAAGAAGTTTAGGGGGAAGAAAAAAGACCTCCACATGGTCTTTATTGATCTAAACTTATGGTATAGTACCTCGATATTCGATTTGGTGGGTGTTTGGAAAGAAATGAGTCTCTAAACACTACATCGACTTGGTAAAATACATGTATGATGGAGCACTGAATAGTGTACGAACAACTAGTAGAGAGATGAGTGAGTTTTCAATAACCATATGTCTACATCAAGGGTCAATATTGATTTCATACCTTTTTGTCTTAGTTGTGAACAACTTAACTAGGCACCTACAAGATAAAGTATTGTGGTGCATGTTGTTTGTAGATGACATAGTTTTGATCGATGAGACCAAAACAACATCAATACAAAGTTAGAACTTTAGAGAGAAGCTCTAAAATTTAAAGGTTTTAAAATTAGCTGGACTAAGACATAGTATACAATATACACGTTTAGTAATAATAAGAGTAGAGACGAGAAAGTAGTTCCGATTGATGATAAAAAATACCAAAAAGAATATACTTTTGATATCTTTGATCGATAATCTAGGAAAATAGAAAAATTGAGAAAGATGTCGCACATAGAATTAGAGCTTGGTGGGCGAAGTGGAGATGTGCAACCGAAAATTTATGTGATTGTCGCATACTAATGATATTTTAGAGCAAGTCCTATAGGACAGTTGTGAAACCAATTTTGCTTTATGAGACAGAATGTTGGGCGGTTAAAAAATAATAAACCGATAGAATGAGTGTAACGGCGATGAAGATGTTGAGATGGATGAGTTACAAGACAAGAAGAGATAAAATTCAAAATGAATACATTAAAAAATATTTAGACGTGGCACCAACATGTGATAAGATGAGAGAGATTGAACTTACGAGGGTGGGCCATGTGTGACGCAGACTCAGTACAACACATGCTAGGATGTGAAAGTTAATTCAAGTGGAAGACTAAAAAAACACAAGGGATAGGCCCAAAAGTACATGATTGGTAGTAGTGAAAAACGATATAGGGACTTATGGTCTTATTGAGAGTATGACCCTTAATAGAGTCTTATTGAGAGTATGACCCTTAATAGAGCAAAATGAAAGACGGATTTGTGTAGCCGACCCCAATCAGTTAGAAAAAAGCATTAACGATGATGATGATGCTTTGTTTTCGTATCCATTTGTTGTAACTCTTTGAAATTGTAGTAATTTTAGAGAGAGAAAGAGATTGATTTTTGTATTCATTGACTGTAACTTTTTGAATTTAATGAAATTATAGTAATTTTTAGAGAGAGAGATAGGGGGTGGGAGGATGGATGGAGGGAGGGAGAACATGCATAGGGGTATAAATTTGAATCCTCTTTTATTTTAGCCAAGTTGGAATTCATTATTATCGGTCGGTCTTTATCCCTTTACCATTTTATGAGTTGGAACTCATTCCATAAATTTTGGATGTGGTATCTGATGCTAGCATTGCAAAAGTGATTCTGAAATTTTTAGTATAGGTTTTGTTTTTATACTAACGCCTTGTAAAATTCTATAGGTTATTTATAGTAATGGATGTGTACTGCCATAATTTTTTTAGTTACCTTTCTTAATTCCATCACAATAAAATGGATAAGGGTGTTTTTGTCATTAAAAAAGATAGTGTTTATATTTGCATTAAAAGACAAAGGCTATGTTTGTCATCTTGAGAATAATATATTTAAAATATTAATATAAGATTAAGGCATTTGCATTAATAAAGTACCTAGAACTTTACTCTATAATTACTCTTGTCTTTTAACGAAAATTTGAACAATATTTTTTAATAACAGAAATATCTTTATTCATTTTATAAACATTGAATAATTAAAAGGATAAGTTTGGTAATTTTAATAATTTACACCCTTTTTTAGATATAATCTATAGGATTTTTAGAGTGAAACTAAATCCTAATGAATATAGGAAGCAAAAGAGAGAGCCCTCACATGGTCTTCCGGCCTTTTTTTTCTTTAAAACAAGTATTTGTAGAGAGAAAAATGTATGTAAAACAATGTAGAGAGTGTGTTTTCTTTAGTTCTTTTGGTGGGTATTCTAGAGGGAAAAAAACTTTATTTTAGATTTAGTAAGAGAAAAAGAGCTTGAAAACCCTTGTATTTTTCTCAATAGTGGAGAAGTTTACTGCCATGTAGTTGTAGGCACTGGCCAACTACGTAACTCTCAGTATTTTACTTCTTTTAATTTTTTACATGATTTTTCTTCCCCTTTAGTTTTCTCAAAACCTTGGTCTTATCCTCTACAATTTGGGTGTCATCACAGTCACACTGCTAAGTTATTTTTGTATATTCAAAATTCTTCTATAGAAATTGTGTATTATAGAGTTTCTTGTCATTTTTTAAAATGTGTAGTAATGCTATTAAAGTTTTGGAAAATGGTTTGATAGGGTTGCAGCCTATCAAATTAAGTAAAGCCTCACCTCATAGCTTATAGAATATTACAATTCAAGCATTGGGAAATCTTTACATCGATAATCTTGATTTGAACATTATGTTCATGAAAAAAATTAAGATTTCAAGCTCAAAAAATAGTGTATATTGTAACAAATTATCTAGACTGTCAATTTTTTTTAAAAAAATAAGTGTTCATTGATTCATAAGATCTATACTATATTTTGAGTTTCAAATTTTATTATCAATACTGGAAATTGATTTTAGAGCCATTAGGGAGATTTTTATTGCCAAAAGTACTTTCCGAACGAGGAGTTGAGATGAGACTTTATTTCATTTTCATAAACCTTAGGCCTTATAAAAACTTCATCCTTTAAGTTTTTAGGGCGTCCTTGGCTGGATTGGGCATACAGATTCTCTTTCCTGCTGCGTTGGGACCTAGACTGGGAAATTAATTTGGGCCGGACCTAGACTGGGAAATTAATTTGGGCCGGCCAAGCCCTGGCCTAGCTTGAACACCGTTACGTCAAGTCAAGCCACGGCTGCCCAGTATTCAAGCGATATGGGGGCGAGCTGTACCAACCATTTTCTGTAAAATTGCCTGATCTAACCACTAACCACGGAGTTAGATCGAAACCGGTTAGGGTGATCAACTGGTATTTTGGGCGGTTAGGGTGATCAATCAATATTTAAAAAAAAAAAATGTATATAAATTTTCAAAAATAAAGAATTTAATTTGTAATGTATTTTTAAATATTCTTTACATTATGGTAAAAATTTAAAATATTTTCGGTCATTAATACTCACTTTTATATTTTTCCATCTTCTTTATAAAATTTTAAAAATAGCTCTTAGAAAATATAAAATGGGTTAAAATCCATTTTTTTCATAAATTTTCAACTTCACTTGAATGTGTATCATTCTTTATATGCTTTTCATATTTTACTAGATTTTTTATTTTTTATTTTTTTAACACTTTTTTGACTTCCCCGGACTTGCCCGATTAGAGCGGTTGAATCGTCTGGTTTACCGATTAAGCCGGTTAAAATGCTTTCAATCCCGTATCTGATTAACCGTTTTGGTTCGATTTTGTGTACACTGATACCAATAATATTTCAAAAATGTTGGGTAGATTCAATAATATATCTAGACCACCGAACTGAAATAATCTTTCTGTATCTTGGGTGGAAACCAAATCGTTTCAATGGTATTAGGTAGCGAGTGGGGTCGCGCAATATCCCAAAATATTTTCCTGAGGTGAAGCATGTGTTTATTTGGTCCTCGTACAAATTAAGTTAGGTGCAAAAAAGGGGGTATCCCATAAGAGCTTGGTAAATTGTCCCTTGAGTCAAAGGCGTCAGTTCCCTTGACGGTGTAACACACGTAATGGGTACGAGGCTGCAATTCATCGGGCCAAAAGCGTGCCACCAAGACTTGGTGAAGCCGTGCGGCAAGAAATGCCGGTCTTCTAAAGTAATGTAATGCGAAGTTTCTTCATCGTCGAGCCGTAGGGGTGGCAACGGGCCGGGTCTGGGGTGGGTCGCCCCGAGCCCTAGCCTCGAGGTCCAAGCCAGGTTTATGGGTTGACCTGGTCCACCTGACCCATTGCCATTAGGTCGCTTGGTTTTTATGTGATGCAAATTTCTTTAGGAACCGGTTTCAATATGGCCCGCATATGTAGAAATGCGGGCCTCTTAATAAATCTATTTTTGAGATGGATCTTAAGACCTAATTTTTAAGCATATGTAATATCTAATATGGAGATCATGAATATGAAAAAATAAATAAATTTAAAAAATACACAAAAATAGTTTTAGTAAGAAAACATTTAGACCGTCAGTTTCCATTATTTTTAGATGGATCACTTGCTTGTATCCATCTTTAAGATCTATGCTTTACATTTTTTGGACTGCATATGTAGAAATGCGTTCCAACCCGCATGAAACAATTTTCCATTTCATTATCCAAACTTCATTTTTTTGAGACTAACAATTTGCTTCAACCCAAAAATTATTTGTAGCATAAGTGAGCATTTACGTATGTTGAGTTATAAACAAGTCTATGTAGAACAAAATTAAATATTTTAAAAGGAAAGTATTACTACTCTGTAGAAAAGGTCTCAAAGTCCAAGATACGAAGTAGAATAATGGTAGAAGAAGACAAGGAGTGGAGGGACAAGCAGCGCAAGTTCAGGTTTTGTGGGATTATTTGTAAGGAAACAAGATCTGCTTTTTTAAAATGCAATGATGCTAGCGGCTTGCCCCATAACATAAAAGGAAATAAGTCATCCGAGTCTCCCCTTTTCTTTAACCCTCCTTTACATTTTTTTAAAGGACTCTTGTTTATTTTTCAACTTTCAAGTTAGACAAAATTCAGCTGCCCCTACTTCTCAAAATTTTTACAAAAGTATCCCTTAAGGGCCATTGGCCCTTTCGATAAAGAGAAAAAGTTTATATAAGGTTGCAACTTTAAAATGTAGAATTACATATGTACCTAAAAAATCTATCGAAAAGGTTGTTTCAATATTGGAAACCCTCTATTTGATCATCTCGACATTAAGATATATGAATATAAAAAAAAAAAAAATAATTGAGTCTCATAAATAGTGTATCTTGCAACGCATTATCTAGACCATCCATATTGAAGATTTTCATATGTTTATAGATCTCTTTGATTTTAATCATTTATGGAGTTTAAAATTTTCTAATTAGATATAAAAATATATTTTAAGATAATCTTAAGATTTTTTTACAACAAAAATTACATGTTACGATAAAATTTGAAAGTGAACCTTAATTGAATTGTTTAAGGTAGCAACCTTATCGAAACCACACCCTTAATAAAGAGAGAGGGATAAGTGTGGCAACGGGGCTTGGGCATCCTTGGAGCGTGGCCCTTGTTCCCATAGGGCCAGCCCAAGCATGGTATGCTAGGGTCGGGCCGGGCTGGGCTAAAATAAAAGAGTTGGGTTGGGCCAAACTGGAATTTGCGGTTCAGGCCCTCATTAATCCATTTAAAACGTGCCTCTAAATTTATCCCAACATGTAAGGATTATCTGAAAATCTGTTTTTATATTTAATTAGTTTAAACTCCAAAAATGGTTAAAATCCAGTAGATATATAAAAAAATGAAAATCTTGAAAATGGACAGTCTAGATAATGTGTTTAGGACTCAAAATATTTTTATTTTATTTTTATATTCAGATATTTGGATATCGAGATGATCAATTAGAAAGTTTTTCAACATTAAAACAACCTTTTTCCGATGGATTTTTTTTGTGTGCATATTTAATTGTAACCTTATGTAACATTTTTCCTTGGTTAATATACGTAAACGGATGTAATTTTGATTGTTAAGTGGGAAGGAGAGGGGGAGAGTTTCCAGGAAATTAATGTTTTCGTCGAAGTCCCCATAATAAATGAGCACGTAAGAGAGAGGGAGTAAGAAGATTGAATGAGTGGGATGAAATTCGTCATCGTAGAAGCACGTCAGTTGAATTTGTACTCCAATAGAAGACACTATCGTAATAAACCCGCTGTTCAAGTGGCACATCTCACGACCCCAATAAAAATACAATCTCCAAGTCCTCATTAGGGCCCACAAACGAAGAGAGGGAGGAGCGGTCAAAATCCACGAAATTCCGCAAGTTAAAAATCAGGAAATTCCGCACGTAGGTACGTAACTTTCTTTCCACAACAGCCCCCCCCTGCACGTCCACACGTGGCGGCCGTGGCCCCCCCATAGCTTAGCTCCTTTGACTCCACCGCGCCCGTCTTACTTGTTCACCACGCCTCTCTCTCTTGCTTCTCTTTCTCTCTCTTGCTTATCTATCATCCCTCTCTTTCTCTCTCTTGCTTATCTATCATCCCTCTCTTTCTCTCTCTTGCTTGTGTATCATCCCCTCTTTCTTTCTCTCTCTCTCTTGCTTGTGTATCATCCATCTCTCTTGCTTGTGTATCATCCCTCTCTCTTTCTCTCTCTTACTTGTGTATCATCTCTCTCTCTTGCTAGTGTATCATCCCTCTCTCTTTACCTATTCAACCTCACACCAACCCTCTTTTTGTACACACCATGTTCCTCTCTCTCTCTACACACTCTCTCTCTCTCTCTCTCTCTCTCTCCTCTCTATATCAGTCACCAGAAGTATCTCAAATGAAAAACTAGTAGACCTACTTCTCTCACTTCATATACCAGGAGAGTTGGAGGAAGAAGAAGCAGAAGCCCCTGATCAAAGCCATGTCTTCAGACGACGATGATAAAGGAGGTTCTAAGCAACCCAAAATGGACAGCAAGTTCATGCTCGCAGCTGTGGTCTCTCTCTTTGTGGTGGTGATCTTCGTGCTCCTCCTCAACATCTATGTCCGTTGCTTCATGAAAAGGCCTTCTTCTCGCTCTAGACAGCGCCCTGCCCATGGCCACCGAGCTTCCGTTAACATAGTTATCGAGCGATTATCGTCTCCGACAAATCAAGCCACCAATGGCACCGCCACCACAAACAAACCCGTCGGCCTCGATGCAGCAGTCATGGGGAAACTACCCATCTTCAAGACCGGGCCGCAAGGTGGCGGCGAGTGCACGGTGTGCTTGAGCGCATTAGAAGAAGGTGAGACTGGAAGATTGTTGCCGAATTGCCAGCATGTTTTCCATGTTGAGTGCATAGACATGTGGTTGCAGTCGCACGATACGTGCCCGATTTGCAGAGCGGGTGTGGTGCCTAAGATGCAGGACGCAGTGTGCGATGAAATGCATCCATCCGCACCACCGCTTGATGCCGATGACGGGGCGCGTGGGACGGCGAAGGCTGGGGCCTCCAATTCAAGGGGGATGGGATCGTTTAGGAGGATGCTTAGTTGGGACAGGTCGGAGAGGAGGTCCAGCAATGGCGGTGTGGTGCCCATAGAAGATGTAGAAAGGTGAGAGAGAGAGAGAGAGAGAGAGTATGGAGTATGAAGTTGGGAAGATGGGAGTTGGGTGCATAGTGGTAGGGAAAATTGGAGCATGGGAACTCATGGGTGTGTATGGTCTTCCATTGTGACTATGTGTTTAAAGCACAATAGAAACATGTTTTATTATCAGGCTATCACCATTACTATTATTAATAATATAATTTGTTGATATGATTTTGTTGTTGTTGTGGTAGCTTTTTTTATTTTGTTATTTTTATTTGTTTCGTTTTTTTTTTCTTTTTGCATATTTATAAATACTTATAAGTTTTGAAAATAGACTGACAACTTCTTACAAGACGCAATATTTAATATTTTAAGATATGAAATTGTTTATTTTCTTTATATCCATTCTTTATTGAGGTCGAGTTGATGAATTGTAAAGTTTTCTAACTTCCAAAAACTCTATTGTATGTGTTATATTTTGGAGAAAATTAGTTTATCTGACGGACCACTACTGTCATCCACCCTCCGATTTTGGAGATCTTTACGTTTTCTTTCTTTTTTTTTCCTCCCTTCAAATTTGGCATGCCATCCTCTTCGATCTTGGTGTTTAAGATCATGTTTGATAGAAAGATTTAGAATATAGAGAAGGCATTCATTCGATGAGAGATTTCCTCTAGACAATTAATATCTCAAAATTAAATTTTCTTTTTTTTCCTAAATTAGAATATAGAGAAGGCATGAATGGTCTAGAAAATTTGGGATGTAAATGAATTTTTCTAGAACCGCAATCTAAATCTTATAACTCTATTATTAGGAAAATGATATTCCATGTGCTTTTTATTTATTTATTTTCATAACCAGGTTAATCGGGCCTGAGAGGATGCATCCTTAATTTATGACCAAGCAAATATCCCAATGGGAGAAACATATGATTTTGTTTGCTCAAGTGGCGGGTTGTGGCCCGGGGATTTTACTCATCTCATACGGTACTGCACGAGATTTACATGACACTGTGTTCAATATAATGAAGTCCTAATTCACAATTGTAGGCAAAAAGATTTGTAGATAGAAAAATTAGGGTTTTTTTGTTATGATTTGAAAAATTTATTAGTTTATTATATATGAAAATTGTGGGCCTTAAGGATACAATAAGAGACTTGCCTATTAGGATTGGGAATCATGCATTACCACGCCAGTTCCTAGTCCTAATCGGCAGTTTAATATTTATGTTATATATAAAACAAAAACTTTATAACACTTAGTTGAATGGGTATTTTGGCTAGCATATGCGGCTGAAAGCATTTGGACTGGGGTTTGAACCTTCCCTCTAGTACTCCAATACCAAAATCGTTCAATTTCTTTTTTTTTGTTCAATTTTTCATTTTTTGATATTGCCTTATTGCCGATAAAGGGATTCTCGAGTTTATTTAAACAAGTCGAATTGGGATCAATGAGTGGTCGATCCACCCTATCGATATGTATTCTTAATACTGAGGTTCATCTCGTTCACCCCATATTTAGGATATTTTGTGTCAAATAAAAGATCACTTGATTCAAATAGTGACAATGTCTAACCAAATAAATTCCCAACACAAAAATTGGCAGAATATCGAAGGAACTATTGGAAATGTCTACATTGGGGCCAAAAGCATTCTCCTAACAAATCAAAAGGTGAAAAATCCCTTTAATATGATAAAAGGAAGCTTCCTGCCCAATCATGTCCAAATTGCCAATTAGATGCTCAAAAAATTGAGGCAGGGCCAAACTTGAGTCAAAGAGATCAAAATCATAAGCTGACTGTTAAATCCCTAATCCAAGGTACCTTGAGGCTATGCTACAAAAATCAAGCTAATTAGATACCAGAAGACCAAGATATGGCCTGACGAAACTCAAAAGTCAATCTCACAACATCGATCTAATATCTAGAGATACAGTATGACTAAATCCATGTCAATTCGGTTGAATTGGTGATCAGAAGGTTTTAAACCTCAATCTAAGATTCCATGAGATCATTATCCAAAAATCAGACAGACTTGACAGAGGATAACCAAAATATAACCCGACAAAGCTCAATCGTCCATCTCATGTTATCAATCCAAGCCCAATTTACAAAGCCTCAAGAAGAGATAAAAATATAAATGGCCCAATAACTTTATAGATTGAAGGTATTAATGCAACAAGGCTACAGTCCAAATTTGAGCCCAATTCGATATCATATGAAAGATATATATCTTCTCAAATGCCTTGAATTGTAGGCAAGATCCGCTTAAATTAGTCCAACTTTACAAAAGGAATGTAATAATAAGTAGCCAATAAGCTCCAAATTTTTATGAGATTAATGTGATGCTGAGAAAAACCTTTGGTAAAACTTTCAACCAAATTTGATGTCTAGAATTGCTCTTTTTTACAACATCTTTAGTGCACCACAAGAATGGCATGTAGAAGAGAAAAAACAAAACTATATTGTGTCTGTGGTTCATTATGATCATGGGAATTACAGCAGGCAGTGAAATTTTTTACACAATGTTGGGAGCCATATCTCTCAATTCCTGTAGCCAAATGAGTACAAATTTTAATATGTTTCTCCTTGCTTCTTAACTCAGATCGAGGTCGAATTGAGCCAAACATATTAGAGGTTCGCAACAACTAATGTATATTAGTTCCCATGACCTCCACTCACTTTTGTACATTGATTCGAGCCAAATTTCACAGGGAGTTTTTGATGGAGGGCGTCATTATTTTTATTCTTTATTTTTATTCAACTTTAAAGGATATAAATTATAGTTTAGTTTTAGGATTCATTTCTAGGATTCTTTTATTTTTATTTTTTAGGGATTCTCTAGTTTTTATTTATTTTTATTTGCATCATATGTATATTCATAAATGCTATTCACGAGTATTGTTCATAGGTACTGTTCATAGGGATAAAACTGTCATTACAAAATTTAAGTTTAAGTTAAGATATATAGACTGTTATAATCATTGTATAGACATGTAATATCTTGTAACATTGAACTATACTACATAAGAGGCGGGTGGGGCCTTAAGGGTCAATTCCACACGATTTTTGGAAATTGAATGAGACAAAAGATTAGGCTTTTGGAACCCTAGCTTGGGGTATTGAGAAGAAACCCTGGGTTTAATTGAATTATGCTTGTGTTTAGTTTTGTTTCTTGCTTATTTTACTGTTCCCTCAAATTTTCTTGCATCGAATTGGTTTTAGAGCCCGCGATCTATACAGAAGTATTGAGCATTGTACAAACTTACTATAACACAGATTTTTTTGGTGCCCAAGGTCAACAACAAAGCATGTAAGTCACAGTGGGGGTCTACGGTTTGCTTATTTTCACTAAGGTTTTTCTAAACAACCTAAATCTTGAGGATTTCAACAGTTTTTTGTTAATTATTTACCTAGGGTTTGTGATTTCGACAAATCTATGGTAGCGAGAAGGGGTTGTAGAAGGTGGATTTTCATATATCCACTTTGTGATCCCATAAATGATAGGATTGAGGAACTTGAAAGGCAAGTAATGTTATACATCATTTTTGATATACTTGTATCTTCGGGATGCATAAATAAAAAGCCGGTAGTAACCTGGTCCTGCGGGTGCCAAAAACGCTGCTAGATCACGTGAACACTGTAAACATAAAGCCTGATATTGGGTGACCTCAAATGAAGTATCAGAATAGCCTCAAATTACATAAGAGCATAGTTTTAGATACCCTAAGGACACTCATAAAGTTTTGTCTCGTTCTGACAAGTTTTGAGCCGATTAAAATGAAACTCAGTTTTCAAATCCAATTCATATCAAGCTAAAAATGAGCCATATAATTACATCACTATTTTTTGGGTCTCAAAAGAGTATCTGACCATTGTTATTGGATCCAGAATGTCAAAAAAACCTTAGATACCAAATTTCGGCTCAATCGGATCCTATATGACTATTTTGGGCCTAACTGACAAAACATGGTGGGTTTTACACTATTGCGATGCAACCTCGGTGAACCAATTTTCATAAAGGGAAATTGTGTTTTCTCATTTCAGAATGAATGTCAAATGCTCATAACATGCTCATTTTGGGTCCAAATTAGCTTAAATTCGGACATGAGCTAGATCTCGTTGATACGCTCGTTTTGAAATATGGCACGCATCATGACGTGACCAGAAACGAGAGAATTCTTAGAGAGAAGATGGGCTCAAAACTCAAAAATTCAGATTTTAAAAAGAGACACATCTTATTCTTTGGGAGGCTATAGCTCAAGATCCCGATGTCGAATCGTCGCAATATGGGTCCATTACAACCGTACTTCGAAGGACTTCAGTTTGATATAATTTTTGTGTGTGATCGGAGGCCAGATGATATCGAATTTTGAGGTTAAAGAAGACACATTTTTTTAGTCGTTGAAATCCCATTTTCCGATGACCTCCCAAATTTGGAATGCGCTCAAACAGATATTAAAATGAACAAAGTTTATCACAAAACGACTGTCATAGTATCATCTTCAATTTGTGATAAAAATGAAGTCTCAGAACATCATAGATCTTGCCAAATCGATGGTCAAAGAATCAAAACTTTATGGACTTGGCCGGATTTTGGGTTCTTCTTTAAAACTTTGTTTCAAGAAGATCAGTGGGTATCAAAATGTATGTAATAATCCAAGCATCGTATCTACAACGTTTGATTGCTCAAATTGCCACCGAAAACATCTGGAAAAGTTCTTAAGGCCTAACAATGGGAAAAGGCCTCTCATGGAGTGATGATTTTGTCATTTCATGAAAAGCGCTTAGCGTTATTTTGATCATTAATTTTAAAAATGGGATTAATATTTTTATTCATTAAATATATAATTTCCAATAATTCTAAAGGTTTTTAAGTATCTACTTATGTTTTGGGGTTACTCTATATAAGTAAAGTTAAGTCAAGTCATTTGTAAATAAGTTTTGAAAATCAATGTAAAGAGCTTGAGAATTCAAAAAGCTTAGGCTTCTTTTTTTCCTTTGATCCCAAATCCAAAACTCAAGGAGAGAGGAGAGAGAAATAATTCCTAGAGAGAAACTACCCCTAGGTACCCTTCACTCCCTAGAACTTCAAAATTCTAATTTCTTAGAATTCTACATTCCTTACTCCATACACCTTAGCTTTCTTACACCCTATCCTACTCCATACACCGTAGCCTACCCCATATACCTTAGCTTTCCTACACACCACCCTACGCCATACACCTTAAACCTACCATACACACTAACCTAATCCATACACTTTAGCTTCTGTATACCTTACGTTATCCCAACCCACAAGCCCATATACCTAGATCTTAGATCCTACCCTCAACCTACAAGGACCAAGACCTCTCTCTACATGCATGCAAAAGGGACCCTTGAAGGTACACTTAAACCCGAACCCATTCTAGGTCTACTCTCTCTCATCTTTCTCTTCTCCCTCTCTTTCTTTCCCTCTCTCTTTTTTCCCTCTCTCTATCTTCCACTCGGACCCAAGGTGGGTCTGAGTCCTCTTTATTTCTCTCTCTCTCTTCACTCCGACACAAGGCGGGTCCGAGCTCCACCCTTTCTCTCTTTGCGCTCTCTCTCTCTCTCCTTCTTTGTTCTCTCTCTCTCTCTCTCCTCTCTTTCTCACACTCTCTCTCGTCTAAAAGTCATAGACCCGCACCTAGAGCAAGTCCTCCTCTCTCTCTTTTCCTTACTTTCTCTCTCTTTCGCTCTCTCTCTCTCTCATCTGGGTCACAGACCCACGTTGTGAGAGGGAGACGGCCCGTCTCCCGCTCTCTCTATTTCCCTTGAATTATTCTAACTACCGGGTTATATAATGTTCGAGCTATGAGATATTTTTATCTCTTTCACTCTCTTTTCTTCTCACCCTGGATCACTCTTAGGGGGCTCTTTGGGTTAGTGATATAGTTATGGACCAAGTCATGTAACTCCACTTTTCAAATCTTCAGGTACTAAGGCTTTGAGCCTTGTGCTTTCCTTTGCCTCCGGTAATACCTCTTAGGAAAACTTACACCGGGAGGCTGCCCAATTCTCGGGTCATACCCTCACTTTGCTTATCTCTCATCATCTTCTTCTTCTTCTTTTTTTTTTTTTGGTTTTTAACTCTAAACCAAGCTCTCATTAACCCACTCTTATTTTTCTATTTATTCTCTTTCTTATCTATCTTTCATGTCACTCTAGACTTTAAGACTAGAACCACTAACCCATAAGTGCACTAAGAGGAGTTTACCATAAGCGGATTCTATCAGCAGTCTTTTAGTGAGAGTCTAAGTGAGAAATCGCGTTTTGAGGGAGGGCAAAATTCAAACCACGCTGCTGAACATCCGGAGGGCTTTCGACATTTATCTAAAAGGGCTACGGCCTGGATGCATCCCACGACTCAACCACGGTGAGGTAGGTGTTCGAGTCCACCTCTTTATCGCTTTAAAATCCTCTTATTATTTGGAAATACCTATCTGCACATGACATACAAGGCACACACGTGCAAGCTAGTCGAGCGGTTGTCCGAGAGGGGGTTCATCGAGCTCGGGTCATAGAGGGAGCCTGAGTGAGGTAAATCCAGGCCCGACCAAGTACATCAGCATATGCAACAATGCTCGAGCCTCAATAATAAGAAAGACGGTAATCTTTCAGCCTAAGAGGATCTCAAGTACAAGCCTTTTCATTTTTGCACTTTGTGTGGGGAGTCAAATGATGATGATAGTGACAGAAGACCTAGATGTGAGGAACATCACACTAGGGTTTCAATTTGGAGGATAAGATTCTTAATTTTGATATAAAAAAACAACAAGATACAGAGTGTGGTCTGCTACCAATCTTCGACACATACTTATATAAAGAATAAGATCTTGTAGGAGATCCAACGGAGAATTTATAGGTGAAGTTGTTGGTTTAGTCACTGATATCAAAGATGCACTCATGGTGTGTTCTAGAGTTGAGTCTGAAAAAATTCAGCTAGGTTATATGACTGAAGTGATGCAACTTCAAAAACTTGATGTGACTAAATATATTCTACTAACATACAATGGCCTTTTCCTCGAAGGTCTCAATTCTAATGCACAATCAATGTGATTTCATTAGTGCATCAACCATAAGTCTTAGGATCATGTTTAAAATATTGGAGTTGAATAATATTGTCGGACTAGTGCCAAATTCATCTTAGCATACTTCAAAACTTGAGGATGGGTTTTCTCCAGGGGAGACTGATGGAGGGCAAATTTATTTTTATTTTTTATTTTTATTTAACTTTATAGGATGTGTATTATAGCTTTAGTTTTAGGGTTTATTTCTAAGGTTTTTTAGTTTTTAAGGGATTTTAAGATTTTTATTTATTTTTATTTACTTCATAAGTACTATTTATGGATATTGTTCATAAGGGTAAAAATCTTATTACAAAATTTAAGTTTAAGCTATGATATATAGGCCATTTTAATCATTGTATAGTAATGTAATATCTTTGAACATTTAATTATAATATATAAGAAGTGTGTAGGGCGTTGAGCTGGTCAATTTCATAAAATTTTTAAAAATTGAAAAAGAAAAAAACTTAAGCTTTTGGAACCCTAACTTGGGGTATGGAAAAGAAACCCCATATTATCTGAAGGGAATTTATACCATGAGACCATTTACCTTTTAAATAAGGTGGTCACAAAATTGGCAGCCCTAGATCTTTAGGTTAGAGAAGAGAGAGTATACATTCCCTTATTTGAATTATGCTGTTGTTTAGCTTTGTTTTTTGTTTATTATACTGCTCCCTCAAATTTCTCCTCATCAATTTTCTAACTCATAGACGAATGCATTAATATATAGCTATCCACGATCAATACTAATGAATGGTCGAATCATAACAAAAAGTTATATAAATATATGATACCGTAGTTGTCAAAAGAAGTAAAAAATATAAGAGCCATATCTTTTCAATCTGACATCATTTTGAGCCAAACGTTTTTGCCAAACATCGGTCTCGTGGTCTTCCATAAGAATCTGTCAGACGATTGTCAAATAGTGGCCAAATTTGAGTGCAATGACGAGGTGTAGAAATGGATATGCAATTTTTACTAGAAATGAAAATTTGAAACTTAAAATGGGTGAAAATTGGCGAATCATAGATGGTTTTCACTAAAATTTATTGCAAAATGATCGTGGTTGATTGCTCCATGATTTCATGGAAGAAAATTGAGCCGAAATAGTAAAAATATGATCCACTTCGATGGATTTTGGTAGTGGATGAAGATTTTGGTAGTGGATGAAGAAGGAAGCCTCCATAAAAGCAAATTGTTGAAAATTCCAATGTCCAGGCATCCTTTTTTGTCATTTTTAGCCTTAGCCTGAATTTGCTTTTAATAATCCATTGCCTTTTGAGCCATGCTTTTTATTTTCCACCTACCAACTTTTGATATTCCATCTATATTTTCCCATGTCTATAAAAACCTACTTAAACCTTATTTTTAAGGGTTGGAAAATTAGGCTTTTACCTAAAAGGAAAAACCTTGCCATAAAGAAAGGAAACTTGAACTCCCTGATGTGCCCCTGCCTCCATTCCATAGTCCCCAAATTGCCCCTCAACTTTACCAAAATATCTAAATTACTGCTAGTTACCCAAAATACCCCCAATTTTAGAAGAAAATTTCCAAATTGCCCTCCAACATAAAAATCCCCTAGGAACCTAAAACTTCTCATTTTTAAGAACCTAAAACTCCCAAAATCCAAAAGAAAACTCACTACCCACTTCGGATTTGAAAAGTTCTTGAGCTATTGTGTTGTGGTATATCTTGCTTGGTTTTGCTCTCTCCTACCCCATTTAGTATTTTGGTTTTCCATAAAGCTTCTCATCTTAAGGAGATTCAACAGGGATGTAGATGAGTGTGTCAATGTGCTAGGTCATCCAGAGTGGCGGTGTGTTAAAGTCATTTGGAAATGATCCAAGGCAACTTGTTCCGGTAAAATGCTCCTGTTCTTGATTCACTTTGTTATTCCAATTTTCTGATTTTCAAGAACAAAAAGAGTTTGTTAAATAGCAGCAAGTTAAGATCTTTAGATTGTAATAGGTATATTTTTATGATTCTTATTATTTTAAGTTAGGGTGTGGTTTTTTATGAGGTTGCAACCTTAAACAATCCAATTAAGGCGTGCCTTCAAATTTTATTGTAATATGTAATTTTGATGTAAAAATTCTTAGAATTATCTGAAAATCTATTTTCATAACTAATTATAAAAATTTGAACTCCAAAAGTGGTTAAAATCAAGTAAATCTATGAACATATGAAAAATCTTGAAAATAGACGGTCTAGATAATGTGTTGCAAGATACACTATTTTTAGGACTCAAAATCTTCTTTTTTTCTTCTTCATATTCATACATCTTGATGTCGAGTTGATCAATTAGAAGGTTTTTCAACATTTAAACAAACTTTTCCAATGGATTTTTGAGGTGCATCTTTATTTCTACATTTAAGGTTGCAACCTTAAATAAACTTTTTCCTTTAAATTATAAGTTGACCTTTTGTAAGTAGCCTTGCTAGTATAGTTGCTGAAAATTTTCAAATACATATATCATACTTGTCTACATTGCCATCTTTTCGTAGGCAACAAAAAAATCCAAACGCTAGAATTGGGAACAGGTCCTTGGGACACTCAATGAAGAGGCTAGATATGGAAAAGGCCACCGAACCATCACAAAGCTTCCAATGAGCATGTAGTATTCGAAGGGCGCATCTCTTTATAGGTATTTTGGATCAATGTGATTAAAAAAAGGGTGAGGTTTGCATAGGGTGTCAACTTTATATTATTGAAGTAAGGTGCATCTCGAAATTATGTTAAAAATATAATTTTAGTGCCACAAAGCCTTGTGATGATATAAAATCTATTGTTGCCCCCAATCACGAATTTGAAGTTTCAGAAATGACGACAATCAAGCATATCTATAAATACTTGGAAATATTGAAATGGACGGTACAGATAATGTGTTAGAAGATGCACTATTTTTAAGACTAAAAATCCTATTTTTTTATGTTTATAAATGTCAAGGTCAAGATGATCCATATGACTTTTCCGGTATAGAAACAACCTTCTTTAGTGGGTTATTGAAGTGCACCTTACTTGTACCGTATGAGGTTGACACCTTACATAAACTTTTTTCAAAAAATACTCCGAAGTGGTTCCAAAACATTGATGGTCCACCACCTATAGATCACCAACCGAATAGGCTGTCGACATCTACTATTGATCTGCAAAGTAAAGTCAGTCAAACATCCTCAGAATGTGATAAAATTTGAACAACCTTCACGATATGCAAATCGAAATCTTCCCACTAGGTGTTTTAAATCTTCAAGTGACACTGAACTCTTGGGTGGACAATGGAATAAGAGTTGGTCAAAACCCTAGTGAAAGAGCTCCAAATGGGGTTAAAGTTGGTGGAACTTTAATCTAAAGATTCTAAACTGTTCCAAGCATACCCTCTAAATGTCACTCCATTTGGACACCATTTGATCCCATTTTAAAGATTTTAAAAATCAGATGTCACAATTCCAGCTGATGGTTGAATTATTCATATAGATTGTGTATTGAAAAGGCCGTCCAATTAACAAAGCAAACCATAGAAAATGATCTTAGAATGAGATGAAACTTAGTTTATGATCTATGTTATTTCAAGACTATCATCCAAATTACAGATCATATAGGCATTATTTGGTCGCATTCTCAAAGATTCAAAGATGAAAATCATTGTTCCTTTTGACGGTGGAACTGGGAGCCCACTGGTTTCAGTAAAATCCACCGAATCTTGAATTGATGATGGATCATTTCCCCCATTTCATTTGGTATTCTGAGATGAAGTTTAATGCATATAATTCTCTTTCAATGTCTACAAACCCACATATCCATTGAATCCAATCCATTCAAGATTTGAGAGCGAATTGAATATCAAAATGGGGAACAATGAAACTGTTGCAGAATGACCTTTGAGCAATGTTTGATCCAAAACTCCTTGAATACATTGAGATTTTGTAGTGGATATTGAACCATAAGATGCCAAACTAAATTCTAATATATGGAGGAAATCTAACCCAAAGCCATGCCAAGTTAACAAAATAAGCATGAAAATCACTCAGCACTCAAGGTTTAATAGCTAAATAGACGATCGGAATAAATAAGGGAAATGTTTCTGTGGGACCCAATAATTTTGAAGATATATATGACCCACTTCTTAGCAGTTCCATCTGAATTAAATGCTAAGATTGCCTATACGATGATGTCATGCCAAACACTGTTATATATATTTTTTTTTTAACAAAATATTGTTGATGAAATTTTGGGCCTCCCATCATAAAATTAGTGTAAACCTGGAAAAAACTAGCAGAAAAATATTTTATGTAAACATAAATGACCAAAATGCCACTAAAATTTTAAGAAGTATTTTCATAATTTTTCATCTACTAAAATATATATATTTTTTATTTATATCATGTGCGCCCTTGACTGATCTATGCAGGCCCCAAATTTTGCTTCAAAATTATTTGTAGAATAAAAATAAAAAATAAAAAACTATGAGTTGTCTGATCAAGATTGGATGCTTATAAGCTAGCTTGTAATATTGTGACTCAAACCATGCACTCAGATCTGACAACTAAGACCAAGGGTCCATAAACTATATATGTGGGTGGGTCACGTATCCCTCAATAAATAAAGCCCTACAGTTCATGGGCAAAACTCAAACTTCTCCTCAAGAGATTGCATAATTTGAGAAGAGAAAGAAGAAAGAACAAAGAAGAAAGCATCAGCCCCTTTTAATCATAACATAAAGTTAGCCAAGTCATATAATTCATGGGGTAATATCATTTTATGCCTTTATGCTTTGATTTGCCTTAGTTTTGTATTTTTTAAGTGTTAAACAAAGATGGATCAGTTGCCAAAATGCGAGTGATCACAAAGTAATAAGCTGCCCATAAAAGGCCTGGAGTTAGTCCCTTAACCTAAAAATATATAGGAATGTGATATTTCTTTAAACCTTGTCCTGTAATTGTAATGTGTTTTCTTTGATTTGATACATCTGGAGTCATAAAATATATCTAAAAGAAATAGTCTTCAAAATTCGTACCACTTTTTAGTGAAGAGAGGCGCCACTCTCTCAAAGCCAAAGCTTCATATATTCACCCTTGGACCACTGGCCTAGGATTTGAAGATTATAGGTTCTTTGTTTTTAATTTCTTTCTAATGTTGCTGTTATATGTCATTTTTGACGTACTTCTATCTCCGAGGCAAATTGTTTATGAAGAAAGTCTATCAGATCTTCCGATGAAGATCTATTGAATTTTAACACCTTAAACTAATTAAAAAGATATAAATAAAGTGGTAGAGAAAGTGGGACAAATCGAATTTAGATTTGAGGCCAAATTTGCCCGGAAACGAGCAGATCTACTCTCAAATATGTGGCAGAGTCAACATGATCTAGAGCATTAAAATACGATTATTAAAACAAGTTAACAGATAAAAAATAAATAAAAGAAGCAAAACAGTAAAAAGAAGAAGAAAGAGAGAGGAAGAAATAATACCAAACTGGGCCGGATGGCTTGGGATTCTAGAGCCTTCGAGGGCTCGCCCGTATCAGAACCGATCCTCTTTGTCTCTCTGATTCAAATGTTGAGCAACAGATCTCTGGTGTAAAGGATCAGATCTAGGGTTGTTGTGCCTTAATGCTAGTTTTGGTCTAAGGTTTTTGTGCCCTAGGTCTAAGTTTTCTTAGTCTTGGGGGTTAGAACTTCATGAGGCTAGGGTTCTATATTCTCTTGGGTTTTCAATGTAGAGATTTTTCTACAGCTGTCGGCCTTTCTCGGGGTTTGGAGTCTCCAAAAAAGGTACTGTCAATAATCCCATTGGTATCAAAACCAAAAAAAGGACACCTTAGTTTTCTAAGGGGTTTTGTGATCTACAGAGGTAGAATATGAATTCTGATATTTTTTCTAATTTTTGGGATTTTTTCTAAATTTTTAGGAATTTTCCAAGGGTTTTTCCTATTTTTGATATTTTTTGGGTATTTTTTCTAATTTTAAGAATTTCTAAGTTTTTTTTGTCTCTTTTTCTCTCTCCTTTTGGGTTAGGGAGATGGGGTATTTATAAAATTCAATTGGTGATTTTTTCTAAATATTTTGGAGTTTTTTTCGAAATTTTTTGGATTTATTTTGAAGTTTTAGCCTCATCTAATTAAAGAAAATGTGTTTACTGCATCATCATATGCATTGATTGCATCATCAACCCGCGTCTAGGCCTGTCGAACCTATTACAGCCCGGCCCGGGGCCCAACAGTTGGGTCTCACATAGATTAAATTGTCATTTGTTATATCGTTTTATTTGTAGGTCTGATTCAGACGATTCTTAGACCGTTGGAAAGATCTTAGGCTCTACTTCAAATTGGGATAAGATTTGGGTAGTTTTGGGGCAATTAAATTGTGCATACTAAGATAATGTGATCCTAAGGGTTCAAAAAACCATAGATTTTGCCATATTTAAAATGGGGTGTCTATAATTGCCCATTTTTTGTACTCCCTGTCCTTCGAGGGACAGGTGATTGCCAAAGAAGTAGACACTTTGTCGTTTCATGTCCTTCGAGGGGTAGGTGAACGTCAAAGATAAAGCGGATATTTTAAACTTCTTCCTGAAGTCACGTGGTTAGGGGGCACACCAACTATCCCTCTAAGTCATTGCACTCACTAAGCTCACCCACCTAGGGCATTTTTCCTCCTAGGGTTTTTGGCGTAAGATGTCGGTGAGTTACACAAGCTTGAAACTTGAGTTTGATTTTTTAGCCATGCCACTTAACTTCAAGGGTTTTTGTAGTTTGAATTTTTAACCCTGACATTTTCTTTGATCTCCTTAGGGTTTCCTAAGGCTGTCTATAGGAAAAGGCTTTCTATAGGAAGAGACTTGTTTGGCCGAATCCGAAGTGAGAGACAACGCAGCAACGCGGCAACACGGTAATCATCATATATGGGTGTCCAAGCTCTTTCGTTTTTTTAAGATATTTTTTAGAATTTTTGAAAGTAGGCGAAGATTTGAAATAGAACCTAGAGCAAGGACATGCTACGATTTTAACAAAAAAATTAAAGTTTTTGGAAGACACAAGACATATGGTGAAAATTTTGAAAGAGAAAGATATTTCAAAAAACAACGTTGGTTAACAATTTTAACTCTTGCAACCATAGAGCCCTCTAAGCAGTTTAGCGTCATGCAGCGATGGACCATATACCCGACCCTTTTACGTCAATACGGGGATAAATGGAATCCATCGAACAAGGTGGTTGTGCCATGGATACATCCAACCTTTTTGTGTCATATGGGGCTAGACGGTACCTCCCTCGACTCTTTTACGTCATACGAGTTTGACATTTTTCCATCGAACAGGGTGGTTGTGCCTTGGATACACCCGACCTTTCACGTCATATGGGGATAGACGATACCTACCTCGGCTCTTTTACGTCGCATGAATTTGACGTTTTTCCATTGAAACAAGGCGATTGTGCCCTGGATGCACCCAACCTTTTACGTCATATGGGGCTGGACGATTCCTGTCTCGGCTTTTTTACGTCGTACGAGTTTAACATTTTTCCATTGAATATGGTGGTTGTGCCCTGGATACACCCAGCCTTTCACGTCATACAAGGCTGGACGGTTCTTATCTCGACTCTTTTACGTCACACGAGTTTGATATTTTTCCTGTTTCGGCTCTTTTACATCGCACGAGTTTGATGTTTATCCTGTATCGGCCCTTTTACGTCGCACCAGTTTGACGTCGCACGAGTTTGACGTTTTCTGAATTAGACTTTGCGATATCGGGGATGAGCTTGCCTCATTTCACCTCAGGGGATCCAATCGAGAGAAAAACGCTCCCAGACGAGCCAATATCGTCATTGGCGAGGTTCACCAATCTCTAGAATGTGGTAGCTGGTAGTTATACTCATACCACCATAGAGTGTCTGGCTAGTGTCAAACCTTCATAACAGGAGTAGGAAGTTGGCTTCGAGAACGAGGCCAGATTGACTAATAGTTTAACCTCTTGTAGTGATAGAGGAAGTCTTTTCTAAAAAGGTTTTGAAAATGGAGGGTTTTAATAATCATATTGAAAAAACGCTTTTAAAAGGGTCAATCCTTACAAGTTTGCAACCTGTGGCCCTTTTCGTGGTCATTTTCTTTATTATATTTTAGGATCGTGAAAAACTCAAAAATCTCGAAGTTGTCCATGAAGAGTTCTCTGGATTCTTGTTGAGCTTCCATCTTGGAAAGGCCCCGATGTTTTTCCAGGATTCGTCGAAGTCACTTCGGTTTTCCATTCATATCACGCTCTCACATCTTTCTGAGTTGGTTCTGTTGGGAACCTGCATGGTTTATGAGGAGTCTTCGTCCTCAAGGTCTTGTGCCATATTGTTGGAACTTGCAAGTACTTTGTTTATACTTGATCTTTTTTGAATTAGAAGCTCCTTCTTGGAGTTTTTTTTTTTTACCCGTGATGCCCTTTTAGGTTTTCACCATGTCCTTTTTTTTCTTTTTTTGATGCCTTTTCAGGTTTTTACCACTCTTTTGAGCTCGTTACGGGTAATATTTTATGAGATACATCGCATTGATGGGGTCGTTGAACTCGCACCCCTCCTGATTCTTGATCTTGTAAGAATTGCCTGCGTGCACGTGGGTGACCACGAATGACCCCTCCCAATTAGGTTTGAACTTGCCTAAAGGGTGTGGGTTTGCAGGAGTGTGGAATATTTTCTTGAGTACTATGTCCCCTTCCCTGAACTGTCGAGGAACAACTTTACTTTAATATAACCTCTCGATTCTACGCTGGTAAGCAATAATATTTTGTGTTGCTCGTAGTCGTCTTTCATCCAAATTAACGAGGGCAGCGATCCATGCTTCGATCTTTTGTTCTTCATCTGAATCTTTATGAATAAGCACTTGGAGAGACGATATCTCAACTTCAATGGGTAATACTGCTTCCTTACTATACACCAATGAGTACGGGGTCATGCCAGTAGGAGTTTTCTCAGTTGTCCGGTAGGCCCATAGCGCGCCATTTAGCTTTTCATGCCGATCTTTGCCACCTTCTATTATTTTTTCTATAATTCTGAGAAGCCCTTTGTTTATAGCCTCTACTTGTCCATTTCCTTGATGGTAGTAAGGTGTGGAGAATTTTTACGTTATCCCAACCTTTTTGCACACCTTAGAGACTTTTTCATTTTTGAGATTGGATTCATTGTCAGTAATGATTGACTCAGGAACACCGAACCTGAATACAATATTGTTCTTTATAAAACGGGCAACATGTTGCCCCTCAATTTTGACAAATGATGCAGCCTCTACCCATTTGGTGAAGTGCTTTGTAGTCGTTAATATAAAATGGCGGCCGTTTGAGGCTTTCGGTGAGATCTGTCCGATAATATCAAGACCCCACATGGCAAAGGGCCATACAAGCGATGTTGAGTTGAGTGGTACGGACGATGCATTGATGAGGTCTCAATAAATCTGACATTTGGGACACCTGTTTACGAACTTCCAACAATCTTCAGCCATGGTGGTCTAGTAGTTGCCTTGGCGTCTGATTTTCTGAGCTAAGGCAGCTGTGCCAGAATGACTTCCTTCATTGTGTAACTATGTTAGTACTTGGTCGATTTCTGGCTGATCAAGACACCGTAGAACGATGCCATTGAAGGGCTTTTTGAACATGAGAGCTCCTTTTATTAATAATCCAATAGAAAACCTTTGAAGGGCTTCTTTATCTTTTTTGGTGGCTCCTTCCGGGTATAACTCATCGTTTAGCAAGGACAGAACATCGTGGAACCATGGTTTTGCCTTAACTAGTGTATTTGAAGTCACGAGAGACACTTTCACATCGTTCTCATTTTCTTGCTCTATTTTTTCTTCGATCCTTGGTGGGGAAGGATCATGTTTGTTCCTGATATAGAATGGTAGCGTTGTGATTTTTGAAGGAATATCAACCATTGAAGCAAGGGTCGTAAGGGGGTCGGCGAACCGATTATTTTCCCTAATTACATGATGAAATGTGATTTTCTTGAAATATGGGATCATCTTTTCTTCTTTCACCTTCCAAATCCCTTGAACTTAGTTTATGACGAGTAAGGAGTCACCAATCACTCGTATTTATTGGATTTTCATTCCCATGGTGTTCTCGAGCCCTGCTATCAAGGCTTCATATTCAACAACATTATTAGTGCATGGGAAATTCAATCTGATGGTTGTTGACATTAAAATCTTCTTGGGTGAGCATAGTATGACTCCTATACCTAACCCATATTCATTCCTTGCACCATCGAAGTATAGCTCCCAAATTGATTCCTCAATTGTGAAGAGGTTCTCATCAGGGAGATCCGTGTTGATGGGAGTGTTATTTGACAGTGCATGTTCAGCTAAGTGGTTAGCAAGGACTTGTCCTTTGATTGATTTTTTAGTAACATATTCGATCTCGAACTCACTCAATAACATTCTCCACTTCGCCAAACATTCGTTCAGGACTGGTCTCTCCAATAGGTACTTGAGTGGGTCTACTTTTGAGATGAGCATGACTGAATGAGTTAAGACATAGTGTCTTAACTTCTGCATGACCCACACAAGCGTCAAGCAATGCTTCTCCACATATGTGTATCTTGTCTCATAGTCCACCATAGTCTTGCTGATGTAGTATATCGTTTGTTATTTTCCATAGTCATCGTATTGTCCTAAAATTGCCTCCATGGTCTTGTTTCTCACTGACATGTATAAGAACAGGGGTTTGTCTGGACTAAGAGGACTAAGGATGTGAGGTTTCTTGAGGTACTCCTTGATTTGATCAAACACTTATTATCACTCATTATCCCTTATGAATGGGGTATCTTTCTTGAGTAGTCTATTAAACGATTTGCATTTGTCTACTAGTTGTGAGATAAAACGCCTTATGGCTTGTACGCGACATTGCAGCCCACAAATTTCTCTGATGTTCCGGGGAGAGTGCATTTAAGTGATGGCTCGTATTTTGGACGGGTCCACCTCAATGCCTCTTTGGCTTACTAAAAAGCTAAGTAATTTGCTTGATTCAACCCCAAAGGCACATTTTTACAGATTGAGTTTGAGTTGATGTTTCCGGAGTCTTTCGAAAATGATTCTCAGGTTGGTGAGATGATCAGGCCTGGTCTTTGACTTGACCAAAATGTCGTCGACATAGTCTTCCATGATGGTGTGCATTAAGTCGTGGAAGATGTTAGTCATTGCCCGTTGATAAGTTGCTCCTGCATTTTTTAGGCCGAAGGGCATAACTTTGTAGCAATAAGTTCCCCATTGCGTTATGAACGAAGTCTTGGTCTGGTCTTCTTCTGCCATGAAGATTTGGTTGTAACCTGAGAAGCCATCCATAAATGACAACATCTCGTGCCCCGCAATGTTGTCGACCAATGCATCTATTTCTAGTACTGGAAAATTGTACTTTGGGCATGCCTTGTTGAGGTCTTTGTAGTCAACACATACTCGGTTCCTCCTGTCTTTCTTGGATATGACCATTATGTTGGCTAACCATTCTGAGTAATTGATGGGGGTAATGAACTTCACCTTAAGCAACTTGTCGATTTCTTCTTTAATTTTGAGCTCAAGGTGGGTCTTTTGATGTCAGAGTTTCTACCATACAGGCTTGGCCCCTTCATCGAATATTAGGTGATGTTGCACCAATGTGGGATCTAGCTTTGACATATCATTGTATGATTAGGCGAAGACATCGTGATATTCCTTGAGAAAGGAAATCATATTTTCCTGCTCCTCAGGAGATAAGGAGCTTCCAATCTTGGTTAACTTTGGGTCCTTCTCAGTTCTTAGGTTTATGTTGATCGTCTTTTCTATGATAGCCGTTGGGTCACCATCGAACCTCTTCTTGAATTGTTCAACATGGGAAGTGAGTTCCTCAGGTTGAGAGATTTCTTCAGACTCTTGGCTCTCTTGATCTTCGTCTTGGTCATCCAATTCGTCATCTTGGGTATTGTGCAACGTTATCAGGCTATCTTGAGTATTCGTCATTTTTTAAATTCTTTTTCATTGTTTTCAGTTTTATCATGTTTTGATTTTTCAACGGTTTTTGAAATAGCACAAGAGGTGTCCCTTATGGGACTCGCGAGAGAAATGTTGAGGACTGGACGCGCAGAGTGGTTAGATGCCTACCCTGCGCCTATCCGTTTTTTGGCACCGGGACTTAAAGGTGCTGCTAATATGCTTCTAGCGATTCTTGAAATAGGGGAGTGACTGACCAATTTCGTTCTTGGGTTTGAATTGGTGGATGAGCATGCTTGGATGTGTTAGAGCCGATTGTGCATACCTTCAAATCTAGGTAAGCAAAACGGTCTTCAATTCACAGTTCTTATATGTGCTGAGATGTGGAGGAAGAGTTATTCCGCATTGGTGATTCAAGGATCACCTTAGGACGTTTTGAAGGATGGACATCGAGAGGATCGAGGCTTTGAATACCTCAATGTGCAACGCCCAGATCGCTTGAAGGCTTCATTCGGCTTTGCAATAAGGTGAGAGAACACTTGAGACCTCTTCAATCTCCATTTTCGGTTTTGATTCAGAAATTACCTCCGAGAAGCCTTGCCCTTGACTACTCAAGCCTTGGCCTAGTTGGAAGCCTTGGGAGAAGAGCATGTGCCAAGCTTTGAGGGACCCGAAACCATATCGAGGTTGAAATTGGATAATGTCATCCATCGATGCAAAAGTTTGCAAAATTTGAGGAACAGGATCACCGGCCTCGAGGCTAATGTGGCACAATTGGCTTGCTTGAAGGAAGCGAGTGGGACTTCTCCGAGCTCGACTTCTATAGTTTGCTTCCCGCTATGTACACTAGGATTGAGAAAAGCAGGGGTTTCAACAAATACCTTTACGACACCATTTTTAGTTGGAAATTTGAGGCATTGATGGAGTGTAGAGACGACCACAAGGTTTTCATGCAGTCACGGTCTTCCTAACAGCATGTTAAAAGAAGGTTTTATGTTCAAGACATAAAACTTTATCACTTATACGGTAGGGTCGATCTTGAGTGTGAGAGGCAGTATGCCTTACGCCTTACGCCTTGCCCTTGACTACCCAAACCTTGGCCTGGTTGGTAGCCTTGGGAAAAATGCATGTGCCAATCTTCGAGGGACCCGAAACCATATCGATGTTGACATTGGATAATGTCATCCATTGATGCAGAAGTTTGCAAAATTTGAGGAACAGGATCACCGACCTCTAAGCATAAGGTGGCACAATTGGCTTGCTCGAAGGAAGCGAGTGGGATTTCTCTGAGCTCGACTCCTACAGTTAGCTTCCCACTATGTATACTAGGATTGAGAAAAGCAGGGGTTTAGCACATACCTTTGCGATGCCATTTTTAGTTGAAAGAAGGTTTTATGTCCAAGACATAAATATTTATCACTTGGACAGTAGGGCCGATCTTGAGTGTGAGAGGCAGTATGCCTTCAGCTTGTCTTTTGGTTCCGTCATATGCAGCGATAGTTAGTTGACATGGCTCGAAGTCATCTGGTCTTTTGCCTATTTGCTTCACTATTTTCATAGGGCATATGTTTAAGGATACCCCATTATCAACAAGCACTCTTCGTATCTCATATCCTTACATGAACACGGTGATGTGTAGAGGTCGGACGTGAAATCAGTTGAAGCTGGCTGGGATGTCATCGTGTATGAAAACGATTGGTGTTGGTGCCATCAACTGATTGATCATTTCGCACAACTCATCTGGCTCTGTGTTGCTCGGGATGTGTGTCTTGGCAAAGACCTTCTTGATCTGGGCTTTATGTGGCTGTGAATTGGCGAGTAGCTCCAAGATGGAGATTTGAGCATAGATCTTCCCGAGATGAGCTGATAGATCGTAGGTGGTTGTAGATCCTTGAATTTCCTTGTTCGACTCATGATCTATGACCCCCACTGGTTGTTTGGTTTTTGAGGTAGTTCTTATTCTTTCATCGAGAGTATCGGCCATCAATTGAATGCATTTGAACACTCGGCTTTTTCGGGCTAAGGGGTCGACCTCGTTAGCTTGAAGCTTGATAGGGTCAGACCTAGCAAAAGTAATGGGAGATTTTGGGGTGTTGGCCTCTTCTTTGGAAGATGACGTATTTTCATTAGTCCTGACCATATCAATCTCTAGTGTGTCATCTTCATCATATCGATCTCATTTGGGAAGGTTATTGAGGTTTGAAGATGAAGGGATTCCCCTTAGGAGGCTCAAACGATCTTCTTCGGGATCTGAAAGTGATGATCACAAGCCAATATGAACTGACTATGATCCTCTTCTTCATCTCCACACTCAATCTTGTGAATAACAACATTATCTTTCGAGTTATCTCGAGCTCCCGGCTTTTCGGTCTTTGTGACAATATTTTTAGGGAGAGGATTTGTGAATATACCCCTCTTTTGATTAGGCTGTTCGACAAGTTGATTTCTAGGTGCAACAGTGATGTCCCCCCTATTGATTAACCCTTGAATCACCTGTTTCAAACATATGTTATTTGCACCACCTGCTCTTATTCGTGACTTGAAATGGTGTTTCAGATGGTGGCAGGAGATAAACCATATTCTTAGCCAAAAGTAATTCCAACACTTTTTTCTAACTGGTCTTTGAGAGGGGTGTAATTATCCTCTAGCCTTTGGTTATTATTTTGAACGTTGGCTCTAGGTTGTTTTGATTTTGATTGTTGAGTTGAGCAGTTGAACCTTGGGCCGATCCGTTAATGATGATGTCATTAACCTGGCCGGAAGCATTCCCCTTGTTTTGGTTCTTATTTTGGGGAGCTGTTATTGGCTTGTTGTCGAGCTTGGTGCTGAGGGGTGTCCCTATGGCTCTTTTATGTTGCGCCACCCGCTCGATCATGGAGTCGAAAGAGTGGGGGATAAGACCTTGGTTGAATAAGGTTCTATACTTGGGAGCAGCATTCTCTAAGATTATGGAGATCTTGGCTGGGTATGTAAGTGGACATTCTATGACCCACATTGCCGCCTCGCGGAGTGGACCGATGAAATCCTCGAAGGATTCTCCTTGGTTTTGTTTTGTTGCATTGAGTTTGCCTAGGGAGAGAGGTCATGATGTCGACCCGCGGTAGTGAGAGACGAATAGGTTGAACATTTCGTCTGGAGTGATGTGTGGTCGAGCGAACATTGTTCTCTGATGCCAGTTTAAGGCCTCACTGGTCAATGTTTGTGAAAAGATGGCCTTTAGTTGGTTAGACCTTTTTTGCAAAGCTCGAACGAAGAGTAGGTACACGTTGACGTGGGTATCTGGATTGCTCTTCCCATTGAACTTGTTTCTAAATTCTGGGACGGCAAATCCTAGGGGAAGGTCTTCCATGCCTCTAAGGGTCCCATGAACATAAGCCTTTGGGGGTAGAATTTCATGCATGCCCATTCTTACAAGCATATCATGCATTGCTTTTAAGGTGCCTTCTTGTTGAGTATTTGGCATGGCAATAGGCCCACTGGTTGGTGGGTTCCCAAGCGTAGAGTGATAAGTTGAAACTTGGGGTATATATTAGCTTGCATGGGCCTGAGATAAGCCACAGTCACCGAGGCGGTTTGATACATTGGTGCCTGAGGGGCGTACTAACCCATAGGTGTCGCCACCGGTTGCAGAAATTGCACGGTTTGTTATACTGGATTAACCAGAGGGACCGATTGAAGAATCGACTGACTCGGCGGTGCTAAGGGTTGACTTATACCACTAACTTGGTTGGGATTGACCTGTAAGCTGGGACATGGACAATGTAACCTAGGTCAACTAGAATTTTGAGGGCAACTTGACGCCTATCTGGCTTAAGGGTTGGTTTGAGTCGACACATCTGTTTCGTACAGTGTTCAAGACATCATGAGCTGTACCATGGTGGCTCGAGGTTGGGTTAGATCCCCTAGACCTAGGTGGGTCTTGGTTGTGAGATCGCTACACCTTAGAGTTATCTTAGTTCGAGTTATGGGAATTGGCTTTATATGTTGCATGAATTTCTTCCCTCACTCGACTTATACTTTGGTTGCCTAAAATCCCCCGTAGGACGATGCCTGGTCAGACTCCCTGACTATTCAAGGTTTTTCGAGTGGAGCTGACTTTTCGAGCCACACAGATCTCAAGATTGGGACTTTGCCTAATTGAAGACTTGGGCATTGGATAATGGATTGTCCTGAAGTCTGTCGATAACTCCAAGGGATTGCAGCATATTGGTCTCTAGGTTTGGGCAGGTTAGGCTTAGAGTCAGCCGTGGAGTAGTTATCATAGTCGTCTTGAATGGCTGACATGGTGATTGCTTTTGGCTAGGTTCTAAAATCTAGACTTAGGTAAGATCTAAACTCAACGACTTAGGGCAAACCTAGCCTGACATTAGGGGCAAAAACCTTAGCTAAGAGCTAGGCTTATCCTAGACTGGAACCTAGACTTACTAGACACAATGGATTTTGGTTAAGACCCTGAACTAGGGTCAGACTAGTCTAGCTCTAGAGGCAACTCTTAAGCTTAGACCTATGCTAACCCTAATGTATTATTTATTTATTTTATCTTTTTAATTTGATGAAACACAGTTAAACTAAGCATGGTGACAGCAGGGAAAATATGATTTCAGTCAAAATTAACAAACTAAAATAAAATCAAAAGGGCATAAACAAAACAGATCTATCTAAAGAAAAATATTTTTTTTATATTTTTTATATTTTTATTTTAGGTCAAAAATTGGTCAACAGGGTGCCAAAAGTTCTTAAAATGGTCCTGTGCTGGGACACTTGCAGTTGGGCGACACGGGTGGTGTTGCTGAAATAAAGCAGGGTTTTGGACAGAATGTATTCTGGTCATAACCGACTTTTGGGACCTTTTGTGATTGAAAATAGTGAAAAACAGTGAATAAAAATCATATTTTGAAGCTTGGATCAAACTCGAAATAGGCCCATGGTGGGCTCCAAACTATTTACGATGACAATCTGACAAATCTTTCAATGAAGATCTCTTGAATTTTAACACCTTAAACTAATTAAAAAGAAGTAAATAAAGTGGTAGAGAAAGTGGGAAAGATCGAATTCAGATCTGAGGCCAAATTTGCCCTAAAACGAGCAGATCTATTCTCAGATCTATGGTAGAGTCAACATGATCTAGAGGATTAAAATACGATTTTTAAGACAAGTTAACAGATCAACATAAATAAAAGAAGCACAATAGTAAAAAGAAGAAGAAAGGGAGAGGAAGAAATAATACCAAACTGGACCAGATAGCCTGGGATTCCCGACCATTCGAGGGCTTGCTCGTATCAAAATCGGTCCTCTTTGCCTCTCTGATTCAGATGTTGAGCAATAGATCTCTGGTGTAAAGGGTTAGATCTAGGGTTGTTGTACCCTAATTCTACTTTTGATCTAGGGTTTTTGTGCCCTAAGTCAATGTTTTCTAAGTCTTGGGGTTTATGACTTCAAAAGGCTAGGGTATCTATCTTCTCTAGGGTTTTCAATCTAGAGTTTTTTCTAAAGCTGTCGGTCTTTCTTGAGATCTGGAGGAGAATTTCCTTAGTTTTCTAAGGGTTTTGTGGTCTTTATAGGTTGAATTTGAATTCTAAGATTTTCTTTTCTTTGGGATTTTTCCTAAATTTTTAGGAATTTTCTAAGGATTTTTCCTATTTTTGGTATTTTTTTTGGGTAATTTTCCTAAGTTCGAGAATTTCTAAAGTTTTTATTTTGTCTATTTTTCTCTCCTTTTTTGGGTTAGGGAGATGGGGGTATTTAGAAGATTCAATCAGTGATTTTTCCTAAATTTTTTGGCTTTTTTTTTGGAATTTTTTGGATTTGTATTGAGGTTTTTGCCTTATCTCATTAAAAAGAACGTGTTTACTGCATCATTAGATGCATTGACTGCATCATCAGCCCACATCTGGGCCTGTAGGGCCCGTTACAGCCTGGCCTGCGGCCCGACAGTTGGGTCTCACAGGGACTAAATTATCATTTGTTATATCCTTTTATCCGTAGGTCCGATTCAGGCGATTCTTGGACCGTTGGAAAGCTCTTGGGCTCTACTTCAAATTGGGATAGGATTTGGATAGTTTTGAAGTAATTAAATTGGGTCTACTAGGATAGTATGATCCTAAGGGTTTAGAAAACCATAGAATTTGCCAGATTTAAATTGGGGTGTCCACACAAATATGGAGAGAACCAGTAGTAACCTGGTCCCGCCGATAACCAAGACACAGCCCGACCATGGGAACACTACAATAATAAGTCTAAACCTGGGCGACCTCTAAAGAAGTGTCATAATAGCCTCAAATTGTATGATAATGTAGTTTGGGATACCTTAAAGACACCTATAAAGTTTCGTCCATTATGATAAGTTTGATGTGATCAGGACACCTATCATGCTTAAAATGGACCCTATAACTATAACTATATTTTCTGGGTCTCAAAATAGTACCAAACCACTGTTATTAAATCCGAAATCTCAAAAAACCCTCAGGTGCCAAATTTCGGCTCAATCGGACCCTCTAGGACTATTATGGGCCTAACTTACCATAAAAGGGTGGGTTTTACACTATTGAGGTGCAACCTCAGTGAACCAATTTTCACATTTATGGAAACTATATTTTCTCATTTCGAGATGATTTTCAAATGATCATAACTAACTCGTTTTGAGTCCAATTAAGCTTAAATTTGGACACGAGCTAGATCTCAATGATCCGATCGTTTTGACATAAAGCATGCGCCACGACATGGCCCAAAACAAGGGAATTTCTAAATAGAAGATGAGCTAAGAAACAAGAAAACTCAAATCTTATACAAGAGAACCGATTCTTTGAGAGGCCATAGCTCAAGATCCCGATGAGGAATCGTCACAAGTAGGGGTTCGTTGCGACCGTGCTTCGAATAGATACAGTTTGATACAATTTTTATGTATGATCGAAGACCGGATGACACTAATTTTGAGGTCGATAATGATATGCTTTTTCGATCACCGAAATCCCATTTTTCGGTGACTTCCCAAATTTGGAATATGCTTAAATGGAGACCAAAACAGACTAAATTTATCACAAAAGGATCATGACATTGTCCTCTTTGATTTGTGATAAAAACAATGAAGACTTGGAACATCATAGATCAAGCCATATTGATGGTTAAGTAATTGCAAAGTTTATGGACTTGGCCGGATTTTAGGTTCTTCCAAATAAATCCGTTTCAAGACAATCAAAGGGTATCAAAATGTGCACAAAATTTCGAGCATCGATTCTACGACTATTGATCACCCAAATTATCATCATAGATGTCTGAAATAGCTCACGATGCCTAGCAATAGCAAGAAGCCCCTCATGGAGGGATGTTTTGTCATTTGTTGAAAAGTACTTAAGGGTATTTTGGTCATTAGGTTAAAATGCGAGATCAATATTTTAATTCAATAAATATGCATTTTTTTACAATTGTGGATACTTTTGAGCATTCCACCCTTGTTTAGTAGTTGCTCTATAGAAGGAAACCCAAGTCGTTTGTATGAGAGGCCCTTAGACTCTTGGTCATTGGTAATGAAACTCTTGAGCATTTTAGAGTGGATTTCACTCTTGAGTTCTTAGTTCTTCTTTTACTTTGCTTGCAAGTCCAAGACTCAAGTGGAGAGGAAAGAAAAACATTTTTTTTAGAGAGAGAAATTGCCCATAGAACCCCATATTGTAGAATCCCAAAGTTCCAACTACCTTAGGATTTCCAACTTCCAACCCCATAGCCCCTAAGATTCTTAGCTTCCATACAACCTTAAAACCTCAACTCCTAGTCCTAACCCATACACCCTACTCTGCCACTTTAGCTTGCCTACACTCTAGCCTACACTATACACTCTACACCATACACTATAGTGCCCCATGAACCTTAGCCTACCCTATACACCTTAGTTTCTATACACCATACCCTAACCTAACCCACCTAGGCCATACACCTAAGCCCTACACCCTAGCCTTGACCCACAAGAGCCAAGACCTCTCTCTCTCTCTCTCTCTCTCTCTCTCTCTCTACTCT
>NW_006499855.1:2519320-2533630 GCF_000471905.2 Amborella trichopoda
ACGACTCTCTCTCTCTCTCTCTCTCTCTCTCTCTCTCTCTCAAGTGTATGCAAAGGGACCAATGAAAGTGCACCTAGGCTCAGCCCCTTCTAAGTCTACTCTCTCTCCTCTCTCTTATTTATCTCTTTCTCTCTCTTCTTTTCTTATCCTTCTCTCCCTTCTTTCTCTCTCTCTCTCTATTTCTCTCTCTCTTTCCCTCTCTCTCTCACACTCAAACTCCCAGACTCGTACCTAGGGTGGGTCCGGTGAACCTTTCTCTCTCTATTTCTCTGTTACTTCCTGCACATTCCTTGCTCTTTCCTATTCTTGCACCTTCCCTGCACGCTTCTATTTTTGCTCCTTCCCTTCCCGCTTTCATTCCTACACCTTCACTGCCCGCTCCTATCCTTGCTTCTTCCCTGCTCGCTCCCATTCTTGCACCTTCCCTACCAGTTCCATTCCTGCACCTTCCCTGCTTGCTCCCATTCCTGCACCTTCCCCACCTGCTTCCATTCCATCACCTTCCCTGCTCGCTCTCATTCCTACACCTTTCATGCCTGCTCCCATTCCTGCACCTTCCTTGCCCACTCATATTCCTACACCTTCCCTGCCCGCTCATACTCCCGCACTTTCCCTACCCGCACCTTTTCTTGCACCTTCCCTACCCGCTCGTATTTCTGCGCCTCCCTTGCCCACTCCTATCCCTGCACTTTCCCTATCGACCCTTATTCCTGTGCCTTCCCTATCCGTCCAGAGTCCCAGACCCACACCATAGAGCCGATCTATCTCTCTTTCCCTTCTCTTCCATTCTCTCTCACCCTTTTACCTCATCCAAAACCCAGACCTGCACCATAAGCGGGTCCAATTCTTTTTCTTCTCTCATTTCCCCATCTCATCTACAAATCCGGACCTGCACATAAAGCAGGTCTAGCCTTCTCTCTCTTCTCTCCCTTCTTCTCTCTCTCTCGCTCTCTCTCTCTCTCTCATCTCACCCGAGGCCCGAACCTGCATCATAGGCTGAGCTAACCCTCCATCCCTTATAATCTCATCCTCCCTCACCCCCTCTTGTCCTATTGAGCTCGGACCCACACCTAAAAAGCAGGTCCATTACTTTTCCTCTGCATTCTACCTTCTTACCTTCCCCGCACATCTTGAGGTACTCGGACCCACAACATAAGCGAGTCCATCTTCTTTTACATCCTTTACCTCATTTCACCCTTGAACACTCAATTCTGGGCCTTCTTGAGCTAGCTTTTCTTAGAGGTCTAACCCTTACGTTACTCTAACAACTGGGTCATATAGCGTTTGAGCAGTGAGAGATTTTTCATATCTTTTTCTCTCACTCTCTTCTCTTCCCTCACTGGATCACTTTTAGGCGGCTCTTTGGGTTAGTGATATAGTCTTGTAACTCTACTTTCCCAATCCTCCGAGTACTAAGGTTTTGAACTTGATGCTTTCCCCTGTCTCCGGTAACATCTCTTAGGAGATTCTACGCAGGGAGGCTGCCCGATTCTCGGTTTATCCTCTTTCTCATCTTCCATCTCATCATCTTCTTCTTCTCTCTAAATTGAACTCCCTATCAATTCACTCTTATTCTTCTCATTCTGCTTTGTCTTTTCTTCTTCTTCTCTATTACTCTAACCCCTAGGCTAGATTTCCCAATCTACCAATAGGAGGAGATCCCAAAAGGTATACCCCGAAGGCCATTTTTAGTGTGCAGATTCGAATGTTGTGCAGTGTTCCGGGACACCCATATCAGGCCAACCCAGGACGACGAGAAATTTGGCCCAACCAGTTGCATCGTCATATATTCAACTCATAGTACTTCTTATGTTGTATCTCACGCATGGTTGGAAAAATGGGGTGGTTCAAATTCTAACCGCCCTGTTAATCGAAATCGACCACGGGTCAAGTCCAGTTTTGGCCGGTTTTGGTTCCGGCTAGGTATTTTTAAGGAAATTAAAATAAAAATTATAGAAAATCCCAGAAAATAAAGGATTTTGTTTGTAATGTATTTTTTAATGTTTTCCATCATTTTGGCAAAGATTAAAATTTTTTTGGTCACTAATACTTATTTTTACATTTTCCCATCTTGTTTAGAAAATTCTAAAAACACCCCTGTGTACAAATCGCTTATTTAAAATCCATTTTTTCAGTAATTTTCAACTTCATTTGGATGTGTTTTGTTTAATCATGCTTAAAATATACTTTTCATATTTTATAATATATTGCTTTAAATTTTTTATTTTTTAACACTTTTTTTATTGCCCAGGAGTTGTCTGATTAGGCCAGTTGAACTGCTTCAGATCCCATGTCCGATTAACCATTCCATTTTGATTTTGATTAAACTGATCTCAAGTCATATAATCTCAGTAGTTCTTTGACATCGGTTCAGCTTGTAGCTCCTTCTTTGGGTTTCGACTAGACTCACATAAGTTCATTCCATCTAATTTGGCTTCCCTTCGTTTTGGGTTTTATTTGTGAACAGATAAATTGTATTTTTCTGTATCTAGAATTGTGTACAGGGCCTCAACTTATAGGGTTACACACCGTGTATGAATGAATGCACCTTCCTAATGTGGGTACATAGAAAAGGAAAGAAGATATTACACAATAAATACATACAAGTTTCTATTAATTCACACTCCCTCTCATACTCGAGATGGTTTGGCTGAAATCATGGAGAGTTTGGAGGGAAACCGAGAGTATTGAGTTGCAGTATGTGTTTTGGTGAAGAAGTCAGCCAGCTGCTCAGAGGAGGCAATATAAGAAAGAGAAAGTGTGCCTGCCAAGAATTCTTGCCGGACAAGGTGACAATCAACTTTAATATGCTTGGTGCATTAAAAAAACTTTAGATTTTTGAAAATGTAGATGGCGCTCTTATTGTTACAATAAAGTGGTGTGGGAGTAGCAACAATAACACCCATGTATGCAAGTAACCATTGAAGCCAAACAATTTCAGTTGTAGTTTTGGTCATGGTTCTATATTCGGCTTCTGTTTTAGATAGGGCAATACGTTTTTGTTTCTTACTTTTTCAGGACAAAAGAGAGTCACCAAGAAAAATGCAAAATCTTGTAATTGATTTGCAATCACCTGGATTCCCTGCAAAATCCGAGTTTGTGTATACCTGCAGTTTAAGTGAGGAAGAAGAAGAGAAAAACAAAACATGTTGTTTAGTATTCCTAACATAACGAATGATGCGAAAGATTGCAACTGATTGAACGAATCGAGGGGCAGTTAGGAATTGGCTAACTAGATGTACAACATAAACAATACTGGGACGAGAAATTGTTAAATATATCAATTTTCCAAGAAATTGATAGTAAAAGGTTGGATCTAGAAGTAGGTCACCATTTATTGCCCGAAGTTTGACATTCAATTTAGTAGGAGTGTCAACTCTCTTAGTATCATCCATGAAGCGAGCTTGGGAGACAATTTCTTAGGCGTACTTGTGTTGAGATAACAGATAACCAAGAGGAGAATAAGCAACGTTTAAGCCAAGAAAGTAGCGTAAGAGCCCTCAGTCTTTGATTTCAAATATTTGATTGAGTTTTCGTTTGATTTTTTGAATAGTGCCCTAATCATCACCAGATATTATCGTATCATCTACATAAAGTAACATAAGTGCTTGGTCAGTAGAAGTATCAGACACAAATAGTAATGGATCATGATGGCTCTATCGAAATCATACTGACACGACGGCATTATGAAAATTTTGAAACTAAGCAAGAGATGCTTGTTTGAGTCCATACAGGACACATTGAAGCCTACATACCCTATTCCGAAAATCTGTAACTTCAAGAAGTAACTTCATATATACTTCATCGTCAAGGTCACCACTCATAAATGCATTTTTTTACATTTAATTGATATAAAGGCAATTGTCGTACAAATGCACTAGAAATAAGTGTCCGGACAGTTATCATATGGGCTAGAAGCACCAGAGTCTATTAACCATGAAGTTGAAACAGTATTACCTAAAAAGGCAGATGCGGATTCTTTGTGCAATTGGGATTGTGAGAGCAAACATTGAAGTTGTTTCATTGTAAGAGTGATCAATGAAGAAGTAGTACCAATAGCCGATGGTGTTACGCTAATTGCTTGAGTTTTAATATTCATGGAAGATAGATCGAGACTGATTTGACTCTGCAGTTTATGTCTCCTTTTTTCTTTTATTTTTTTAACAAAAAAAAAATATGTTACTAACAACAAGATAAGCTGTCAGAACACCAAGGGTGGTCCGTCACTCTATAAAGTTCCTTCGCTTATAAAAGATTACTACCACTCCACCTTTCTCGGAAAAAAAAGGGGTACATGTAGCAACTAAAAGAGGATGAGACAAATAAAAGAAGGAAAAAGTTTATATAAGGATGTTACCTTATAATGTAGAATTATAGATGCCTCTCAAAAATCCATCGGAAAAGGTAGTTTTAATGTTGAAAAGCCCTTTGATTGATCATCTCGACATCGAGATGTATGACTAAGAAAGATAAAAAGATTTTAAGTCTAAAAAATAGTGCATCTTACAATATATTATCTACGCCGATCATTTTCAAGATTTTCATATGTTTATAGATCTACTTGATTTTAACTATTTTTAAAATTTAAAATTTTATAATTAGATATAAAAATAGATTTTGAGATAATCCTAAAAATATTTAAGATCAAAATTATATACCATGATAAAATAGAAACAACGAGTTTAGAGTGGGTTTCCCTTTAAGAAGAACAGAGCCGAGGAAGAAGATATACATACCAAGAAGCTTCAAATTCGGACGAGGATCTTCCGATCTAGAGGTTGGCAAAGAAAATCAGAGATTCAGAGTGGATTTCATAGCTTTTTTTTTTGGTCAATATTTCAGAGACATAGTGGGTTTAAGAAACAACGGGTTATCAGAACACCAAGGGTGGTCCGTCACTCTATAACAACAAGATAGGCTGTCAGAACACCAAGATAATATGTTACTAACAACAAGATAGGCTGTCAGAGCACCAAGGGTGATCCGTCACTCTATAAAGTTCCTTCACTTTATAAAAGATTACTACCACTCCACCTCTGTGGGAAAAAAAGGGGCTACATGTAGCAACTAAAAGTGGATGAGACAAATAAAAGAAGGAAAAAGTTTATATAAAGATGCTACCTTATACTGTAGAACTATAGATGCCTTTCAAAAATCCATCGAAAAAGCTAGTTTTAATGTTGCAGAACCCTTTAATTGATCGTCTCGACATCGAGATGTATGACTATGAAAAATAAAAAGATTTTAAATATAAAAAATAGTGCATTTTACAATATATTATTTACACCGTCTATTTTCAATATTTTTGTATGTTTATAGATCTACCGGATTTTAACCATTTTTTAAAGATAAAATTTTATAAGTAGATATAAAAATAGATTTTGAGATAATCCTAAAAACATTATAGATCAAAATTACATACATGATAAAATTTGAAGATACACCTTACCTCTAGCCCTACGGATATGCAAACTGCACCCATAAAAAAAAAAGAAGAAGATAGCAAGATCCAATAGAAAGGGAAAAAAAAAGTAGAGAGGGAAAAGAGATGAAGAACAGAGCGGAGGAAGAAAATGCACAGGCCGAGAAGCTTCAGATTCGGACTAGAAGCTTGGGATCTAAAGGTGAGCGAAGAAGATCTGAAATTCAGAGCGGATTTCAAAGCATTCGTTTTTTTTTTGGTTGGTGGTTACAGATATTTCAAAGACAGAGTAGGTTTCAAGAAACAACGAGTTTAGAGCGGTTTTCCTTTTAAGAAGACAGAGCTGAGGAAGAAGATGCACATACCAAGAAGCTTCAAATTCGGACGAGGATCTTCGGATCTAGAGCTCAGCGAAGAAAATCAGAGATTCAGAGTGCATTTCAGAGCATGTTTTTTTTTTTTTTTGGTCGATATTCCAGAGACATAATTTCAGAGCATGTTTTTTTTTTTTTATCGATATTTCAGAGACATAGTAGGTTTTAGAAATAACAGGTGCCCCCCCCCCCCCCTCCCCTTTCCCTTTTATTTCAGAGACATTGTAGGTTTTAGAAATAACAGGTGCCCCCCCACTGCCCTTTTTTTTAGGGCTGGTTTTGGTGGTGGTTTATGTAGTGTTATGTTTTAATAAATGGGTTTGGGGCTCACACAAAGGATGGGTAGAGCGTTTGATCCTAATAAAAAGGGTTTCAAGAAGATTTGATGCAATCCAAAATCATCCGTATAAAGAAATCCTATATTATGTAGAATTGAAATTGATATTGATAAGTTTCATAAATAAAATAAAAAGGTTTTTGAGATATATATATACCTATAGGAAGTTTTCTATTAGTGTGGATTCATAATCTGCTACATTGCATCATTGCTCAATCTTATATATATGAGATGCGTGTATGAGATGAAAGTGCAGAGAATTTTTACGCCTTATTTAGGTCATTGTATAGAAAGGGTGGTTTCCTCTAGAGAGAGAGAGGGGGGCAAGGCCTCCTTACATAAGATGTAAGGTTCGGCTTAGAGAGGAGAGACTTTCATATGAAAAGAAACATGTAGAATCTGAAGATTGAGAGGGCCTTCTATACATAAGATGTGAGCTTCTTATGGAAAGAAACATGTAGAATCGGAAGATTGAGAGGTTTGTTTCTTGTAGAGAAGTGGTTTTTAAAAGAGATTTTGGGTGGTTTTTCCTTTTAGTTAGAGAGAAAGTCAATTTATCATTACTCTCGCGTCTCTATCTGGTATTGTTGATAATGGTAATGATTGCCAAAAAGTAAAAAAAAAAAAGTAACTCTGGCGTCTCTATTTGGTATTGTTAGTAATGGTAATGATTGCCAGAAGTAAAAAAAAAGAAGTAACTCTCGCGTCTCTATCTGGTATTGTTGGTAATGGTAATGGTTGCTTGAAGTAGAAAAAAAAAAGTAAAAAAGAAGGTATCCTAAAATCTATGATGTAACTTTGATTGGTATAATCAGCGATTAAAAAATTGGTGAGTGGCAACGGACTCGCCCCTGTCAGCACGGGAATCGGTCCCTCCATATCAATTCTGCTAAAACACGCTGGATCGCGCGTTTTAAAGGAGAACCGACGATTCTATACAGTAAAATCGCTACATGACATCATTATGACGTGTGTACAGTAAACTCGCTACATGACATCATTAATCGCGTGGCATGACTTAAGGTAAACTCGCACGTCATTAATTGCGTTGCATGACGTGTATATGGGTTAAAATTTATCAAAGAACCTAGGGTCCACACCTCACCATGTGTCCCTAACTAAGGGCCTTTAGCTTCTACATTGGTTCGCACGTGATACGCGTTCGTAGTACAAGGAAGTATTTATTCACATCTGTCTACTTCCACCTTTTTAATGTGGGATATTGTGAAGAAAATTCGTAACATGAAAAGATGATATAATATCATATTTTATTTGGTTTGGTTACATCACATAGTGCCATGTGGTGTACCGGTTAGAGGTCGCTGTTCGAATTTTGGTAATTTTTTTTTTCTTATCTTGTCAAAAAAAATTTTCTTGTTAAAAAAACTAAAAGGTTTTTGTCAAAAAAAATAAAAGGTAATAAAAAGTTATTGTCATTTTTCTTATCTTGTCAAATTTTTTTTTCTTGTTAAAAAAAATAAAAGGTTTTTGTCAAAAAAATTAAAAGGTAATAAAAAGTTATTGTCAAAAAAAAAATGAAAGGTTCTTATCAATTTCTTTTCTTGTCAAATTTTTTTTTTTTGTCAAAAAAAATAAAAGGTTTTTGTCAAAAAAATAAAAGATAATAAAAAACTGTCGTCAAAAAAAATAAAATGTTCTTATAAAAAAAAAAAAAAAGGTAATACAACAAGTATTTCTTGTTGCAAAAAAAAAAGGTTCTTGTTAAAAAAAAACAAAAAAAAGATAATACGACAAACATTTCTTAAAAAAAAAAAAAAGAGATAATACGATAAACATTTCTTAAATTAGATATGTAAAGGTAATACGGCAAACATTTCTTTAATTAGATATGTAAAGGTAACACAATATAGCCTCGGAGCATGTTAGCTCTTTTCTCTCTCTCTCTCATCTATGAATACCTATTGTTAGATTTTTTTTTTTTACCTGGGAATAAATGGTCTAATTATAGTTTTTATTTTATAACATGGTGGTCTTTAACATATCTTTAGGAATATTAATTTAAAGATACAGTTCATAAAATGAGGCCATTTCAAAAAATGGTATGCATTCTAATAATTTCTACATTGATAACCAAATCTTTTATTATGTTTATTAATTTATTTGTATTATAAATTATATAATGTAGTATTTTTCTTACAGTTGTCACTAGTATATTTTACATTAGATTATGTTATAACATATTTTGAATTTGTTATTATTTGTATAATAAAATAATTATAAAATGTAAACCAACAAATTTAATTTCAATATATAATATTTAGTTAGTTAATTTGTAATAATTTTGGATTATAGTCAGTTAAGTTGCAATAATTTGGGTTTTTTTTTAAACGATTAGGGTTCTCCACCAATTCGATATTTTGGTGGTCATTTTTTCATCAATTTAAACCATTCCTTATTGCAGTCGATGTATGATTATATACTTTATCCATGATAGTTCCACGATTTTTCTTTTGTATGATGTAAATTTAATGGTTAAAATAAGTTCATACATAGAAAGAACATCTCAATATTCGTATATTGATGAAAAAAATGAAAGTCAATAATGTAGTACCCCAATTTTTTATTGGATTCCTAAAAAACAATATTTATAATGAATTTTAATAATTTTTTTGAATATTTTATAAGGCTTAATCCAATCGATTCGGCCGATTCCTGATCGGGATCGTCGATTCACCGATACGTATGGGTTTTTGGGGTGGCCAATCCGGGGCACCGATCCATTTTTTAAACCACTGTGTATAATGGATTTCAGTTTGTTATACCCGTGGATGTAGTCACAGATATGTGACAAACTACGTAAATTTTGATGTTCTCTTTTTCTGTTATTTCTTTCCTACTTTATTTTTTCTTGCTTGTTGCTTGTTTTTGTCGATTCTTTTTTCTCATACATTATTTGCCGATAATCAACCCATCGGGTTTAGAGCTTTCGTGCATAATAGAGACGACGGTCTGCTGTTTACAAATAGTTTATAATAGCATGAAGTGTTTGCAAATATGTTGATGTGTGCAATAGGGGATTTGACCCATTCACAACAATTGATCAATTCATGGTATTATAAATCATTTGCAGATAACAAACCATCATCTCTTACTTGAAACCCTTTCCATTAAGGGCCGTTTGGGTACACAGCAATATATTATCTGTGAAATACATTACTGAAGTAATATATTACCTAGAAATGAATTATTGTTGTTTGGACAGTATTGAATACATCCTGTGAGGTACGATGCTACTGTTTGGCTACATCTAGAAGAAATTTGAGAAATATAGTACCGTCGTTTTGGGTTGCAAATATTACATAAATTTTACCTATAATAATATGATTTTTTTGAATGATTCTTAATACTTTTCTGTTTTAAGATAAAATATCAATTCATACAAATCCCACAGGGGTGGCAACGGGTTGGGTTGGTTTGGGTTCGGCTGGACCCAAATTAGACCTGAAAAAAGAAGAAGAAGAAAAAGGGACCCGAACCAGACAAGACATGATTGGACTCGACTAAAAAATAAAAAATATATATTTAAATATATTTAAATGTTATATTGAATATACACATCTATTATTTAAATAGTATAACTAAATATATATATATATATTTATTTAAATATTAGTTAAATATTATTAAAATATTATATAATAGCACCATTTGGGTCGGGTACGGGTCAGCTTCACATGGATCCAAATGCAGACTCGAATATTGTTCGGGTTCAACATTTGGACCCAGACCTGACCTGGATCCAATTCTTGACCCATACCCAGACCCAGATCAAGTCTGGATGTTAGGTTCCGAGTTAAGTCCGGATTTGGGTCCATTGCCACCCCTACAATTCCAATCCACATTTTTTTAATCCAAGAACAAAACTGGGTATAAAGAGTTGTCGATTACCCCACTTAGCCATTTCATTCACCCATGTTGAAATCCCCATAATGTGCCCAAGGTCGTTGAAACCAAAAGAAAATGACCCCACGTAGCCATTTCATCCACGACCCTCGTTGAAAACCCCAAAATTCCAAGGTCGTTAAAACACAAAAGAACCTATGAGAGACGAATGAAATGTTTTTAAGTGGACCGAGAGAGGAAGGGTGCTTTTAAGCGGACCTCAAGCGAATGAGGTGGAGTTTATATTTAAGGCGGGTCCGTGGGTATTTATACGACCAATCATGGCTATGTCATCGATTTTTTAGCCTATTAAGTCTAATCGATTTGAGGATTTTTGGAACAATATAAACACTCACTTTTCTATTTTCCGTATTCAACATGCTACCTTAACGCAAGAAATGTCAAATTTCCTTCTAATCGATTATCTCGTAATGGTAATACAGGTATCCAAATGATCCCTAATGGATCAAACCCACTACCCATCCTTTTGTGAGCCCCAAAACCATCTATTGAAACATAACATTACATAAACCACCACTAAAACCACCCCTAACAAAAAGGGGGAAAACCGCTCTAAACCCATTATTTCAAAAACCTACTCTGTCTCTGAAATATCTGAAACCACCGACCAAAAAAAAACACGCTCTTTAAATTGCTCTAAAATCTGCTTTGAATATCTGATTTTCTTTGCTCACCCCTAGATACAAAGATCCTCGTCTGAATATGAAGCTTCTCGGTATGTGCATCTTCTTCCTCGGCTTTGTTCTTCTTAAAGGGAAAACCCCTCTAAACCTGTTGTTTCTTGACAGAGTGACGATTTAAATGAAGGAATTGTGGTTGCCAGAAAAAGTTATTGGACTGATGATCAACCTCACTCTGATACCATGTGAACAGAGAAATTGTATTTTTATGTATCTAGAATTGTGTACAAAGCCCTAGAATTGTGTACAAAGCCCTAACTTATAGGGTTACAAACTATGTATGAATGAATGCACCTTCCTAATGCAGATACATAGAAAAAGAAAGAAGATATTACACAATAAATACCTACAAGTTTCTATTAAATTCATACTATGCTGATGAGTTTGGAGAGGTATGCTTCTCTTTTTTACTCATTTTCTTAGTTTAATCTAGTGGTTTAAAAAATGGATCGGTGCCCCAGATCGGGCACTCAAAAAACTCATACGGATCGGTGAATCAGCGTTTTGGATCGGGAATCAGTCGAATCAGTTGGATTCGGTCTTAAAAAATCCAAACAATTATTAAAAATCATTATAAATATTACTTTTTAGGAATCAAATAAGAAATGGGGGTACTACATTTAGAACTTTTATTTTTTTGCATCAACATGCGAATATTGAGATGTTATTTCCCTGTATGAATGAATTTAAAATTTATCTTATATATCATCTAATTGTTTTAAAAAATTATTTACAGCTATAATAAAAATAATACATTATATAATTTATAATGTAAATAAATAAAAAAATAAATAAAATACAAGATTTAGTTATCAATGTATAATTATTAATTATAATATTTTAATAAATATGATTAAAAAAACAAAGGTGTGACCCTTACAAATAAATAAATCTACAAAAGCATAGAATTTAGAAACGTAAATTTGTAATTACATTATAATAAAATTAAAAAAATAAATAAATATCATACTTGCATTGTGGGATAATTGACAAAACAATTTTAAAATGGATTTTAAAATGATTTAGGCTAGTGTTATTCTTTCTCTTAAAATATCCCATAAATTAGTAATTTTTTTAATGGTCAATAAACTAGTATTAATATTATTTTTTGTTATTCTAATATCCTACGAGCTAATGCCATTTTTTCCTTTTTAATCTCTATACCAAAAGCTTAATACCTAATACCTAATTAGGGGTTTATTTTTATAGCAGAAGGGCACAGTTAAAAGCTCTGTTTATTAACGCACAGTTGAAGTTTACCATATTGTTTACTTGTGGACTTTATTAACACGAGGGTACAATAGACAAAAAAATATTTGCCCCACATTACCAAGGCACAAGGCCTCCTGTGCGAGTCATGGTATTGTAGAAGGCCACATGGTATGGTACAAAGGGCATAAAAGGCCAAATTGCGCATGGTACTGGCACATCCAAAAAAAGGAACACAAAAAGTTACAGTTGATTTTTTCAGAAAAAACCAAAAAAAAAATGGACTCGGATCTCGGCGATTTTTAAACCATTGGTTTAATCATTTTACATGGCGTTAATTTTTGAAAACCATAGATTCATTTGTCTAAGGCCCTAGTTTGTTTTGCCTATTTTGTTACCAAGTCCTATATTTTTCTAGCTGTATACTTTTCTCTTCACGAGGTTTGTTTAATTTATTTTCCTTCGAAATATCCTTTGTCATTTCCGGTGTTTGTCGGGCCCGTGCCCTTGCGAAACCTGAGTTTTCTTCAGTTGGGTGTCGGATATTAAAAATAAAATAAAAAAATCAATAAAAATTTCTAAAAAATAAGGAATTTATTTAAGATATATAATTTTTGTTTTGTTTACTATTATTTTGGCAAAAATTGAGAAGTATTTTGGCCGTGAATACTTATTTTTACATTTTCCCATCATTTTTAGATCATTTCAAAAGTACCCTAAGTTACAAGTTGATTTTTTAAATCTATTTTTTTATTATATTTTTACCATCATTTTCAACATATATTTCTTATATATTTTTCCATTCTTTCATATTTTTTTAACTTTTTTTTTTTTTGTCTACAGTACTCGACTCTAATCGGCCGAGTTACTCAAACTCGAGTAATTGCCTTGAGCCAAAAACCGATTAATCAGTCCGAGTCGCACTTTCTAACACTCGTCATTTCCACCGCCAGGATGTTACTGCTGTCACAATGCTCTACTCCTTTCTCTTCTTCAACATCTCCTCATCCATGTGAGGATGATCCCCCTACTACTCCACTGGACCCCTCTCTTATTGTCGTCGTCCTCATTCCGCAGCACCCACGTCCTTTCCTATAATTTTGCCTGCCTTCTCTTTCTGTCACTCAAGTGAACGCTGCTTCATTCGCTTGTAAATATTTTGATCAAAGGCCAGAATCTGCACGGCCTCAGCTAGCTCGCTGATCCTATCATGGTGAGGTCGACGTATGCAGGGGAAGGTATCCCTTCGCTTTCTGAACTGTATGATTGGAGTATAAGAATATTTCACCTCAAGTGTTCGTTGTAAAAAAGAGATGGCACCAATGACAAATTTATTATTATTATTACTATTATTTTGCATTGTAAAAAAAAGATGGCATCAATTATAAATTTATTATTATTATTATTATTATGGATAAATCAGTGATGTAGAAAGCCTTCTATTTGTTTTTCATTAATAAAATATACAAAAAATTACATTGTATTATCTTATAACTTTACAATAAGACAATTGTGCCACATCATGAAAGTAAAAAAAAATTGCCTACAGCATCAAATGTTGGCTTCCGTAAAAATTGTAGCCTTTGACAAAATTTACTATTAACAAACATCAATACACTACGAATATTGTTTCATCCTGTGTTAAAAAACACCGACAATTTGGAGAAGGCCGGTAAAATATTTTTATGCCATGCTTTACTCTTCACCTTTCGATACTCCGAATATCGTCGACAATGATACCAGGAGACATTGGTACCATTATCCCGATAGGCAACCGTTGTCCATGTAGGACCGGTGCAAGGACGCGCCTACCCTGTTAGGGTGGGCCGGGTCAATAACAAATGAAAAAAGAACAAAAGAAAAATAAATAAAAACAAAAAAATTTGGGCTGGGCCGAAGACCGAGCCAGGTCGTCATGTCAGATTATGGCTCAAGCCGGACTTTTTTTTTTGGGCCGGGGCTACGGGCCTCTTGCTATTGTCCACAAGCTATATAAGACACGTGGATAGAGAAGTTCTCTTTTAATATGGTCCACCCAAAGAAGGCTATCGTTTTCTTTATGCATGATATCGTGTGCGCTCCATACTTCAGGTTAAAATAACTTTTCAATTACATGCCACAGAGGGTTCAGATACAGAGGTCCATCACTGGACTACAGAACAAATTGAATTCTAGTAAGCTACCTCATCTCTCCCAAACCCCATCCCCCCTCTCTCTAGCTATCTACCTCTCTCTCTCTCTCTCTCTCTCTCTCTCTCTCTCTACTACGTACGTACGTCGACGTACGACGTACGACTACTACTCGTACCGTACCGTACCGTACCTACCTACCGTACCGTACCGTACCGTACGGTACGTACGTAC
>NW_006499855.1:2536479-2574715 GCF_000471905.2 Amborella trichopoda
ACTTAACGTAAGGTTAAGGTTTAAGGTTACGTTACTAACTAAGTAAGTTAAACGGTTAAAGGTTAATAACTATACTACAGTAGGTAGTATATATATATATATATATATATATATATATATATATATATCAACATCATCATCATTATCTTCTGAGCCTTAACCCAACTGTTACATAAACTTTGTTCTGCCATTCTATTTTATCAATGGTCATACCTTCAGTCAGAATATAAATCACAATACCTTCTCACTACTTCCATATATATCCTTTTGGATCTGCCCTTTCTTTTTAGAGCTATGGTAAATCTTTATAATGAGTACTAATTGTATTTATGAATTAACAATGCTAATTAATTCATTCAAACAAGCTGTACTATCAATGCTAATGGATGCATCCAAACAAGCTATACTATCTTTCCTAGTCTATAAAATTAGGGGCTTTTTAAGAAAACAACCTCCTTTATATTTATTTTAATAAGAAATTGGACCTGTTCACTAATTTTTTTTTGGCTTTTACAGTTCATAAATGTCATTTTAAGGGGCAAAATAGATAAATTTACCCTCTTTTTAGAACAAAGCATTTTCTCTTCATATTTAAATTTTTTCCTCTCTCTTCTCCAACTTTTGGGAGAGGAAAAAAATTGAATCCGAAAAGTACTCCCCATCTACTACTACTCCTTGACCAATACCTCCTCTTCTTCTTTCTACGCCAAGACTAGCGAAACCGCCTCTATCATTGTTAAACTTGATGGCTCTCGAACTATTCTCAAATCTTCCTCTCAATCAGGTATTCCTTCTTCTTCTCTTCAATACCCTCAGGTCATCTTCTGAGCTTCTTTGATGGACCTTCGTGTTATTTAGCCCATGTTCTATAGGCCAAAGAGAGAGGAGGAGGAGGCGGAGCTAACTCCGAATCCATGAAATTTACTTACGAGTGGGTTGGGTTCCAGGTTTTTCAAGGAAGAGAGCAGAGAGAGAAAGAGGGGAGGTGGGAGAGGAAAGAGAAAGTGAGGTTTTTATTGGGTTTCATGCTTGTGTCTTCTAACTCTCTGACTAGCGCACGAAAGACGTGCACATAAGCTGTAAAATTGGTACTTTCTGTCATCTTTAACTCATTATACTTCCTCAATGCCATGGTTTACTTCATGAGAGAAAGTTTAGCATACTATCTCTCAAGTTTAGTACTTTATACCTCCTCTTCCAACTGGTGTACTCATCTTTAGTTTCTTGAGATAAGTCGTTAGTTGGACAACGAGGACAGTACTCATAGAGTACCTCATGCAAGTTTTCCTCATAAAGCACATATGGAATCTTACTTTTTCAGGAAGCATAGTTGGTCTCATCAAACCTTTCGGTTTTCAGGATCTCTGAGATGAAGGTACAAGCAGCCATATCCTTTTTATTCTCAAGCAAAAATAAGAAAAGACTCCTACTGTCAATCAAGTAAACTAGTTCTGATACCAATGAAAGAAAGATCTATGTGACCTTTTTATCGGGGAATATAAGTATTATTTTTTATTTCACCCCTTTATTTTGGTAAAAAAATTCACTTACATGTGGTCTCAATTACAATGACAAATAAATCAAAATAAAAGCAACTTAACAATAAAACAAAAACTTTTAACAACTTGATGCCATTCAAACAATCTATATTATGCTTGAGAATATAAAGATAAAATTGCAAGAAACAAAATTAGAGGATGCCGGAGATTACCTCAACCGAGCTTATTACACCTCACACCGAGTCACCATCATCCGATGATGCGGGATCAACGGTTTAGCTTCAATCTCGAATCGAGAAAGCTAATTTCGGCCAAACTGAGTATGCACACTTAAATCTTTACAAAACTCTAACCCCCAAAATATTATTGGCTTAACCCTAATTTCCTAACCATTAGTATTTTTGGACAAGAGAGAGAGAGAGTGGGATACATAGGTCGCAGCGTGCCCTTCTGTGGGCTTAGGAGAGAGAAGGTTAGAGAGAGAAAGTTGGAGAGAGAGACCTAGAGGAGAGAGTGTGGGGCGTGCCCCTATGGGAGAGAGAGGAGAGAGAGAGTTATGCGAGAGAGATAAAGTTTTAGAGAATAAGAGGGGGTACACCCCTATTTATAGTGCAAAATTAGGTTTAGGGTTTCTCACAGTTTGTTTCTTTTCTTGAGATTGGATACGGATCATTGATCAGGGTGACTTGTGGGGTGAGAGATCTTAGCCATCCATTCCATAGATGGGTCATCAACATTATGGAAGGTGCATGGACCATTATTCCCATTTCCTTAACCATTTTTCCATCATATGAAAATAGCTAAGTTATATCTATTTAAAATATTAGGATTTTTATTCAATAGCATAATCTTATCACAAAATATTCCAAAGATATATCAAGTCAATATTCACTTTCAAATTTTAGATAAGATATGGTCAATATATTCCATATCTTATTTGACCATATGCTACCAGATAAACTTTCCAAAACCTTTGAGATAACTTGATCACAAAGCAAACAACCAAGAGGTGGGACGAGCCACCCATGTGTGGTACGTATGGGCTCCACCCACTTGATACATGGTGGGCCCATGTACACTATGGGGCCCCATGATGTTTTTATGTAATATTAGAATTAACAAGTTAATTTCTAAAATATTATTTGAATTTTATACTTTTGTAAAATCAATATCTTTATTTTTATAAGTCCAAAAATTATAAATAAAATATCAAAAGACTCATAAAAAAAATTCAAATAATAATTCTAAAATAATTTCTATTATAAGACAAACATAATTAAATTAATTTGATGAAAATGGATCCATATGGTTTAGAAATTGAATTAGCAATCATGGGAGTATTTCACCTTCAACTGTGGACTATGGAACACACTTGCTTTATCAGACCAATCCAGTGTTTCCCATGACCCACAATCCAAGCAGGGGCTCATTAGCGGGTCACCAAAGTCTAGCCGATGAGCCAAAGGGTCGCAATCCTAGTCTATAGATTTCAGGTCCTCCCCTAGAAACGAGTCAAGGTCACCACGACCTGATGAGACTACAGCTCTATGGTGCATATGTTTATCTCTCGTACATGCATACGCTTCACCCTAAAAGTGGATTTCTGAATTTCCTGAATGATCTATCGATTTGCATGTCGTGTGATGGATCATGGATAAGGTTTTGGCCCCCGTCTCTGTAGGCCCACCATCACACACAAGGGTCGCACAGTCCCTCGGCTTACTCATCCAAGCATAAGCTCTGACCTCATTAAGGGATAACCCAGAATCCTTCTCGGTTTATTCTCTATGCCCAGGTAACTTGGATTTTTTCCAACCAACTGGCCTAGATCGTCAAGCACAGTCTGGTATCAACAAATATCGATCGCTTTAGTATGATTCACGAGGGACCATACTCCCATTGAGTTTATGTTCCACTATAACAAATGTTTATTACACACTTATAAGGCTTTTAAAAGCCACATAAAATTTGGGGCATGGCGGTGCAGGGGTAGAGAGAGAGGGGGGGCAGTAAGAGGGAGGAGAAGAGAGAATGTGAGGAGGAGAGTAAGTGAAGAGAAAGGGAGTACTATAGTTGGGCTTGGGCAGGGCCATGAACCAGTGGACGGTAGTTTCAAGAGGTGTTTTCTTCACTCTAGGAGAGAGATTACCTCGTCATCAAGAATTCGCTTCACCCATAAGAGAGAGAGTTACTTGATGTTTTAGGAGAGGAGAGATAAATGTTTGCCTGGGTGGTTGAGAGGGATGATTCTCTGAGAGAGGTAGCACAGTCGAGAGATGATTTGAGAGACAACTCTGTTAACATGAGAGAGAGAGAGAGAGATGTTACATACTTTTCTGAAAGTTCGTGGACTTCTAGACCCATGAGGTTGGGGCCTATTTTTTTAGGAAAGAAAAATATATTGATTTCTTATAAAAGAGCCTTTCTTAATTTTTAGAGAGAGGTGAACCTAAACTAATTATAGATAGAAGTTAAAGTTATGTGTTTCTCTCTCCATGGTTTTTTGATGTGCAAAAAATTTATAGCTGATTTTTCTTTGAAAAATCTCAAAAGATTTAGAGCATCCTAAATGATTTAAGCTAGCGTTCTTTAAAGAAGGTTGGAAATAAGTTATTCTTTTGAGAATGGGAGGAAGATGAAATAGTTCCCACAAGGTAACCTTATATTTTTCTCTTTTTTCTTGTTCTTAATCTTCATGTTACGGTCAGTTAATTTGAAAAAGAATTATTGTAATTATTTTTTGCATAGTGGATTTCATCTATGGTGTTCCGTGATTTTTCCCTTCTTTGAAGGGTTTTCTATGTAAATCTTTGTGTTTGATTTGTTTCTGATTTTCTGCAAAGTTTTATATTTTTATTTGTTGGAGGTTTGGTATTTTTTCTTTGCTTCACACATAGACAAGAAAGAATGCTTCCCAACAAGTGGTATGGTTATAGATCTTTTTTTTTTCTGACAAGAAAAAAGAAAAAAATAAGTGTAAATCATGGAAGCAAACACAAGCAGATGATTAACCTGAATGAAAAAAATTGGTAGATTTGGAAGTCTAAGATAGAGGATGCTCTTTATTACTAAGATTTATATGTTTCCCTTGAGGTTGAGGAAACCAAACCAACGGAGATGACAGATGATGAGTGAAAGAAGCTAAATTGGAAAGCCATTGGATGCATTCAACAATGGTTAGATGATAATGTATTTCATCACGTGTCAAATAAAACTTTGGCACTCTCTATGGAAGAAATTGGAAGGCTTTATGAAAAAAAACAGCCGGCAATAAAGCTTTCTTAATCTGAAAACTAGTTAATTTGAAGTTCAAAGAAGGTGCATCAATTGCAGAGCATTTAAATGAGGTGCAAAGCATAGTCAATCAACTTGATTCCATAAAGATAGTGTTGGATGACGAGTTACTGGCCTTATTGCTCCTCAGTTCATTAACTAATACCTAGGAGACATAAGTGGTATCTCTTAGCAACTCTGCACCACATGGAAAAGTAACAATGAATTACAATTAGTTTATTGAATGAGGAAACAAGAAGAAAATACTTGGATTTCTCTCGATCACAGGTTCTTGTCACATAAAATAGAGGGAGAATTACAAGTAGGAACCCTAACAATCGTGAAGGATCAAGAGATAGGTCCAAATCTAGAAAGGGAACAAATTGCTACCATTGTGGCAAACCAAGACATATAAAAAGAAAATATCAAAAGCTAAAGAAAGAAAAACAAGGAAGAAAATGTCAAGAAAAACAAAAACAAGAAAACAATGAGACCGTTGCAGCTACCACGGATGGTGATATTATTGCTTTCTTAGCTTGTGATATGGCTTGCCTAGGTGTTGCATTATCCATATACATTAGAATAAACTAATTCCAAAAGATTTGTTTTTCTTTGAGAACTATGTTTAAATGAAATTCTATGTTGTTTGTCAATCAAATATTGAAAACAATAATGTAACTAGGGGAGAACTTTTTTTTTTACAAGAATTTGTAGCCCCTTCTCACTCATGTGACCAAATCACTTATGCCACTAATCAGCTGATGATTTTTTCTCAACGGTGTTCACTTCATCCATACATAATCGTACATGTGTGTTGTAAAGAGTGCATCAATTCTTTCCTCTTACCACTAAAGCAAAGAAATGTTGTGGATGAAGAGGTTCTTAAAGGAACTGGGTTGAAATGAAGCATGACAACTATGTGCTTCTTTATGATAGTTAGCGTGCTATGGACTTTAGCAAGAACGCTTAATATCATGCCAGAATGAATCATATAGATGTCCATTATCACTGGATGCAAGATGTCTTGGCGAATCAGTTAATGCGAAAGAGAAAATCTGTAGTGATCGCAATCCATTAAATGTGATGACCAATGCCCTAACAAAGAATAAGCATGAGCTTTATAGAGACTTGGCAGGCAGGGGTGCTACTTGAGAACAAGTATAATGGGCATGAGATTCACTGAGTAGGGGGAGCTCTCCTCATGGATCTAGAGGGGGAGATTGTTACGGACTTTTCTAAATGTTCGTGGACTTCTAAACCTATGAGGTTTTGAAAACAAGTATAATGGGCATGAGATTCACTGAATAGGAGGAGCTCTCCTCATGGATCTAGAGGGGGAGATTGTTACAGACTTTTCCAAAGGTCTGTGGACTTCTAAACCCATGAGAAAAAGAAATATTTGAAAGGGCTATTTCGAGAAAAAGAAAATGATAATAATTAGAGTTTCTGATAGAAGCAGTATTTCTTATTTTTTATAGAGAGAGGTGAACCAAAAAAATTAAAGAGAGAGGTTAAAGTGTTTTGTTTCTATCTCTAGGGCTTTTTGATATGCAAAAACAATTATAGAAGGTTTTCCTTCTAAAAATCTCATAAGGTTTGAAACTTCCTAAATGTTTAAAGTTGGTATTCTCCAATGAAAGTTGGAAAGAAGTTACTCTTTTGAGAAAGAGAGGAAGATGAAATAGTTCTCATAGACATCACCCTATATATTTTTTTTTTATTCATAATCGTCAAGTTGTGGCTAGTTAATTTCAAAAGAACTGTTTTAATTGTTTTCTACGTAGTGGATTTTATCTGAGGTTCCCTGGGGTTTTTTCCTTCTTTGAAGCGTTATCCACGCAATTCCTCTGTGTTTGATTTGGTTCTGACTTCCTGTAAATTTTTATATTTTTGACATTTGGCAGTTTTTCCTTGATTCACAGATAGACAGCAAGACACTGCTTCCCAACGAGAGAGAGAGAGAGAGCGAGAGAGAGAGAGAGAGAGAGATGTAGATTGAGAGAAATGACAATAGTGGGTGCGAGAAGGAATCGAAAATGGAAAAGAGAGGGAGAGAAAACTTTGGTAGTGTTTTCAGTGTGATGGAGATGGATTAGAGAGAGAGAGAGAGAGAGTAGTGTTGCGAGGAGAGAGATCAAACACTATTGAGTACCTTGTAGAGAGAGGAAGGCGACAGTAAGGTAATATTTGCAAGGTGTGGAAGAGAATGCAATGTTAGGGAATTTTGTGCCATTCACAAAAATTGAGGTACATTCAATTTTTGCATGCATCTAGATCCAGTTGTGGAAGTTGATGGGAAAAATTAAGCTGAAAGATGAGAGCATTCTCTTTGTAGTCGAATAAAGGTCAAGACCTTAAACTTTTTATTAACTCATCCTTGGTTAAAAGAGGTGGGTTGCATTAGGTAAACAATCAGTGTAAAACTTTGCCATATTTTATCATGAATTTCAAATCTATGGAACGGAGGAATAAGATTCATGTAGCCGATCCCAAATCATTGGAAAATAGCTTGGATGATGATGATTAATATTTAGTTGTAACTCCTCTTCCTCTCTCTCCCTGTGTCTAGATCCCGTTGTAACTAGACTCTTTCCCTCTTCCTCTCTCTCTCCCCTTGTCTAGATCCATAGTTAACTAGACTCTTTCCCTCTCTCACTCTCCCCTTTTGTGTGTATCTCAATTTTTATGAGATTTATTCTCTCTCACTCATTTCTAGTGTTTGTGCCCTTAAAATTTTGTGTGATCCAATCTCTGTATGCAATTTTCATGTGATTTATTTTATCACCTCTAGTTGAAGCTGCATGTGTAAGAGGAAGGAAGAACATAATCTGTAGTTTTAAGGAAACAAGAATTGATGGAAGGACAAGTAATTTGTGAGAGAATATGAGAGGAAATGCAAACTGGATTTTCACCCAAAGAGAGAGAGAGAGGGAGAGTGAGGGGGAGGGGGGTTGGGACAAGAAAAAATGAGAAAAGGGAAAAGACTTTTTGCACTTCAGAGAAGGTAACTCTGTCCATTTCTTTTCTAAAACTGCACCATGTGGAGTAGAGAGCCTAACTCAAAAAAAATAAAAAATAAAACGAAGTCTAGTTGAGTTGGTTTTCTGTACATTTGATTGAATATGAAATGGGCAAGGTAAAGTATTGGACCCACTACTTGTGCTTTACCTATAAATATGGCCCCGATCAACCCTCCTTCCTATGCGTTTTGAATCAAGCTAGTTATATGTGTAGCATGAACCACTCACCACTATATGGCTTGGAGTGTGATGGTGAGCAGGAGAGAGTGTGTGTGAAATCCCCTTAGATGATCTTACCTTTCGAGAAAAAAAAAAAAAGAGAAAAGAAAAGAAAAGAAAAGAAAGGGGTACTTAGATATTGATATGACTTTTAGTATGGGGTCCCACTCTTTTCTCCATCACCATCCAACCCAATATGACCAGGATGGCACAAGAGCCTGGTAGCCACATGAACCACACAAACCTTATGTTTGCAGACAACAAAATAGTACTTTTTAAAACAAAAAAAAATTGCTCAAAATACTTTAGTTAAGAGTCTTTTCAGATTCTCAAGTTTTGGGGATGTAACATCTCAAGCTATATGCTATATTCAATTAAAAGGATTTCCAAATTGCAGTCTCTATGGGCTTGAAGAAAACAATGATTGAATGGAAACCGTCCAAAATTTTAAGAGCGAGATCTAAATGTTGGAAAACTCAAAATTCAATTTTGTTCGTTTAAAAAATAATGATCTAATTTTTAGATGGTTTTGCAAAATTTTAGATTAAAATCTTTCCAAGTTAATCTTTTGCCCAAGGGAGTAAATATGTAATATGCTCTTGCAAGAGCATAGAATACGCTCTCCTATAAGGTGTTAACTAGAAGTACGGTGCGCTTTAAAAACCCACCAAAAACATTGTTCCGAGAGCAAACCCTGATCATTTGAACCTCATGAATCTAAAAAAATAATTTCAGGCCTTAAAAATATTGTATTTTTTAACACATTATCAGGATGTTCTATTTTCAAGATTTTCAAATGTCATAGATCTACTCAATTTGTAGTGTTTCTAAATATTTCAATTATATGATTAGAAATGAAAATAAAATTTTAACTATCACAAGTGTTCCACAGGACTAGAGCCGCATCTTTTGACACAATTTGAAGGCACACCTCAGATTGAAATTTTAAGCTAAAGGCCAGGCCGAGTTAAGGGTTTTCAAAAGACACTTTAAAAAAGACAAAGTATATTATGCTCCAGCGGGAATATACTGTTTTTTACTCACTCATATAAAACCTAATAGAGAATTAATCTTAGTATCACAAATTTTAGGAATAAAACATCTTCAACCTATGACTAATATCACTGAAAAAAGAATTTCGGGATTGCACTTTTTACTGTATTGATAAAATTGAAAAAATGCCATCTAATTGTTGGGGGGGTGTGAGATCTAGGTGTTAAAAACTCAAAATTCAAAATATTTTCTTTTGAAAACAATCATCTAGCAATTCTAAGAAGTTCCAAGATTTAGATTTAAAACAATTCTCCGAAGCTAATTTTCTAAGCAAAGGAATAGATGTGCACTATGCTCTCACGGGAGCATAGCACACGCGGTGAACAAAAGGGGTAAAAACATGTACATCAAGAACAAAAACCCTGCTCGTCCCATCCACTGAACTGCAATAGCCCAACGGCACACGCTCTCTCTCTCTAAATGCTCTCGCCTCTTTGTTCCCATTTTCTTTAAAAAAACACCTCCATAAACGGCTATTTTTGTTGGTCTTCTCTGAAAACGAGCCTCTTTCTCTCACACACACAAACGGCTATTTCCCAGATCGATGGAAATGAAGCATCAAGGCATTCTCTTCTTCGTCCTCTTTCTGTCTTCCTCCTGCAACTCAGTTTGTTTTGGTATGTCATAAATTCAATCAATTAACACCCCTTTTCTCCTTTCATTCTCAATAAACTCCATGCGACTCATCTTCTCCTCCTCCTTCCTTCGCAGGGAAAAACAAACCCTTGATCTCAGTTACCATCACTAATCACAAGATCTTAGAGAATGGAAAAAGAAAGTTGTTGGGGGCTGACGATGATGCGACGACAGGTGGTGGTGGTGGTGGTGGTAATATAGAGCTGTGGTGCGTGGCGAAGAACAACGTGGGGGATGGGGCTCTGCAATCGGCTCTGGATTGGGCTTGCGGGGCAGGGGGTGCAGACTGTGGGGCTATCCAGCAAGGTGGTCCATGTTTTGAGCCCAATAATGTTCAGGCCCACGCCTCTTACTCCTTCAATGACTACTTTCTGAAGCATGGGATGAGCACCGATAGCTGCGACTTTAGCAACACTGCCGCTCTCACCTCCTTGAATCCAAGTCAGTCTCAGTCTCTCCCTATCTCTACCTGAATTTTTTTTTTTTTTTCTTTTCAAATCACTATCTCTACCTGAATTTCCACCCAACATTTTACCGCCTCTCAAGAGCACAGTTTACTGCCTTATTTCCCTGCTCATCCCAACTCTCTCTCTAGAATCTAGAGAGAGAGTGTGAATCACCCTTTTCTCTCTCTCTCTTAGACCGGACAAATTGACTGCACCGATCCGTGATCATGTGGCCACATTGTGTGCTAGACTGAACTGGAAGCACTCATAACTTCGTCCACTCCTGATCCTCTTAATTTTCATTTATGTCAGTTGTACCCCCGAGGCAGGATAAATAATAATACGAAAATAAAAAGGCTATAATAGGAAAATAAAAATAAATTAAAAAAGGGGGACAGATTACGATCCAATATCTTTTGGTAAGGGAGTACAAAAACTCTTTATGGAATCCCTGATCATTTTGTTTATAAAAGTGTTTTATTGTTGAGAAATTATCGTTAATATATCTTAATTTTAATAAAACTGAAAAAAAAAAACCTCAAACTTCACCGACACCTCTTTTTTCAATTTTAACTATTTTTTGGACAAAAATGCCATTTACAATAGTCATTTTACCGTAATGAGGATTACGGTACTCTTAGTACCGTAATGTTCTTAAACTTCTTTACCGTCATAAAAAAACCGTAATGGTTCAAAGTTCGTTGGAATTTCAGTTCTTTGACCATTACGGTCATAAAAAGACTGTAATGGTCCAAAGGCCATTGAAATTCTAGCGAACTTTGGACCATTAAAGTCTTTTTATGACTGTAAAGAAGTTTAAGACCATTACGATACTAAATGTACTGTAATGAGAGAACCCCATAAAATTTCCAGCCAATTACGAAATTTGGCCGGATTTTGCTTAGTATAGGGTTTTTTTGGCCGGACTTTGAAGGGACCTTAACTGGATTTATTTGAGGTCTGGTTCGTTTGTGCTGGAATTTGAAGACATTTGGTTTGAATTTGAAGCGGTTTTTGCCGAAAAAGGGTTTTTTTTTTTTATTGGATTTTAGGCGGAAATGGGATTCATTTCATTCGAAGGGAGAGTTTTGTTCTCTTCGATTTTTATACTTGTTGCTTAGCAAAGGTTCAATGAATTTGGTGATGATGGTGGACCTGCTGTAAAGTTATTGGAACCCAAATATGAGCTCTTCAAAAATCATTTGACAGCTACCCTTGGGTTTCAAGTGCCAGAAATTGAGATCAAGCATTTGGTTGCAGCAGAAATTGTTTTTGTAGGGAATTGTTGATCACTCTATTGAATATGTGTACCCAGAGTTGCCGCAATGGGAGACTCCAAAGAGTCATTCGCTCTCTTGCATCTAAATCCCTCAAATCTCAACACAAGCATTTCGGTACTAAGAGTACCGTAATGTCTTTTAGTATCGTAATGCTTTTAAACTTCTCTACGGTCATAAAAATTCAAGTGGATTTGGGACCATTACGGTCTTTTTACGACAGTAAAGAAGTTTAAGAGCAATACGGTACTAAGAGTACCGTAATGAATATTACGGTATTCAAAGTACCGTAACTCTATCATGCCATTACGGTAGAAAGACTAACATAAAGGGCATTTTCGTTCAAAAAATCACAAAAATTGAGAAAAATAGTGTGGGCGAGGTTTTGGGAAGTTTGGAGTTTTTTTTTCAATTTTATTAAATTTAAAGTATATTAACGATAATTCCCCTTTATTCTTTATCGAATCACAGAATCATTTCATTTATAAAAGTGTTTTATAAGATCAAAGGAGTAGATCTTTTTACAAGATCAAACTCTTTATTGAATCATCATTTTTTTATATTAAAAAAAAAAAACATCTTCCTTCTAAATATAATTACAAAATTAATAAATAAAATTATCAGATATATTCCTCATATATGCTTAAATTTCAAAGTATTCTTCATTTTACATTTATATCGTCTTTTTAGCTTCTTTTTTTATTCGTTATTTAACCCCGTCATGGCTATGTCACTTCTGTGGCGACTAAAACCATCACGGCTCTACAAAAATCATGGTGGTTGTCACAAACTTGACATAGCCGTGGTATTAGGCCAGGGTTTCTTCCCATTTTTTTGGCGCTAAATTTTGACTCCAAAAACCACGACGGCTATGCTAGGTCCGTGGCGCTCTTTTACCCCCCCCCCCCCCCAACCACCAATTTACTGCAATTTCGAGCGGTTCTACCATATACATTCTATTTGAGCGGTTCTTTCTACTGCTCCCACGCGCAAATCAGTTCGCCCACAGAAGAAAGCCGACTTCGGTGAGGAGACTGTATGTGTGGGCTTCAACTGGGCAGTAGTAGGGAGAGGGAGAGGTGTAGAGGCTGGGGCAGCAGGAGGGCAGCTAAAGGGAGAGGGAGAGGAGTAGGGTTGGGGCAGCAGAAAGGAGAAGGAGAGGCGAATTGGAGAGAGGCGGAGACAGGGAGATTGCGGCAAGTTTAAAAGGCACTACGGTTTTTGTAGAACCGTGACGGTTTTGGTCGCCACAGACTTGACACTATCGTGACGGTTTTGGTCACCACGTACTTGACATAGCCGTAACGGGGTTAAAACAGAAATAAAAATTTAAAAAAGCTAAAACAGGGATATAGATCTATTAAACGCAAAATGAATGTAAGTTTGAAATTTAGGCATTTTTGAAGAATATATCTAATAATTTTCCTAAATAAAAATCTATAAATAAAAATAACTTTCTCCCTCCTAAAATTTTTCCAATGAATCTTTCAATTTTTATACAAATCTATATTTCTTTTGAATATCTAATTAAATGAGTCCATGAAAATATGATTTTTATCTTTTAAGCCATGTTAATCGCAGTAACCTCATCCATGAGCCTTATCTACCATGAGCCTCACGTAAACAAGAAATACCGAAATCAGCTTTAAAAATTGGAAACTTTTTATCCTACTTACTTCCCAAAAAAATTAAAAAAATTAATAAAATTATAATTTTAAATTTTTTTCTATTTTTTATCTGCATCAAACCCTTTCCAATATTGGGTCAAAACATTACATGTTATATTTGAGGGTATATGCTTTTAAATTTCTAAGAAACCTAGGTACATTTTTTTTAAAATTGAAATTTTCTATTTTTTTTTAAAAAATTGAAATTTTCTAATTTTCCATACTCAGTATAGAAGTCAGAATAATTAGGGATACTTCTACAGTTTTACCACCATTATCATCAGGTTAAGACTTCTATAGAGGTAAAATTATCAAATTACACCTTAATTATCCGGGTTTCCCTAGGAATTTAAGAACTTTTAATTTTTTCTCAATATGTATATGATTGATATAGGATTTTAAAGCATAAACTCAAGTGTAATTTAGTAATGTGTGATTGACATTGATAAATATTTTGAATAGATTGGATCATTTTGCAATATTAGAAAGTGATAGTCAGAAGAGCGTTTGGGAGGAGCTCCGAATTTCATGTTAAGAGTTATTTTAGGGTCAGAACTCAATAAAACAATTATCTAAGAGCCACAAAATCTTATCAGATGATTTTTGTTAAAAAAAATTTAAGGATATTTTTAGGCTCATTATCCCTAAATCGTTTGGATTCTAACTAGGGGAAAATCTGTGAAAGCTTTTAAACTTCAGGTTTGTAACTGTAAATTCATAGAAGATATTCATTAAAGTATTCTATTTAAGAGCTTTTATTTTGTCAAATAAAAAAAGTTCACAAAAATTTAAAAGTTCAAAACAAATTTTAAAGCATCATTATCCCTGCATCATAGACGGATTTTTAGGTGATTTGATTCTAAGTTTAGAGAAAGCTTCGAATTTCAAGTTAAAGACTGATGAATTTCAAATATTTTATTGAAAAAGGCCGATGAATCTCAAATATTTTATTGAAATTTATCAAAAGAGAAAAACTCCATGTAACACTCGTAATCCCTAGATTGTAATTATCTCCTTTAGTCCTCCTGTTCTGATCTAAAGTTAAGGCTACTATGTAAATAAAATTAATCAATGTGAAATATATGAAGCTTCAGGCAGCATCCATCATAAAACTATGTAAGGTAAACTTAGAGCCAGTTTTATATATGGGTTTTTTTTTTATTTTAAAAAATATATTTTCACTTTAGTTGAAGTAACCTGCTGAAAATGTCATGCTTTTTAGTGAGGAATGGCTAAAATAGCTACGAATAAATAAAAATTTAAATAATTTAATAATATTATAAATAATACAAGATACCAATAAGATAACTAATAAAATAGGAATATATACATAAGATTTTTTACTTTTGGTACAAGAAAATCACAATTATTATTTAATGTTAGATGTGAAATTGGGTGGTTGGCGATGTGTCATTGATAGACATCAGCGATAAAAATTTTCAAATATTATGACACACTTCCATTCATTAAAGATCACATAAAATTTTTATCAAATATTATGACACACTTCCATTCATTAAAGATCACATAAAGTAGGTGAGAATAATTGTGGCCTTTTCGTACCAAAAGAAAAGGCTCGCACAATATACAATACCAAAAAATAAATACTGCTCAGAGTATATTAATTTTTCATAAGGTAATCTATTCCAGATGAAATCAATTGTCATTCATTAAATATCACATAAAGTAGGTGAGAATAATTGTGGCCTCTTCGTATCAAAAGAAAAGGCTCGCACAATATACAATACCAAAAAATTAATACTGCTCAGAGTATATTAATTTTTCATAAGGTAATCTATTCCAGATGAAATCAATTGTCATCTAAATAAGCCATTGGCACATTGCACTATCCTTATGGAAGTAGCAGTTGGGATCGTAAATGAGCCAAGTTCTGGAATCCCTAGATTCAGATGCAGTAGTAATGCTTCTAGATGTTCATTGGAAATCCATAGTTTTTAAAGGATTTTGGTGGCTTGTGTCTTGATCAACACCTGGGCCTTTTTGAATCTGGATATTTCATATTTGGGTCTTTTTTGAAGCTGGACATTTCATACCCAGATCTTTATGTTTTGTCTAGAGGTGATGAAACTAATGTTTTTCTTTGTAACTGATATTTTCAGGTTCCGGGAGCTGTGATTTCCCATCAAGGTACGTAACTTAATAGTAAATGGCTTAATATCAGTGTCTTAAAATTGGATCAGTGGGCCGAATTAGTGGTTGGCCAAAACTATCTAGATCAATGAATCGGTCAGTTCAAATTTGTTTGTAGGAGAAAATTTTGTACAGAAACTAGAAAGGGCCAAAAAAAAAAAATAAAAAAAAATGCAAGTGGTAATCAGGCAGGTCCTAGGGTTCTCTTACTCGAACTAATACCGTATCTGTCTACTTTTTAAAGCACTTTTTCTGAAAAAAAAGATTCATCTAAACAATTTAATATTTCACATGTTTATGTTTTGATCAGACTTGCTAATTGGGTGAAATGTTTAGTTGATATTTCCGATGCAGTTTGCTAATCTCTCGTATGAAAGGACCCACCATTGCTTTAATTATAAAGTAATCAGTACGCAGCTACCGGTGCTTTATACATAGTATGATCCCTATGTCCACTGACAATGTGATTCACGGGCATATGTGTCGTCTCTAATTCCATCAATGGATTGATGGTGATCGAGATGAAGAGTAGAACCAACCAAACATGGAATGGCCCGAGTGGCGGGTCCTGATCTCTTCTTTCCCATCCATCTACTGTTTCAACGGTCATGATGACCATGAGCTTGATGAATTTTCAAAGGTCATTTGGATCATTGTGCACTTGAGACCTGAACTCAAGCTATTTCTTGGATATGATAAAATCGGTATCTTAAAAACTCCCGGTTGGGATCAGAATGTTGCATTGGAACTTGAAAGAGAAGCTCGGAATCACCCAATTTTCTTGATTTTAAATTTTTTATTACATTTCTTTTTTTGGTCAAAAACCACCTATTAAGACCAACGGAATAGGGAGTTGGCTCCCAACGATTCAATCGAATTCTTGCAACCAAGGTTTTAGAAAATAGATGGGTGACCCTGATCGTGTATTCGGATTTCCGATCCGATTGAGCAGTTCGGAGATCCGATTTACCGAACCGGTCATTAAAAATTAAAATATTAAAAAATAAATAAAAGGGGCGGTTCTGACTGGTTTTTTAATAGAACGGTCGGTCAGAACCTCAGTTCTGTCAAAGAACCGAACCTTAGCAGAACCTGCCTCCAATGATTTTCGATCTAGATCGGCCATTCCGATCCTTATCAACATTTTTCTAAACCTTGCTTAAAACACAAGATAAAGCCCTAAACTGACCGTTCCATTTTGTTATTGCAGTCTATCAGCGAAAAATGGGAGCTTTTCAGGAGGAAGCTCAAGTGGGATGGAACCTGCGGGCCTAGGCTTGAACGGAAGCTCACTTCAAAGGGACCTTGCTCCGTTGACCTTTCTCTCTCTTTCACTAACTCTCCCCCTTTTACTCTTCTTCCCCAAATAACAAAACATGCATGTAATGGTGATTTTGCATTTGTGGCAGCAAAAGTAAACAACATTTTTGTCCCAAAGCCATCAACAAGGAGCAAAATGAGAGATTTTTTTATTTGTTGAAACCCAAGTTTATATCCACTGTTTGGAGAACATATTGATGAAACCCAAGTTTCATATTTTCACTTTTTGGAGTTTGTAAAACCTAAATTTTGCTCAAACAGTATCTCCTTTGAGCTTCTTCTTCTTCTTTTTTTTAATAATATCTTTCTATTGCTTTTCAAGTTGTAGGGATAATACTACTTTTTATATTTAACTAATGGAAAGAGTTTATATAAGGATGGTACCTTATAATGTAGAACTACGAATGCCCCTCAAAAATCCATCGAAAAAGGTAGTTTTAATGTTGAAAAACCCTTTTATCTCAACATCGAGATGTATGACTATGAAAAATAAAAAGATTTTAAGTCTTAGAAATAGTGCATTTTACATCATGTTATCTACACCGTCCTTTTTCAATATTTTCATATGTTTATAGATCTACTTGATTTTAACCATTTTTTAAATTTAAAATTTTATAATTAAATATAAAAATAGATTTTGAGATAATCCCAAGAACATTTTACATCAAAATTATATACCAGAATAAAATTTAAAGGTGCACGTTACCTCTACGCCTACGGATGCATCCGTATGCCAACTGTGCCCTAAACTTATTATGGACTTTCTCAAGCGAAAATTGAATTCCTTGAGAACATATCAAAAAGTTCTGATGAAACTACTTCTAAACTTAGCAATGATATAGTCACGCCCACTCATGTGCAATTTCACCTCAACAAAAAAACCATTTTATTGGGATCTATTCAGCATTGTTCATAGATATATAACCTTAAAATGTAGAATTAATTATGCACCTCAAAAATATATCTGAAAAGGTTGTTTTAATGTTGAAAAGCCCTCTAATTAATCATGTCGATATCGGGATGTATGAATATGAAGAAAAAAATGATTTTGGGTCCCAAAAATAGTGAATCTGACAACACATTATCTAGATTGTCTATTTTTAAGATTTTCATATAGTTATATATTTACTTTATTTTAACCATTTTGGAGTTTAAAATTTTATAATTAGATATGAAAAATAGGTTTTCAAACAATCCTTCGAATCTTTTACACCAAAATTACATGTTATGATGAAATTTGGAGGTGCACCTTAATTGGATTGTTTAAGTGAAAGATCCCGATGCATTCTCAAACAAATTTTTTGGGACCTGGTTTAATTAAATTGCATAGACCAAATTGAACCAGTATGGTTTGGGGTGTTAATTTGCTGGACCTTAGTCAAACCTAGTCTCACCCATTGTATACAAAATGAAAGAAAATTTTCATTGTACATCTTATATTAATGGCTAATCATCTCCATCGTAGTTTCCCCAAATATGATTGGCATTTTAATTAAATAAAAGTCTATTAGTACATCATATTGCATATTTTTCATAATATCTCTTTTCTATTTGGAGAGTTTAGCGATAATGTGGGAGAAATAAAAGGAAATCTAGAGATATAGATAGGAAAAACTTAAATTACAAGCTCAACTCACAATTAAAACTCCACTAATATACAAATATATGTAGTACATCCTAACCGGGCTACAACCTTTGGGAATGGGCAAATGTATGAGTCACATTATAATTGCCAAACCATTCCCTTGTTTCCTCCATAAACTACCAAAAATAAGAAAAAGAATAAAATCTTGTTTCCTCCATAAACTTCCAAAAATAAGAAAATGAAGAAAACCCTGAATTGATGAGAAGGTCGCCACCAAGTAAAAACATACAACAAACTACTCAAGGAAAGTTTTGCCAAAAACACCAGTTTCAACCTCATCTAAAACTTTTCCTTACGGTCCGCTTTCTCCCTCAACAAAAGAGGCTCTAACGCTTATTTTCAAGATTGCAATTGAGGACAAAAATTCCCCTAAACAAGAGAGAATTACACAGGGGGTAATCTTGTTATTGTCTCTTCAACTATTTTTATCTCGATACAAAATCATACTCTTACCTTGTCAACCATCTCCTATGTACAAACTCATTCCCCAAATAACATTTATGAGAATGCTTTGCTTAAATTCTATTGCCTAACCTACTCTTGTGAACTCCACTTTCAACTTTCTCATCATTGTTACTTGAGCTCATCCTATCTTCAGATGCAAAATAGGGTTTTGAGCTGTTGTTTTTTTTAAAAAAAAAAAAAGTTAAAAAATTAAAAAAAAAATTATTTAGGGGTATTTTTTCTTTTTTTTAATTTTGAGAATTGGAGGGTAAAATTGAACATTTAATTTTAAAAATATAAAAAGCTAAGATTTAGTATTAACTAAGGTTTCTTATAAAACAAGTTAGGTTTTAAAGTTTATATTCTATAAATATGTTACTATTGGACTAAAAAAAGGAAGAATAATTTATACAAGATCATGTGAAAAGATCTTTTCATGGTGGAGTCCCTTGCAGGCTCCGAGAGAGAGAGTATAATCTCTCAACTCTTAAATTTTATCTTTATCTTTTAAATTTACCAATTTTATATCCTAGCTTCCCTATATCAATTGTACTAGAGCCTTGAGATCAAAGTATTAAGATCCATTTACCATGATGCCATAACAAATATCTATAAATCCTATAATAGAGTGTTGGACCATGATGCCATAACAAATATCTATAAATCCTATAATAGAGTGTTGGGACCAAATATTTGAGTGATTCAAAAAAGACTTAGTAAAGCGTATTTAGCAAAGTAATGCAATAAGATCTACTTAGCAGATTGCAACTTGAGGAACAAGAATATAAAGAGGTAAATCTCAATGTAAAACAAGTTGACAATAACCAAAGATGCTACAAAATTTGACAATGATTATGAACAAGACGACACACTAGTTATATCATATGAATACAACCATTTGAGACTACATGTTATACACAAAGTGTTTGATGAATTAGTTTATTGAAAGACAAAATACAAAGATGAATGGTTGGACTTCATGACCAACTATTCAAAAGCCTCTAGAGAATATGATGACTTCAAAGAGCTCGAAGTCAAGCTTCTCCCGACCTAAGAGAATGATGCAAAATAGAATTTAAGGTTATTGTGGATTTTAAATTTTCTTTAGGGGTATTTATGTCTTTCTTTTTATTGTAGCGAACAACTAGGATTTAGTATTGAATAAGGTTTATTACATAGCAAGTCAAGTATTCTAATTTTCTTTAAGGGTATTTGTATTTTTTTTTTTATTGTAGAGAAGAGCAAGGATTTAGTATTGAATAGGTTTATTACCGAGCAAGTCAGGTTTTAGGGTTTTTATTCTATAAATATTTAACTATTGAACATAAAAAGGGAAGCGAACAAAATTTTATTTTAGATCTTGTCAAAAGATCTATTTGGGGTGAACTCCCATATAAATAGTGAATGACGGCATAATCTCTCAACCTTTTTTTTGTCTATTATTTTTTTATTTATTAATTTTATTTCTCCATTTCCTTGCATCATCTTCCCACATGCTTTAGGTGTAACCCTTACCATATACCTACAAGAACCACCGGTGATCACTCTCTTGCCACTAAAAATATTGCATAAGAGTGTCCACGAAGCCTCGCACGCGCTTAAAACCTAAACAATTCTTGCCCACATTCTCAAATGGGAAATTGTTTTATGCGGGCTGAACCGTATTTCTACATATACGCTCCAAAAAAGTGTGAAGCGTCCATCTAAATATGTGGTTCAAAAAGTGTAAAGCATCAATCTTAAAATGGATGCTAAAAACAATAAAAATTAACGGTCCAAATATTTTTTTACTAGAATTATTATTTTTAGTTTTTAAATTTTATTTATTTTTTTATATTCATCATCTCCATGTTAGAGATTACACGTCCTAAAAAATTAAGTCTTAAAATCCATCTTAAAAATAGATTTATTAAGAGGCCCGCAGCTCTACATATGCGGGCTTGGCCACATAGAAACCGGATCCTTCTTAAATACCAAAATACCAATTTCCCTTTTACAGGCAAGCTTTCTATGCTTCTCCTATAGTATAAGACTTATATGCTTCTTACTGTCCAACCGTCTATTCTAAATGGACGGCTGAGATGGCCCCAATCACAATATCATATCTCTATACTATTTTATTTTTTATTTTGTTTTTACAAACTATTTTGACACCAAATTTTGGACGTCCATTCCTCTCTTAAATTCACACTGGTAAAAAATATAAAAAAATATTCTAAACAAAGTACAATGATCAAAATACCCTGAAATATTCAAAAGGTTTTTTAGTCATTATATTTTGTCAAAATTTGTTTTCAATAATTTTTTTAGGTGCGCCCCAATGAGTCGATAGCACGTACCAAATTTCATATTCATAAAATTTGTATTAAAATTGAAAATAAAATACTCTGAGACGTCAAATCTAGATCAAATGGTTAGTGGCTCGCTTGATCTAAATTGGACGGCTAGATGGGAAGAGAAGCATATATCTTCTATACAGTAAGGGAAGTATAGAAACTTTTCCCTTGACTTTAATCTATTCTAATTTTTCTTCACATGCTAAACTACAAAACGAGGATCTCATAAAAATGGCAAATGACCTGTCTAATAGAACCCATGACAATAATTAAAGGGATTGTATACTTTGAGACCATTTATCTTTGATATAAGGAGGTTACAATTATTTCTAATTATTAGATGTCATATTGCTTGGGATGTGTCACAAAGTTCTAGAAACTTTTGTTTGAACTTTGAGCATAGTCAATAAAGCTTTTATTACTATCTGATTTGAAATCTAAGGGACAAGAATAGTTATGACCTCCTTGTATAAAAAATAAATGATCTCTTTATATCCTTTTTTATAATTAAAACATTTATCAGAACGCTGCACATTTCTCTTTTAACATAGACCCTTTCGTTACCAAACTCTAAATATTAATCTTTAAGAAAATTAAAAAATTGAGAGAATAGGTTGCACATCCTCTTATGAACATACGAAAAAGTCATTTTCTCCGATTTACGGAATATCCATCCCTTGCCTTTGCTTTGCATCGCTAGTTCTCCATTACCAAAATCATGTGCCCCTTATCAAGCTCTTTAATTGCATACAAGAGATTTACCATATCATTCACAATTGTACTTCCAATCAATTTGTACAAGTTTCTATTATCATTCTCTTCATTTAAACTAGAGCTCCCTTTGAAAACTTTGAGTAATCCAATTTGCTTTGTAGATTTGTACTGTTCCAAGTAGATCTACCCATATCAATTCTAACTAATGCAAGTCAATTCTGACTAGTTTACAATCATGTTGTTTCCTATTGCTGATAATTCCCCTTTGCATAATTTCCATCATTCAAACCATAATTTATGCTGGTATATATGACGAATAACTCAATTATCAAGAATCCAACTATAATAGTGCATCGCATTGCATCCCACCATCAGTACATCTTCAATATAATTGAATGACGATTCTTCAATTTATTGAACATAATTTTTTGTTACACTTTTGACTGAAACCCTTTAAAGAATTCATTGTTCCTATTTTCCAATTTTATGTGGCCGATTTTACGATAAAACTAATAATCATTTTGTCCAACTTCCATGAGAAATGAGATTTGGCACCTATGAATAACTTGATGAATTACCATAGTCATTTAACCATCCTCTTGCTACAAGAACCTCTATCTGAATCCACCAAATTATTATCCATCAATCCCTTTTTTGCAAATATCATTGACAAGCATAACACTACAAATTATTCCAACATGAGTATGCCTCCATGTTACAATTCAAGGTGGTAAAATAACACTACAGAATCAGCTTTCTAAACCCTCGTTTCTATGAACAAAAATAACACTAACCACAACTTTACATTGGCGCCCCAAAAGATGATTATTATTGTAATTGAGATAAACGTTTTTTATCATATGAAATCGCATATTTTCTGCAATGCAATGTTTCTATTTTAAGATTGTAGAGAACTTATCTCGAAATGAAAACTTCCCACGTATATATTATAAGACATACAAAGAGAAAGACCAAGCAGATAATCTGAAACATTTTGGAGATCGTAGACTGATTTTGAAGTAAATTAAATTATAAAAGGATGGGAATGGGAGGTTATTCGACTCTATTATGGACCCTCGTAAAGGGCATTTAGCATGGTGGGAATCACAATAAAAAAGTATCCCAATTTTATATACAGCCATTATAATAAGTAGATATTGTGCCCCAAATTTCGGCCAAGGGGTATCTAATGAAAATGAATTAAAAATTGGGTGCTTGAGAATAACATGAGCTTTGGAGGTAGTATTGCCGAGATCAATGATAAGGTCTTTGACTCGATTCTCACCAAAGGGTAGGGATTTGAGGTAGTATTGCCGAGTCTTATGACGAGGTCTTTGACTCCATTATCACCAAAGGGTAGAGCCTAAATCCCCACTGCCATACCACTTCAAGAAAAAGGGCTGGTTCGTCGTGGTAGCAGTATCCCCATACCCAATTACCACATCGTAGTATCTCCACACCCAGTTACCACATCGTAGTATCTCCACACCCAGTTACCACATCGTAGTATCTAGTCGTGGTGGCCGTATCCCCATACACCTATCCAATCATGGTGGGCGTATCCCCATACCCAGTTACGACATCGTAGTATCCCTATACCCAGTTACCACATCGTAGTATTCCCATACCCAGTTACCACATCGTAGTATCACGTCGTAGTATCCTAATCGTAGTATCCCCATACCCAGTTACCACATCGTATTATCCATTCCTATGGCTTTGATACCCCCAATTAACACCTATTGAAAAAAAAAAAAAACGGGTAAAGGCCTGTCGTCCCCACTAAATTACCCAAAAAATAAAAAATTGGTTGGGTGCAACTCTGCACAAATCAAACACATTTAATCCAAACATTTTTCACCTTTCTCCGTCAAATGACAACCAAAACCAAAAGAGACTATGCCATAATAACACTCTCTGAAAACTCTATCTTTAGATCTGCCACCTTGCAATCTCGCTAAAGAGACATTTTTTTCTCTCCTTTGGCCTTTCATAACTTGAGGTTGAGATCAACGCTTGGCTCCTCATTACTCTCTCTTCTATCTTCAGAATTTGGTGGTTTTACTTTGCTTGGACCCGGGCTAATGAAAGGGATGAATCTCACCCCCTTCTCTTTTCTCTCTCTCTCAATATTTCCTATGAATTCCTGTTTCAAATACTAATAAAACATCAGGCTTTGCTTATGATTTAGATTATTTTAAAATGTTGTTTTTCCTCTATCTTCTGATATTTACAGTATTGGAATATGGGTTTCTCTATCTTATTCATCAGATTTAGAATATAAGCTTCCGACTATGATGATGATTGATATTTAGACTATATGTACAGCATTTTCTCTCTTAAGAAATTAAATGAAAATGAAAAATACCTGAGTTTGGTACTGGTGATGGTTGGCAACATCAACGGTGGAGCGAGGATTGACATGATATTTAGCAAAATCCATGGTGTAATGGGGATTGATGGTAGGATTCATGGATGAATTTGAAGGAGCTAGAGTGAGAAAAGCACCATCTACACTTTCACGTCTTCGATCAGCAACTGGTTCGAAAGAGGGTCTCAATGTACTATAAGAGCCTTGATCCACCTGTGACCCCAAAGAATTTCTCCAGTTAACTGTGACACCTGATTGAAGGTGCATCGAGCTCGAACAATGGTCTCTGCAAGTAAGAGAAACACCCATTTAATGAGAAAATGCAAGAGAAATACCCATTCAATCAGAGAGAACAGAGTTTTTTAAGTTACTGTAGATAGAGGAAGAGAGAGAGAAATGCGTGCCTGAAAACGGAGTTTTCTTCTAATTTGGAAGGTTCATGGTGAATTCCCAAATTGGGCGACTTATTTCGAGGAAGATGAAGAGATTGGTTTTCTTGGAAGAGAGGCCATGGGCGCTTGATGCCGATAATCTAATTTCACTAACCAAAACCCACAATCACCATGACTGGAAGAACCAGAGGAAAAGAAAGAACCAGACAGAATATAAACCACATTGAACAACCACAATGTGACTTTCTCTCTCTACAAAAACAGGACATACCCTGTCTTCCTCAATTGTCCATGGAGGCTTGTTGCTAGAGTAGCTTTGGTTTGAAGGGGGCTCCATCTGTAGATTGTTAACTCCAGATGATGATGATGGTGTTGGCGCCACCTGCAAAATGAAAAACACACTAGAAATTCAAAAAAATACTCAAAATAGAGAGAAAGCCCAAATGTCACAGACAGAGATGGAGAATAGAGAACAATAATTGAATTTGTACCATACCAAGGAATGTGGGTTCCTTCTTATTATGCTCTGAGATAGAGAATCACAGGTAAATGGAGAACCAAAGGGAAAGTAATCCGTCTTCTTCATAACCTCTGGATCACGGTGGCTCGAATTCTCTCCCGAACCAGGCGGCATGGCAGGCCACGCAGGAGGAGGCATCACCACCTGTGAACCCACATTCGCCAAGCAAGAAGACTCCATTGCTGGAGATTCGGAGCATCGAATATTAGGGCTAAAATGGTGGAAATTGCTAGGATTAAGAACCAGAGAAGTTGCACTTGAAGTCGTTACAGGGATTGGGAGGGGAGCAAATGGAAGAGATTTTTGGAGAGAGAGAGTGCGTGATTGTTGCTTTTGCATTTCTTCCATTCTAAGCTTCTCCAGTTGGGCAACACCGAGACCGCGTTGAGGGATCTTCTTTTCCCTGCTCTTTGTTCTCCTGTTTGATCTGGATTTCTGGTTCTCATCTTGCATCATAGCGAGGAGCGAGGAAGAAGAAGAAGCGTTAATGGTGGATGGTGGTTAATGGGGAGTTTAGAGTGAGAATGGAGAATGTGGGTCACGCCTCTTCCATGTCTAAGCAGCATTTTCCATCAACCCAAATCCCAAATTTCCTCTCTCTACAACTCATCCCATTAACACATCAAAATCCCATTTCAACAAAACAGAAAATCAGGTCTCTCTCTCTTACTCAACCAAAACACACAAATCTCTCAAGGCTCTCCCTCTGCCATCACCCAAATGGCAGAGATCTACAAATCCCTCTCTTTCTCTCTCTCTCTCTACTGATAAAATAACATTAATAAATCAAAGCCACATCAACACTCTCTCTTTAATATTCTCTCTCATTAATATTTCCATCTAATAGTAGATTTGTTCACACAACCAGATTCAGTGGCTTCAGTATTTCTCTCTCTACTGCTCTATGACATTCAGAAATCAAAACCCACCTCAAGAATCAAAACACAAATCTCTGATACTCTCCCTCTTTGTCTCTCTAGACTGAATCACATGACCAAATTAAAACCCTCTCTCTAGATACATCTCCCTCAATATTACAGGCGAGGATCCAGGGCTAAAGAATGGATCAAATACGCAGTCGTTACAATCCAAGATCCAAGTCGATAAATGAATCAAAAACCGCAAGCGTCGCTCCTTAAATCACCATAAAATATCCCTCAAACTTATCACAAAAGGAAACTGAATTGAAGTCCTAAGATCTTCCTATAAAACAACCAGAATCGAGGAGAGAGATAGAGAGAGAGGGGCCAGAAATCACGTAGATAAAAGATTGAGAATATAGGTTTCTTTCTTAATTAACGAAGCTTTCGCACAATGAATACAAGTGGGGGTGAGACTCACCGCCATTTTCGCTCACTCGTTACAAATCTAAATCACAGAGGCCAAGGACTTAGATAAAACAGACACCAGCCCCATCTGGCTCTTTTCCATTGCCAAACCCTGTGGCCCACCTCTCCACTTTTTTGTCCTTTCTCTCTCTCTAAATTTTGTTTCTCTCTCTATCTCTTCATCCATTTTTTCCATATCTATATCTGCAGATCGAGACTCACCTCCAGCGAGTCCGATGGCATCTAAGTTTTTTTTGGTATTTTCTTTTTTCTGCAAAGAAAGTAGCAGCTGCGGCAGCTTTTGCCCCTTCAGCTTTTTAACTTTTCAGGCCCATCTCTCCATTAAAGACGAGAGAGATGTTATAGAGTGAGAAACATAGTAAACTCTAGAGAGTTTTTGTTTTTTAAAGAGAGGAACATAGCAATTTCTAAAGAGAGAGAGCAGTTTTAATTTTGGATTTTGGATTTTGGATTTTGGTGTTTTTACCCTACATTGCGCCTGTAAAAAAGATGAGAAGATTACAGCGAGAAGTTCTTGTAGAGAGAGAGAGAGAGAGAGAGTACGGAGGAGCATATCTGGGGGGAGAGAGGAAAATCGGTGCGGCTTTTTGGGGTTTCTGAGGCCCACTACCCGAATTGTGCCCCATGTGGGGAAGCAACTCCTGACGCTGCTATCATCACACAAACACTAAAAACACCGTACCTCAACTCACCATAACTTCTATCTCAATGACCTCTCGATCCTCATCACGCTTTTGCGTCTCGGGCCTCCTTCCAAGAAAAAAAAGAAGTACGAATATCTCCCTCTCTCGGGCCGCCTCCTTTCAAGAAAAAAAAAATACTACGCTTTAATGGAATATCTCCCCCCTCTCGGGCCACCTCATTTCAAGAAAAACAAATACTATGCTTTAATGGAATATCTCCCCCTCTTGGGCCGCCTCCTTACAACAAAAAAAATACTACGCTTTAATGGAATATCTCCCTCTCTTGGGCCTCCTTCTTTTCAAAGAAAAAAAAAGACCACGCTTTAATGGAATATCTTTCTAGAAATTAACTACATCAGATTTTGTTATAGACCCCGTTTCTATGATGCCATGCGTAACAAATACGAGCGTATTAATAAACTTTTTTTAGAGGCATTTTTAGAAAATAAATAAATTTTAAAAATTAAAAATAATAATTATAATAAAAAAACATTTGGACAGTCTGTTTTCGTTGTTTTTACATGAAACAAATGATGTTTTATATTTTTTTGGACCGCATGTATAGTCATGTGGTCCAGCCCGCATAAAACAATTTTCATTTTCTTGTTGTGATGGACAATTGTATAAACGGAGTACGAGAATGTCACAAACCCTTCTACTCACCAAATTTTAAATCATGTGGTTGGAAGAGTACCATTGACTAAATAAAGTTTAAAAATAATTTTCGAGACATCCTCAATCATTTAATTTGATATCTAATAACTAAAAATAAGTGTGACCTCCTTGTAACAATGACAAGAAAATGTATACAAATAGACCATTACTTTTATACAAGGAGATAACAACCGTTTTTGTCCATCAAATTCCAAATCAAATAGTTGTGAGTGTATCATTGACTATACCCTAAGTTCAAAAAAAAAATATTCTCAAACTTTGTGATACACCTCAAGTCATCCAATTTGATATCTAATAGCTAGTATCAATTATAATCTCCTTGCGCAAAAAATAAATGGTATCAAAGTATATAATCCCCAATGATAAATAGTCTCATAGTATACAATCCCCAATGATAAATAGTCTCATAGTATATAATCCCGATAATTTTTTTTAAAAAAAATTTATTGCAACATACTTTAAGCCATCTAATTAGACATCTAATGACTAGTTCGAGTATACATTTCTTTTTTTAAAGAAGGGTGATGTTTTGCATAAGGTTTCAACCTTTCTTTTTTTTTTAGTATGAGGAGAGATGGCCACTACCCCTTGTAGGAATTGAGGCTAGAACATAACGTTGTAAATCTTCAAGTGTTAACCAGTTAAGCTCGAGCTCTTTTACTCTAAGGTTGCAAATTTAAACAATCAAAGTATGCCTCCAAACTTTCTTATACGATGTAATTTTGGTGTCCCTAAATTTTAAGATGGCCTAAGAGTCTATTTTCATCACTAATAATAAATTTTTAAGGGAAAAGATCTACATACCCCCCATTTTTAAGTTTTATGTCTCACTAGACTCAAGGTTTCAAAACATATCTTGGGTCCTAAAAATTCTAAGTTTTGTATCTTCTAATCCCTTCAGCTAACTTTATCTCATTTAAACCTATTTTTTTGCCTCAAACAAATATAATAAAGATATATCATTTCTAAACACCATCATTTCTCTCTCTTCACATGATTTTTCCCTAAATCTCTCTCTCCATGACTTTTACCAAACCCTCTCTCTCTCTCCCTATTTTGCCGCTCGCTCTCCATGGTTTATTTATTTTTATATATTTGCTTGATTTCTGTGGATTTTTTCTATTGATTGCTTAGATATTATTCGCATTGATGATTAATTGTATACTGATTGTACCTGTTTTTAGAACCCAAAATGAGATAGAGCGGTTTCGGGAAATACGGGTAGACAAAGAGCACGAGAGATCTAGAGAGATAAAGTGGGAGAAAATACAAAGAGAGAAGGGGTTTAGAATAATCTCAAAGAAGAGAGAGAGAGAGCAAAATTTGGAAGAATATATCACGTAAAAAGATGAAGGGTTTAGACGGAGCATGTTTTTTTTTATATTTGTTAGGGCTAAAAAAATAATTAAAAATAGATAAAGTTAGTCAGTGGGTTTGGATATATATTTTAAATCATTGGAACTATTTAGATATAAAAACCAAAAATAGATGGTCCAAGAATATTTCCCCAAATTTAAACTCAAAAAATAATTCAAATCAAACATATTTTCCGTATTTTTGATATGTTGCAAGATATACTATTTTCGGCACTAATGTGTTGCAAGATATACTATTTTTGAAACGTTTTTTTTTTTTTTTTCCTATCCATACATGCATCTTGATGTCAAGATGATCAAATAATGGCTTGCCAATGTCAAATAGTGTTTTTCTGATTTTTGAGGTGCACCTTAAGTATACAATTTAAAGTATCGACCTTATATGGACTTTTTACTTCAAAGAAACAAAATATTTTGAAACCTTTCTTTCTCTCATGTCTTATTTTTCCTATAATTTATTCGTTAGGCCTCACATCCTCTTTCTGAAAACCCAAAACAATCTTTCCTCCTCTCATATTCTCTCTATAAAACTAACTTTAACCAAGAAAAGAAAGAATCCAAACAAGAAAAACATATTACATCATGCTTTCAGAAACCCCAAAGACGTAATTTGTGTCTTCTTTGATTTCTCTTCTCCTTTCTTTTTATTTTCCAATTTTAGCTTTAGAGAGAGAATACGAGAGGCAGCAAGAATGGGATTGGGTTTCTAAAAAGAAAATGTGAGAGTGGAGAAGAATAAAGTTGATATTTAGAAAGAGAAAGTGAGAAGAGGAATAATGAGTTGGGTTTCTTAGTGGGAAAAATGTGAGGAAAGAACTTTAAAAAAAAAAAAATTTGAGTTTTTAGAGAGAGGGCTAAAAGGGAAGGGAAAAAACCACGAGAAAAAACATAAGTGCAGGATGAAAAAAATAAAGTGAGGCCAAATAAAATTATTTTTAAACGAGGGGAATCATGCAATGCCTTCTCTACAAAAATAGGAGAGAGAAAGTTAAAACTAAATTTTCAAGAAGTCTAATATCTTAAATAATAAAATTTAATAAAGCTTTTTTTTTTTTAAAGAGCTGCTTGAATCATTTTTTTTTTAGTAAATAAATTAATTACTTTACTCTTATATGAACTTAATATATTTTGTATAGGTGCAAGCTATAATGAATAGTAATACAGATGGAATATGAGTCATCAAGTTTTTATCGGGTGGTTTAAAAACTATATCATTATATGAATTTTAATCTTTTTTCTAAAAATTGAATTGTGGTGAAAATTTGAGCATGTATAGTAAAAAATAGGGCGCACAAGAAACAAATATAAAAAAAAAAAATTTTAAAATATAAAATAACCAAAATATCCCTGAAAATGTTGGGGGTAATTTTGTCATTTTAAATTCCTGCAAGTATTTGTTATATATTTTTATATGATGCGCAGTAGTGTCAAAGATATACACCCAAACTTTATCTCAATTGAATTATAGAAAAACGATTAAAATTCAGTTATTGGTATGTATTTTGAACTACCTGATAAAAAATTAATGACTGGGATTCTACCTATATTACTATTCATATAGCTACAAATAGGTTGATAACTTTACTCTTTTATATAATATTATTTTATTAGCTATCCATACATATCTTTATTAAAAAACTATTTAAATGTTTTGTATTCTCAAGTGTTCTTTATATATATTTTTTGCTAAAAACATTTGATTTTCAGTTTGAATAAAGTAAAAGCATTATTTGGAAAAAAACAAAAATTTACATGGAGAATTATATGCAAGTTTTTTTTAAATAATTTTATCTATACTACATTATGTAAGTTTTTTTTTAATAATTTTATCTATACTATATTATTAAGCCAAGGTGGACATGTGGCGAAAGAATAAGAATGGAACTTATGATGTTATATAATCCCATATTGTAGGATTTCAAGCCAAATTGTAAAATTTACTTCCTATTTCTATGGTTGAGAAAAGACAAAATAATATTAAAAAAAATAGCCACATGAGTAGAATTCATTTACTCCTGTCTTTTAAGGGCCGTTTCGATACTCGAAAATATATTGTTTGTGAAATATATTACTGGCTTAATACATTACCTGTAAATGGATTGGTATTGTTTGCATAGTATTTAGACGCAACCTGGGAAATACATTGTTATTATTTGGCTATGTCTGAAAGAAATATACGAAATGTATTATCAACATTTTACCAGAACGTGCCTATAAACTAACATTTCTTTCTTTTTTGTCACAAAATTCCACTAAAATGCATAATTATCATTTCTTTCTTTTTTATCACAAAATTCCACTAAAATGCAGAATTATCATTTCTTTCTTTTTTGTCACAAAATTCCGCTAAAATACGGAATTAAAATCATCATCACACCATTCTAAAAAGATTTCTAAAAATAACATCATCACCATTCCAAAAAGATTTTCTAATAATAACTTGCATAATTTTACAGTCATCATGACAGTATTTCCAACTTATTTTACATGCCTTTGGCACTTACATAGAATCACATGTCTTCTAACAAGTCATTGGAACGATATGATTGGAATAACTTGATTTTATTATAATAAGCCTTATTTTTATTTATTTTTTATAGAAGTCTTTCAAATGTCTCTCTATATAATTTCAAATAAACAATAAATTTATAATACTAAATTCAAAATCTCTATGGTATGAATTAAAAAATGGAAAGAAGTTTGATTAATAAACTAGAAGATTTAGTAATTGCCTTATAAAATTTTGAGGTATTGGAGGAGACCAAAGATGTATGTTATTTCAATTGAGATTTTAGTAATCTCTTATGATAATTATGTTGTGTGAAATTTTTTATTATGATTGTGTTGAGTAATTTATCATTGATTACTAATTTTTAGTATTATTATTTTTGTGTTTATATGATTAGTGATGCCTTCAGATAACGGGACGAGCTTCAGATAACGGGAAAAGCTTAAAAGGGGAGAGATCACTTATAATAGTTATTTTGAAAAGAGGGCTTATTGTTTTAATCAGTGACAATATAGAAAAAACTGTATACGAAAGATTTTTCAAAATTATTCATTAATAATAGATTTTTCATCTATGACCTCACCGCCGCTAATGGATTTTTTGATTTTTGAGGAAATATGGCATAATCTATTTACATTTTTTTACTATTAAGTATACTTAAATGGTGGAAAATATCACATTTTCTTATAATCTATTATCACGTAATAGATTTTCAAGTACCCAAACAACCATTTAGAGATTATTAAGTTAGAGTTAGAGGGTGGTCAGGTACCCAAACAGCCATTTAGAGATTATTAAGCTAGAGTTCGAGGGTGAAGACGTGAAAAAAGCATTAAAAAGGACCCTATCATAAGAGAGGAGAGAGGTTAGATATCCGACGTTATCGGAGCTTAAGCCAAATTGTAAAATCTACTTAATATTTACACAAAATAATATTAAGAAAATAATCACGTATAGAGAATTCATGCACTCTTTTTGTCCTCCAAAATTTATTCCTGCCTTTTTTGATGAGATCAAATACATTTTAAATTCCTAAACTTAGTAATTAATTAAATCATAGAGTATATACCAAATCTCCTATCATATTTCTTATAAGATATACATCCTCACGTGATAGATAGGAAAGAGAAGATACACAAATAAAAGTTAAACCCTACAACCCAATGAGACTTATCCCATGGAACAGAATCCTAAGAAAAAGAAATCTCTAAAATTTGGAATAGCATTTCCCATATAAGATAGATTTGGAAAAGCATATCCCATATTTTTGGTATTGAAATCCCAAATTTCAAGAAATAGATAGACTTTAAGAAGTTTATGGAGATTGGAATAGTCCTCTTGAAATAGAGATGAATATTCTTCAAGAAAAAATGAATATCGTGCGTGCAATGCCGGTAATCCAACTAGTATACCGTCAAAAAATATTAAGATTAATTTTAGTTAAAATAATAAATTATCAAGAAATACATCCACACAAACCTTTATCGGACAAGCCCTATGTGTAGAATTCTGCTCTATTTGTAGAATTCTTTGTAATAATTTTTATACTTTGTATAAGTTTTTGGTATTATATACTATGAAATCATTTATTTTTTAGTACGAAGAGGTTAATCATTTTTAGTTATTGGATGTAAAATCTAATACATTGAAATATGTTACAACATTGAAAATTTTACTTTTGGACTTTGTCCCAAACCAATGACACATCTCCAACAATCTAATTTTACATCCAACGATTAATAATGATTGAGATACACAATAAACAGTTTTTTTATGCAGATCAAGAGAGCCGTCATTATATTTTATGCTAAGTGGCAACACGCTTAAAATACTTGGCCTTTTAGGAAAACAAGTTGCTACTTTTGAAAATTGGGTGCCATAATTTTATGGATCTCCTTCAAGATTTTTCAAAGTGAAAAATGTCTCTTGCATTTTATGGGATTGTCTACAAAGAGGCTATTTATTGTTGTGCAAAGAGGTCACAACTATTACTACTCATTAGTCAATTAGATGGCTTGAGGTGAGTGACGAAATCAAGAATTATTTTTTTGGAACTTTGTGTATACAACCACCCATTTTGAAATCTAAAAGACAATAATGATTGTGACATCCTTGTACAAAAAGCAAATAGTCTAGACAATTCTGCATTTTATATCTCCTTGTGAGTAGTCATGTTGTGATCTAGGGACTGCATTTTGAACTTGTTTGAGAATGGGGTTGAGATTTGAATGGAGACGTCAAATTTAAATGTCCAAAGAAATTTTTTTTTCTTTTTTTCTTTTCTTTTCATTTTTTTTTCGATGGGCAGTGGGTTTAAGTTTCGCATTCACATGAACCAATTGCTTAATCAGTAGTTTAAAAACCCGTAGTCCTAATCGATCCGATTTGAACCAGTTCCTTGGGAACTTGGAATCGGTCTAATCCCTCTAGACTTGCAACATTATGTTAGAGAAGTGGACTAGTTAGTCAGGGAACTGGGATATTCGAAACATACACACTATATCTTCTAATTTTTTTCCTTTTCAATTTTTTCAATTTGTTTTATTTTTATGAATTGGTTTGAATACCGGAAAATATGTCAGATTGGTTAATCCGGATTGGCAATTCACTTATTCAGTTTGATTTTCTAGATTGCCTACTCTCGTGGCCAATCCCATTTTATGGAATTCAAGGGTTTGTTATTATTAGCGTGAACTGTCTACTTACTCCATAGAGCCAAAGAGGTACTTAGGATTTATTTAAAATTTAGGGTCCACTTAAAAATCACAATAATGCTCGAGGAGAAGCATAAAAATTGTTCATTATTAAAATAATAAATGTGGAGATTTTTAATTATACATAATTGAAAAATAAGAAAATTATAGATGCCCCCAATTTGTACTTTTTAGGTATCCCCCTAAAAAAATTAATTTTGTGAATATTAACTCCAACACTCTTTTTTTTTGCAGCCAATTCCCAAGTAAAAAAATTAATTTTTTTTTTACCAAAATACCATGTTTCTAGGCTACATTTTCTACTCTTTCTAAACAAGTCCAGAGCAAATTGTGCCTGACCGATACAACTTGAATATAAAAGTCGGTCTGACACATTTTTGTGTCAGACCGACACATGTTGGGCATCACATTTGTTTTTTTTTAAAAAAGGTTAAAATTGTGATTATTTTGATATAAAAAATAACTTGTTATTTAGAAGGCAATTGCAAAGAAAAATAATAACGAGGTTGATATTATGGTATAAAAAATGGGGAGCATGCCTGTATACAGATTGAGGGTATCTATAATGTCTCCTTGAAAGGTTAGAGGCAAAGGTACACTTTGACACAAATTTTTGTGAATTTATATGGCAATCGGTTAGAGGAAGGATGACATGGCACCTGGCCTGTTTGTGTGGGAGGCCCACAGTGATCTCTAATATTGAAAATGAAGGTCGTCTTCAAACTTTCATAGAGATTTCTTGGTGTCGCATTAAATTTGCTTTTGATTTTGGCCCGGCCTTCAACTCTCTTTCTACTCTCTCTCTACCAACTAAGATTCTGGGCCCACGCCACTTACTCTTCCTGCCCCGAGGATCTCGGGTCGGCATTTGCATGGACCACACTCATGGATCACAGCTCAACATCTCCTTCACCAGATTCTCCCTCTGTAATCCATGATCGATGGTACGTCTCTTCAAGCGAATTTTTATAGAACCATAAATGGTTGCAATTGTTACATATAGCATATACAATTATATTTTTAAATGTAAATTTTTTCTTTTTAATTAGTTTTTGAGATTGTATACAATGATACCATGTATTTTTTATATAGGGAGGTTATAATTATTCACTACCATCTGATGTAAAATAAGAGAGCTTGGGTGTGTCATAAAGTTTGAAAAAAAATTATTTTGGACTTTGAACTTGGTGAATGAAATAAATGCAGCGACCCAATTTCACATCCAATGGTCACGATTAATTGTGACCACCTTGCACCAAAGGTAAATGTTTCATTATATACTTTCTAATAGTTTTTTTTGTAAGCCAGGGGGACTTTCTTAATACTTGCCCAACTTTTTGTTAAGAAAGTGAACTTTTACTTGAAATCGGTGTTTGAAAACACAATCGGCAGGGTAGATCGTCCATTCCACATATTTGTGTTAAGATCGCCATTGCACTGACCATAATAAATCGGAATTCACAATCCAGAAAATGGTAAACAATAAAAAAAACATAAACAATTAAAGAAAATTTATGACGGGTATTTAGCAAGGGAAAGGGCCCTGCCAAAACCAGTTGAGTCCCGGCTGATTCGATGTTCGGGTCGACGAGTCTCGATTAAAATCGCCGAATTCCCAAACATTGCTCGACACAAGTTGAAAAATATAGTTTTGTGACGAGACCTTACCATGGCTTGAAATCTATTTCCTCCCAACATTATAAAATTGAAGATTAAAAAGTAATGCATAACACGAATATGTGACTGCAATGCTTCAAAATGAAACTGTCCAAGTGATGTATTACAGAATAATCTCTCTCTCTTCTCACACCGTCACAAAGCTTTTCGGCACTCAAACGGCTTCTTTCCATATAATTTTGAAGTGTGTACTTCAATAGTATAAGGTGCCATCTGATACAAACCTCATCGTATGTTAAAGCTCCATATCCATTTTCAATGTAGGACCCATAACCGTAGATGACCAATTAAGAATATATTGACATCAATACTATATTTTCCAGTGCAGTAAAAGCCAACTAAACTAAGAAGAGTATTAAAAGTCCAAAAAACGGAAGGAAAAAACATATAAAAGATAGAAGTAAGAAAATTTTGATTTATAGGTGAAAATAGTAAAAAAATATTTTTTTATTTAAATCATACAAATTTATATTTTGAATTTAATTTACTAAACTATTAAATCCAAATGACTCGGAGGATCCTGAGCCGACTTAACTTGAGCGCAGAGTTTTCAAACAATGATGTTTACCAAAAGACCTGGGGCTTAGAAAAACTGCTTATCCCGTCAGTGACGACCATAGCTCTTTCTCTCACTTATCTGTAATCAAAGATTCGGGTGATCCCTCACACTCAATTTTGGGAAACCGCACACTACCCTTTCTTGTGTGTACAGTACACCATTTCATTCCATTAATCTCTCTCTATCATGGACCCTCCATTTCCTCTCTCTCCCTCTCCATTAATCTCTCATGGACCCCTCTATTTTTTCTCTCTTACACAGACCCCTCCATTTCATATCTCTTCAATTTTATGAACTCTTCCTCTCTCTCTCTCTTCAATTTTATGAACTCTCACTCTATTAATTGTGCCTTTCTCTCTCTTCAATTTTACGAACTCTTTGTCTTTCTCTTTTATGAACTCTCACTCTATTAATTGTGCCCTCTCTCTCTCTCTAAATTTCATGTCCACTTACCCTAGTCATTGTGGCCTTAGGCTTGCGTACTATTTACTTGCTCCCACAAGCATACATGCTTTTTAAGTCGTGACGCCACCTTCTTTATTATTCCAAAGTGGATACAAACCAAAAGGAGAACCACGGACCCACCTATGGACGCGCAGATCTAACTTTGTAGTTTCTGACTTAGAAAGGCGCGTTTGGTTTCGGTGAATCCTAACCGTCCACGGTGAGAGGATTGTATATTGGATATCGGTTATTCATTGCAGACATGTTAGGGAGAGAGAGTGTGTGTCACGAGAATCTAAGAATGCATCATATGCTTAGATTGGTTATGCTTTGCTTTCTACTATAATGAATTCGAAATATTAATTCCCACCTTTAAGAATGAATAAAATAAACATATAAAATAATTATTCGCACAAACAAAGGGTGTGCTTTCCATAAGGCTGCAACCTTAACAATTCAATGGCGCACCTTCAAATTTTATCATAATATATAATTTTAGTGTAAATAATTTTTAGGATTATCTCAAAATCTATTTTCATATCTAATTATAAAATTTAAAACTCCAAAAATGATTAAAATCAAGTAGATCTATAAACATATGAAAAATATTGAAAATAGACAGTCTAGATAATATGGTGTAAGATGCACTATTTTTGGGACTCAAAATCCCTTTTTTTTTTTTCATAGTCATACATCTCGATGTTGAGATGATCAATTTGAGTGTTTTTCAATATTAAAACAACCTTTTCCGATGGATTTTTGAGGTGCATCCGTAGTTCTATAGTTTAAGGTTGCAACCTTATAGAAACTTTTTCCAAAATCCCAAAAAGAATAATCTTTTTTCGAATTATGAAGTAATTTTTTTTTATCAAAATGATTTTGAAGACTTCAATAGTGAATCCATTTTAAAAGCATATATAACACACTCATTTGCCGGTCTACCATTTATCTAAGGTGTCAGAAATAAGGTGCACCTCAAAAACCCATGGAAAAAGGTTGTTTCGTCATTAGAAAATTCTCTAATTGATCATCTTGACTTCAATATATATGGATATGAAAGAAAAAATGAATTTTAAATCCCAAAAATAATGTATCTTGTAACACATTATCTAGATAGTCCAGTTTCAAGATTTTTAAGTGCTCATAGATATGCTAGATGTGCACCATTGTCGGAGCTTTCAATTATTTTATAGAGGTGAAAAATAGTCTTTTAAACTATGGTGAGAGTTTTGGCATGAGATTTTGAAGAGCATTTACCGTGATTGTT
>NW_006499855.1:2586649-2596850 GCF_000471905.2 Amborella trichopoda
TATAATGATATTATATGTCATAGTTATAGTACATTATTATTATACAGTATTATAACAATACTAATATTAATTATGTTGATGATATTTCATAATAAATGCTAATAATAATAATTAAATATGAATATTTGTAACTATGAGGTCGTGACTGTCAGATCGGTCCAAATTTAATCTGGGCTGATCTAACAGTCAGGACTTCATTTCGTATTTTAATTTTAATATGTTGTCTACAAATCCAAATCACAATAAATTTTACGTGTTTATTCTTTTCATAAAGACGCCTAATAAAAATATTTAAAAAATAATTTGCAATATATAAATTGACTAAAATACCCTTGAAAAGTTTCAAGGGTATGTTGGTCAATTTTATTTTCACGAAATATTTTTTTGATATTTTTATTGGATTCTTCAATTTTTAAAGAACACACACCCAAAATTTCAAGTAATTTGGATTTATAAGAAAATTAAAATTCAAATGCAAAATGCAATCGTGATCATTGAATCAGCCCATATTGTATCTGCGTCGTTGGGCTCATATATAGTTGTAGGCTAGTGGGCCTATGCCATCAATTCCCTATATATATAATCACCAATGACACCTCTAAGTCTAAATGGAGCATTTTGTTTCCAAAAACAAATCCAATGAGGAGATGAACAAGTACTCACCGAAACAACGCAACCATATAATGCAGGAACATCAGTAATAAACATTACGCAGATACAAACATACTCCTAATTCTACTCATTACATAAGTCCATAAAATAATGAAAGTTTTATTTCACAAAAAGAAGAAAATTGAAATTTGAATAAATAAGTGTATCCAAGTAAATCTAAACTACTCTTAAATGCCTACAGGCCCTACACTAACTCAAGATACGTTAATTTCTAGATTAAGACAGTGTTCATTGACAATCCACTTTTTATCTCACTAAAAACGTTACATCAAGACGAGCGACTCCTAAAACACGAAAGTTCAGGTTGGATGTTGAGAGAGACTCACCTCGGAGAATGTTAAAGATGCAGTTCTTTGCTTTTTACGACTGGCAAAAATAAGAGCCGAGACAGCTTCGCTAGAGTTTGTTGCCAAAGGCATTGCGATGAAGGATATAAAGAATGAAGGAATACTTGTTGCAGTAGAAAAATTGCTAACAGCATCTACAAGAGGATCCGCAAAAACAGCTGCAATAACAGTCCCACAAAGTAACAAAAACACTGCTTTCAAGCAAACTGTCCGGGCATTTTCAATACCCTCTACAATCTCATCACTCTCATTATCCAGTCGGTCAAGCTCTTCCTTTGTTTTCTACATAAGAACCATGCACATGGAATATTTTAAGTGACCATCATATGAGTAAGAATGAATAAAGCATATTAATGTGTAACATACCAAATGAAAGTCTGATGTGAACTTTGATGAGTAATGACCAGGATGATCAACAACATTCTTGGCCTCATAAAGCCATTTCGTTATTCCCCTGACAAACTCAGGAAGGTCAATATTACTATCATAAGAGATATCAAAATCAGCCATAACGTTTGCGACATCAACTTCCTCATCCAAATTTATGTTCTCTAATTGAATCCCGATGATGAAAGCCTGAAGTTCACTACAAGATATTTTTCCATTTTTATCCTGATCAATAACATGAAAGAGTCTGCAATCACACAACAATCACACAATAATTAGACACAAGAGTAAAAGACTACCGTCACATATGCGAAGCCATATGAATTTCACAAGCAAAACTAACTTATGAATAGCAGCAATATTTGGTTGCCCATCAGCATCAAAGAGCCTTCCAAGGGCATGTTTCTGCAAAGACTTCAGAATTCCTGATATTATATGTTTATGTTTTGCATATGCAAACCTTCGCTTTTGTATCCAAGGCTCAAAAACCTGTATAAACAGATCAGCAGAAAATAAGCTTTTATATATGTTTCTACCTAAAGCTGAGATATTATGCAAACTAAGAAGCCAATTAGCAAAATACATAACAGACTAACAAAGTTACACGCACGTACCCAGACACACGCACATATATCATGGAATAGTTACCCAAATCCAGTACACTCTCACTTCGCCACCCCTCTGAAAACCAGTGTTAAAAAAGAAGGCAAGTCCGAGTCATTGTAGTAACTCAGGCAAGTTAGCTCAAATCAATGAAATTCTGACAGACTCCTCGAGTCCATAGGAACTCGCTACGTCTGATAATCTAATAAATTAAAACATGCGGTAAAAAATCAAATCACCTTTCTTCCCATTTTTCTTCCACCAAAAGTCCATTTGACTTAAAATTTGAGATTCCCGCATATTGCATCTTCTAGTTATCACATTCAAGAGAAAACTAAAATATCTGATTTCTGAGGTTTTCATTTTCAAACTAGGGTTTCGCAGAAGTTCAAAAACTTGCAATTTCTTTGCAACCCTATGTCTTGGCTGAAGTTTCTTCCTTGAGCCTATTTCTGAGTTCTCACCAAATCAAAGGCCTAATTCCCACAAAAAACCACTCAAAAATCTCAAATTTGTGTGACTTTAAACATTGAAACACTATTTGGCCAAAAATTTCAAGAGGTTGGATCAACTATATCTGAACTCAAATCCCAAATCTAGTTTTGGGGGGTTTCAGTTTGGGGTATTTGAGATTGCAAGCATTGACTCGAACTAGGCATAAAGATTTGAGGATTAGCTTCAAAACTTTGGATAAACGAAGTTGTCTTATTTTCTCAATCTAAATTCATATAAAAGACTTTTTCTACAACTACAAATAGATCTAGTTATATTTTTAGTTAATATTGTATTTTTGTTAAATTCTCTCCAAAAACATAGATTCACTTTCTCATTTACATCTATAGAGGATACCTTTTACATGTCTATAGCTAATTTTTCTTTTTTATAATATTGGTTTTTTTTCCTTTTCTATTTGGTGGCGCTGATAGGATGTTTCTGCTTGTTCTTTTACGCCTCTAGGATGCTTAGAATGTTTTGGTGGATCCTGTAATAAAATTGAGTAAATCAACTTGTCTTAATATTTTGATGCACAAAAAGATATATCTATAGATGTACCTTTCTGTGAGAGATATTTCTATGGATGTAATAACCTAATATTGCCAATGGCCATTTTTTATTTTTTTCAACTTAATGATGCTAATGAGTTGGTCTAAGAAGGGTGATGACCTTAAACTTTCCCTTAACCCATCCAATGCCCAGGTAAAGGGGCATGATTGTGTTAGGTAGGCAGCCATCATAAAATTTTACTAAAGCTCATCATGAATCCTGATAAACGAAAAGGCTAAAATGACGATGATTAATGCTGCAAATGGGATTTCTTTCGATAATTTTTAATGTGTCTAGTAGGCTTAGAATAGTTCTAATATAAATTTTCCTCTAGAGAAACTCCATACTTTAACCTTTTTTTTTTTCAAATTTTAATGCATATGAAAATATTTTAGTTGGGTTTCTATGCCTTTAGCATGCTTGCTTTTGTAGGCTTAGGAGATGCCAATTTTTGGGGTGTGTGTGTGTGTGTGTGTGTGGTGTGTGGGGGAGGGGGGGGGAGGGGTAGGAAGGATCCAACACGACAACATGTGGCACAGCTGGATCAGGGCACGGTTGGGTGAAGTGCACATATTGTGGAAGGAGATGTCAAACAATATTAATTGCCTAAACAACACCTGATCAAATTTCGGGTAATGTAGTCCCTTGTGGAAGTGTGCAAAAAGCGAAGTAATAGCTATCCAGGCAGTAAAGCGAAAGGAGGTCCAAAGATAAAGGCTGACCAAGGAGATGGGGAGAAAGTATTATGCATCACTTTAGAAGGAAGAGGATGAGATATTTGCGGCCTAACTTGAGCTTACAAAGAGGGCAAATCTAAAAAACATGTATTCTAGATATCAAGCCAGCATGGGTGAGGGGTCCTCAGAAGTTGGAACCAATCATTCAATATCTCCCGAACTCGTAGTACCTGGCAAGGGGGGGTATGCGCCAGGAATCCCAAGACTCTTCAGGTCTTCCATCTTTGTTGAGAAGGAAAGATCTACTAAGATTTCTCAACCCCAACTTATGTAGCTTGATATAAGCACTCACAACCTACTAAGCCTACTCAAGGTCGAATTAACCCCCTTCTTCGTGGGCCTGAAGCAGTGTAGAGTACATTAAGTCCACATGGGAGAAGGCAAACAAGAAGAAAATATAGAAGGTAAGAGAAAGCTTGTTTTAGGGTATCGCAATCTGATAAAATGCAGCGAATAGCGAATATCATTAGCGGTGGCAATGGGCCATGCGGCCTAGCCCTGCCTGGCCCTTAAAGAGTAGGGTTTGGGTCACAAACTGTGGCTCGAGGGCCGGCTAGAGCCAGCCGGTTGCCGACCCTCTTTTTTTCTTTTATTTTTGCTTCATTTGTTTTTAGCCCGGCCCAGCCCTAATAGGGCCAGGGCTAGGCTTAGGTCAGCCCTATGGGAAAAAGGGTCAAGTCAAGGCCACTACCAAGGTTGGCCCGGCCAATTGCCACCCCTAAACATAATCAATTGAATATGCACTATAACAAACGCAGGGCCATGATTCAAGGGCCAACTGCACATGAGCTTCCAAGCCCTTGCTTAGGTGAGGTGGTGGCTCAGGTTGATCTACTTCCTGATGAGCATAAGGCCATGTGGCGAATGACTAGGTCTCGATTATATCAAATGGTTGGAAGGATGGGAAAGTTTTTTTTTTTTATTAAGTGAAAGGATGGGAAAGTTAGACTACTATTTATCTTTTGGTGTATTGGAAGCTATGTTTGTTGCGTTTATTTAAGATGCTTGATAATGTAGTGGAAGAGGTTGTAGGGGAGAATGTAGTTTCAAGTGGTTACATATAATGCAAAGAACTACTTGATGTAGAAATATATACCTCTTTTGGTTTTAAAATTTTCTTATTAAATTTAGGGATATATTTATTTCTTAGGGTTTTCAAGTTTTTTAAGGGATTCAAGTATTTTTTATTATTTTAAGGATTTTACAATTGTTTAATAGTAGTTAGAACGCTTATGGAAGTATTTGTTTTATCAGGGATAAAACTGTCATTATGAATTTTGTTTTAATTAGGACTTGTATTTCAATTAGAATTAGGATTTCTTGGGCTCTAAGTCTTTTATTATAAATAGGGGTCTATATAGGGGATTTAGAATGGAGATTTGAGTTATGGTTTAGAAATATTGTTTTCTTGAATTCGTTTGAATTCTGTAGACACATGGAAGCTAGGTTTATTAGCTTCCTTTAATTTTCTAACCAATGGATTATTTGATTTTCTTCCCTGTGAAATTCTTTCTACATCAATGGTATTAGAGCAGAGGATTTGTGATCAACAAGGGCAAAAATTTTCAATCAAGGCTAGCAGTTGTGATTTCGGTTAATCGATGGTAGTAATAAGGGGTTAAGGAAGAGGAGCTCTCATAGATCTACTGTGCGCACAGATGAAAAGATTGAACATCTCAAAAGGCGGCTTTGGCAGCTTGCACAACAACTCGTGGCCATCACTCATGGGCTAGACAGTTATCTTTTCCTTAAAGAAGATGTGGAGAGTACATCCCTCTTCACTATCGTGCTTCGCATGAGGAGATGAGTGAAAAGGAAAGTAATAACCTAGATGTGGGGGGCATCACTCTAGGGTTTTCGATTTGAAGGTGGACATTTGACAAGCATAATTTGACTAACAACCTTGGGAGAGGTAATCTCGTTGCTTGTGAGTACAATTTGGTTCATGATAGTGAGGAGGCCGACCATGAAGAAGAATCTTTATTTTCATCAAATTGTTTCCAAAATCAGCAGGTTGTAGATTGGTATTCGCCACCAATCTTTGGCGTATGCTCAAATAAAGATAACCTCATAGGAAAGCCGATCTACGATGATGAACAAGATCTCGTGGTTGACCTGATCTTTGACGGAAAAAAAAGATGAAGGGCTTTCAAGGAGAATCTTGGTGAAGTTCTTCGTTTAACCATTGAATCCAGTGACAATCTCGAAGATGCTCCCTTTGATCTGTTCTAGGGCTGAGCCAAGACTATTTTAGTAGGGTTTTATGGCTGAATTTTTCAATTTCAGCAACTTTATGTGACTGAACTGAGCATACATTCATCAATATATAATGACCCTTTCTACGAGGGTTTCTCAATAAGTGTTTATGAATGTGCCCATTGATTTCAAAGCCCTAGTCTCAACGCATCATCCTCGTTTAAGTTAGGCTAATAGCCATAGGTCCAAGATTCGAAGAATAATGTTCAGGGGAAGAAGGTTGTGGCCATAGTTGTTGGAGATGCCTAAGATTCTGAATCGTTTTAGGGATCGGAATTGTGAAATCGTGTTTGGATAGAGGATTCATGTTTTCATAATCAACATCTGTACAAGAGGAATTATGGGAAACATGATTCCCACTTTATAGGAATCAAGATTCGACCCAAATGGATTCGAGATCCCTACATATACGGAATTGAGATTCTGTTCTCTTTGGAATAGAGTTTATGACCTATTTGGAATCGACTCTCATGAAATCAAGATTCTTTCATATATGGAATCTAAGTTCTAATATCTTTGGAATTGAGTTTTTGATTTGATGCTTCGCATAGGTTCTGAATTGTTTATTTTTGTAGTTAATATGTATATATTTGTATGTGGAATCCAGATTCAACAAATTTAAAATCGCGATCAACAATTACATGATCGATAATCAATAAATGTCAGAAAAGATATAAAGTGTTGGAATCGAGATTCCTAAAATAAGGAATTGAGATTTCTGACTTCATGAAAATGGATTCCATGAAGATTCCTTGTTAGAATCATAGAATCGGGATTCCGAATCAGAATCGCGACCTTGCATGGGAGATTCCGATAACTATTGTTGTGGCTCTAACCCAAGATTCAGTTTAGTTTACTTCAAAACTTGTCCTCAATCTACAAGTTTTCTCCAACCAGGGGAGTCTGATGCAAGACAAGATGCCTCTTATTTTTTACTAATTTAACTTTTCTTTTAAGCAATGTGGGAGACACATAAAAGGCATTGCGACACCCCTTACTTGCATAACATCGCAACTAGGATCCTAATTAAAACTTGTTCCACAATTAGGTGCGACAGAAACTATAGTACATTCCAGTGGATCCACAAACCAAGGAGAAACAGGTTCAAAACATAGTTGTTGGAAACATCTCAGACTCCAAATCGTTTGTAGGAATCGACATCGCAGAATCGACAGGCTAGAAGATTCATGTTTTCAGAATTGATGTCCATACAAGGGGACACTCGGGAAATGGGATTTCCATTTTATAGGAATCGCGTTTCGACCCAAATGGAATTGAGATCCCTACATGATGGAATCGAGATTCCAACCTATTTGGAATTGACCCATATGGAAATGAGAATCCTTCACATATGGAATCGCGATTCCAACATCTTTGGAATCAAGTTTTTGATATATTTGGAACCAAGATTCATACCAATTTGGAATCGAGAATCATATCAAATTGGAATCACGTTTCAACCTATATGGCAATCAAGACTTAAAGAAGGTTTCTGTAGATCATCATCAGAGCCTTTTTTCGAACTAAATGGGGTCAGCTACACAAATCTTAATCTGCTATTATGCTCTATTAAGGGCTCTATCTTTAGTGAGACCATAAGTCCCTATATCTTTTTTTTTTTTGATAATGTTAACTTCGTATTACTGTAAGAGAGAGTACAAGTGAAGGGGGAAAGAGAGGACCTCTAGTACCCACAAGGCGGGTACCTCGGTCAAAAAATAGGTCCGAGGGCCCTATACAAAAAACCGGCCCTGTCTTGCAAGATTACAAAAATAAGAGTGTAGCAAAAGAGGCTTATAAGAGACCCGAGTATAATAAAAAGAAAAGGTACCTATAGTCCTGGGAAGCCTCTGTGGTCCAGAGCAAAAAAGGAGATGGACCGGTCGAGGTCTTCCACACTTGCCTGTGCTCCGTCTTTAGCAAGAAGATCAGTGAGCTCGTTCAATGTCCGCCAAGTATGCCTCCATAAGACGTTTATATCCCTGCATATATGGTTCATTTCATCAATGTATGGTTGATTTCATCAGAAATAATGAAGAGGTACCAAGGAGAAGGGGAGATGTCTGCTACCCAAGAGATGATGTTTTGGGCATCTCCTTCCACCACCAAGAGTTGGACCACCAAGAGTTGGCCTCACGAGGGGCTGAATCTTTTACGACCCAGCAGGAGAGCCAACGCTTCAGCGAACTGGGAATCTCCATGTCCCACATTTTTCGAGTAGGTGAGGAAAATTTTGCTGTTGTGATCATGAAATACCCCTCCTGCTCCTAATGGCCCTAGGTTTCCCAGTGAACAACCATCAAAGTTGAGTTTGATGGCGTTAACTGGAGGGGCTACCCAGTTGTGAGGCCTTTGTTTCTTGCGAGGTTGGAGGTTCAAAATATTGTCCCACTGACTGAGAAAGGTGTTAGCAAGGATCCCTACAAAATTCTTGTGAGATGAAGCCCAAAAGGTTACTAAGGATGTAACCTTCTGAAATAGCACTGAAACTTCCCTTTTGTAGCCTTGGAAAACCCTCTCATTCCTCTCTACTCCTATTATGACTAAACTTGCATTTCATATACTCTGTCTTAGCCCGGTTAATTTTAAAACCTCTAAATTCTATAGCATACCTCCAAAGTTCTAATTTTGTGTTGACGACGTTTCGAGTCTCGTTCGCGAACAACATACACCACGGTACCTCATCTTGTAGGTGCCTAGTTAAGTCGTTCATAATTAAGATAAAGAGGTATGGGCTCAATGTTGACCCATGATGTAGACATATTATCACTGAAATGTCAGTCATCTTTCCGCTAGTTGTTTGCGCACTAGTTAGCGCTTCCCCATACACATCTCTCACTAAGTCAATAAAGTGTCTGGAGACCTCTTTCTTTTCTAACACCCACCAAATCAAATCTCGAGGTACTCTATCATAAGCTTTTTCTAGATTAAGAAACATTGTGGAGGTCTTTTCCCTTTGCCCTAAACTTCCTAAGTAGGAAAATATCCTCAGTTATTGATCACCTCGGCATAAAACTGAATTGGTTTTCTTGTACACTTGTTTTGTGTCTTAGTCGTTGCTCAATCACTCTCTCCCACAGCATCGTAGTGTGGCTCATAAGTTTGATCCCTCGATAGTTTGCACAATTCTGTGTCTCATTTGTTCTTATAAATAGGTACCAAATGCTTTTTCTCCATCCATCTGACATTTTCTTTGTTTTCAACATCTTGTTGAACAACTTCGTCAGCTAATTAATGCCAATCTCCCTCATGCACTTCCACACCTTTATCGGGATACCATCTAACTCTAAAACCCTTCCTATCTTCATCATTTTCAATCATCTTTCACTTCTGATATCCTAATCCTGCGAATGTATCTATGACCTCCGCCTTCATTTATGCCAATGGTTCCCTCTACCGCTATGTTCCTATTATGTTCTTCATTTAATAATTTTTTAAAATAAACTCTCCACCTTTTGTTGACCTCTTCATCCTTCACCAAGACCCTTTGATCATCACTGTTAATGCATTTAATAAGGTCTAGATCCCTACACTTTTTCTCTCTTATTTTTGCTAATAGAAGACATCTTTTTCACCTTTTCTTGTGATCAGTTTACTGCATAGATATGCCTTAAGTTTAGCATTTCTCTTAGCATTTTTATATTTCTTCTAAGTTTTGATCATTTCTATTACATTTCCAAGTTTTATAACATAATCATTTTTTAGTAATAGCCTTTTGAACCTTATCACTCAACCATCACGTTTCCCTATCAGAATTTTTATTCCTTTTAGGATATATTCGATAGCACTCTAATATCCTGATATTTTTGAATTATTATGAGATCTAATATAATTCTGATTAGAGAACTTTGTGGACCCTGTTTGATAGGGTCGAATCAAATATTTTCAACTTCACAAAACTGGCTCATATTTGAATCCCCAAAAATTCAACTCTGACTTGAATTTTTGAAGATGCCAAAAAGTTTTCACGAGGCATTCTATTTCTACTGTCAAAATTTTTTGCCCTCCTCCCTCTCTCTTCCGCACCCAACCTCCTCCCCTACTATCTCTTTCTCTCTCTCCTATCCTTCCCTTTTGGTCTTCATATATCCTTCATTCACCAGTGTCCCATCTTTCTCTCCCTCCCTCCCTCTCTCTCTCTCTCTCCTCCCTCCC
>NW_006499855.1:2597487-2620811 GCF_000471905.2 Amborella trichopoda
CAACTATTCTTTGCAGAGAGAGTTTCGGGAGAAATAGGGTGGCTTGAGAGAGAAGGGGTGGCTTGAGAGAGAAGATAAATAGTGGAAAACCAACTCCAATTTCGATGATATCCCTTTCCATTTACCCAACAAAACTTTTACCATACTTGCCTTCTTTATAGCTATGGGGACTAGATCCTCAGTATATCTGAGCCAATCCTCACTTTGCTTGCCTTCTTATGGCCATGGCCAGAGTGAAATTAAAGAGAGAAAGACAAGGAGTGGTGTGATGACATGGTCAGAGAAAAATTTGAGAGAGAAAGGCAGGGTGAGGTGTGATGACATTGCTTATACGTTTTCTTTTCTTTTTTTTGGTATAACCGACAATCAAGCATGTGCAGAAAAATACACATCAGTATAATATTTATATATGGTAGTGGCTTTGTACAGATTTTTATAATTCGAATATTCAAATTCTATTTTGTCAAACTGACCCTTAGTTTCTCCTCAAACTTATTTTGCCACTTTCTTAATACCATCAGTCATCTCATTCCACATAATATTGACCTCGTGTTTAGAGTTCTATTTTCTCTTTTTAACTAACTTATCCCTTAATAAGCATATTTTTTCATTTTATTTTATTTTTTGTATTTTCAGAAGGGTTTCATAGATATGAAGTCAATATTGAGGTACTGACTATTGCGCCTCAGACACAGTATCAGAAGTAAGGTCAGTTAATAGACACTTGTAGTCCACCAGGGAAATTGCCTACAAAAGATACAAATTATCTCATGTATTTTTTAAATTTGATTTTGATTTCATTATTATAGTTCAAAATAGAACTTTGTCTGTGCCACGATGTTGTCCGTGTTGTAGTTTGTTGTCATTTTTCATTTGGTATCAAAAAGAAGATTGCATCTTGTAACTTGAGATTGGGTATAGAGTTTGAGTAATTTGATGCTTTGACATCGTAAACATCAGTTCTCAAAAAAAAAAAATGCTTTATTGTAAACATCAGTTCTCCAAAAATAAAAAGTAAAAAAGAGTAGAAATCCCATACATAGAATAAGGGTGAAGATGTAGAGTATTTATTTTTTTATGCTCGAAGGACCAAGTTCTCTACATTTTAATGATCCAAGACCCTAGTTATACATGCCATTGTTACTTGCAAAAGATATTAGAATCATACATGTGGAGTACGTCTTAACTCTAAACATTTGCATTTCAAAGTTGATCCGTATTTGGTTTTTTTTTTTTTTGAGAGAAGTTAACTGTTTCATTGAAGAAAAAAGAGTTTTTACAAGTGTTGGGTCTAGCGCCCCTTACAAAAATTGGGAGCTACCAGGACCCTAATGGGCAAGGTAATCTCTTTACAAAAAAGTCATAAAAGAGTTAAATGCTTGTGTAAACAATGAGTTGGCTAGGATAAATGGTGAAAGGGTTTATATAGCACCCTATTTACAACGTAAAGTGAGTAGAGCACAAAAAAAGAGAGAAGCCCAGCTAGCTTAAGAAGGTCGAAAATTGTTTGTAAGATCGGCTCCATCATTGGCCATGAGATCTGCGAGTGCATTGGACGTCCTGAATGTATGCCTCCATGAGACGCTGATACCCCTGCAAATGAATTCAATCTATCAAAGATTGGCAGTAGATACCAGAGTGGTAAAGACTTTCCGGATGCCCAAGACATGATGTTGTATGAGTCCCCTTCAACTATCATGTGGGATCCCCAAGATGGGTTGAAGTGCTTGAGCCCTATCAACAGTGGCTTTGTTTTAGCATGTTGTGAGTCAGTATAGCCAAGGGATTCAGCGTACGTGAGCAGAATATTCTTTTCATGGTCTCGGAATACACCCCCAGCCCCGGCTGGCCCTGGGTTACCCCTTGAGCAACCATCGAAATTGAGTTTGATAGTTCCTTTCGGGGGTGGTTGCCAATTGTTGGATTTTTGAGATTTCTTTGGCTGATGAAAGAGGATAGTACCCCATTAGCTAAGAAAAACGTTTGTAGGTGACTTTGTGGTTGGTCGCCCAAAAGGTTACCAAGGTCTTAATCTTGTGTGAAGGAAGCAGTTGTTGATAATGTCCCTGGAATATCCTATTGTTCCTGTCTATCCAATTGACCCATATGAGCACAGCTGTGGCAGCTTTCATATGATTTTTCCAGCTTTAGGCCAGGGCTTGGCGAAATCTGTGGCTAGGAGGGAAGGAACCATGGGTGGAGTAGCCCATTCAAGGCCAAAGAGACGTAAAAGTCTACTCCAAAGTTATCTCGCCTGTTCACAATGAATGAAGAGATGAGCGTAAGATTCCTCCTCGTTTTGACACATAATACATCTGTTTGGGGTATGAATTCCCCTCTTTTGTAGTTGGTCCACAGTTAACGCTGACTGTGATCAAGCTATCCAATTGAAGGTCTGGACCCTTGGGGGTGCAATAGAAGACCCGACTTTGGCTAGCATCAAGGAAGGGGTGAAAGGCAGAGTGGGAGATTGAATGAGCCTCTTATAAAACGAGGCTACTGTGAAGCACCCAAAGGGAGAGACAGTCCGCACCAAAGAGTCGTTCCCACTGATAGGAATGTAACAGGCATGCAAGGCTGCTAGAAGTTGGGTAAAAGTGGAAAATTCAAAGTTGATTCGTGTTACAAATACTTCTGCAATGCATTCATCATACTATTATTTGGAGCACCTATGTACCATGGGAAGCAATGTTCTCCAATCGGGTCCAAATAACTGAAATCAAAATCCAGAAATATTAAAGGTGAGATTCCACATCCAATGAATAAAATTTTGTGCACCTACGAACATCAGTACTTGATTTCTTGGAATTAGGACCTAGAAAAAAATCGGATCGAGATTCTATGAATGTGGAAGCGAGATTCTATGTTGATTGAGTCGCAGTTTCTTGCACCTATGCATCAAGGTACTTGATGCCATGGATCTTGGATTTATAGCAAAAAAATGGAGTTCATTATATGTAGAATCGGTAATTAACAAATGTGAAATCAAGATTCAATAAATGTTGGGATCGAGATTCCATACATGTTGGGATCGAGATTTGGAAAAAATTGGAATTAAGATTCCTAAATAAGGAACCAAGATTCATGACTTCAAGGAAATAGGATATGTCAAGATTCCTCATCAGAATCACCAAATCGAGATTCCAAAGCGGAATCGTGACCTGACAGAGATATTCCAGTAACTATGGTTCAAAATGATAGAATTCACATTGTACATTCCAGTGGATCCACAAACCAAGGAGGAACAAGTTTGAAATAATAGGATTCACAAACTTGTCTAAGTGCACTCCAATATAAAGTAAAGGAAGATGCAACTAAGAAGGGAAGTGAATGATTATAATCCAATCAATATGGACTACATACTTAGGGACAAAGAATGGTTAGTGGAACAAGGAGAACCAATCATCAACAAAAAGGTCCTCAAAGAACAAATTGATTTAGAGCCAGTGGTGGAGCAACAAGAGTGAAGCGTCAATGAGACTCAAATAATTTCATTGAGTCTATACCACAAGATTCATTTTACATAGAGGTTTTCTATAGTAATCTGGTTTCATCCTATTTTTTTAGGCTATTTTGGCTTACTAGCCCAACTCGGATCAGACTTAGCAAGTCCCAGCTTAACTTGGTGATATGACTCGCTCCGGGTCCCTGGCGAGTCCTAGAGTGAGTCTAAAGTTTTTCAAAGAAGAGATTGATTCAACTGAAAGTAAATAAGTTTGGGATCAGCATGATTTATATAAAGATAGGATGGCAATTGGTTGCAAATGGGTTCTTAAAAAGAAGTTAAAGTCAAATGGTCACATTGTTAACTTTTAAATTAGGTTAGCAGCAAGGGGCTTCACCTAAAGAAAGCAAATCGACTATGTTGATATTTATTCTCTTGTTGCCAAATTTATATACATTCGAGCAGTAATAGTAATTGTCACTTAATATTGCTTAGAACCTTACTAAATGAATGTAAACATGCAATTTTGAAATTGGAAATCAAAAGAAACCACACAAGTAAATTTACAATTTGTTCATTGTAGGCAGATGACATATTATTGGCTAGAAATGCTTAGGAATGATAGAAACGACAGAACCATGGCTTTCTTCTCAGTTGAAAGAGGTGGCAATGGAGAATTCTACGCTGTAAATAAAAAAATTTATTAATTACTGAAAATTCTACTTACAATTGCCACAAATATAATAAATTCAGCCTAATATAGTCTAGGATCTTTTATAAACTTATTGCCGAAGTAAACTTCATTCAACTAAATACAATAGTGAGACCATAGTTACCGGAATCTCTCCACCGACCTCACGTTTCCGGTTCCGAAACCCGATTCCACGTTTCCGTTAAGGAATCTCCATGGAAACCGTTTTTTGGAACCAAGGAAACTCGATTCCCTAATTTCGGAATCTCGATTCGAAACATCTTTAGAAACGTGTTTTCGGAACCAAGGAAACTCATTCCTCAATTTCGGAATCTCGATTCAATACATCTTTAGAAACCATTTATCGGAACCAAGGAAACTCGATTCCTTAATTTCAAAATCTCTATCAAAAACATCTTTGAAAACTTGAACCCATTAATTGTGGGTAAACGTTCCCAAATATATCGAATTTGGATTCTAGAGAGGATTAAATCATGTTTCCATGTCAATTGGAGTAGAAATCTTCCTTCGAATGCTTCTAGTAGTTGCAGGGTTTCATTATTATACTTGTGCCACCCTGCATGGCCTTTGCTTTAAATTTAAAATATAATTGATAAATACAACACATACAATTAAAAGTAAAAGCATGGCGTAGACATACTCCTATTTTGTCTTTATAATAATGAAGTCAAAATCACAATTTAGGAATACTTGCCTTTTGTTTATAATGACAATAGTCAACACAATCACTTTCAAATTCAGGAAACCTTCTAATAATTTACATCCAATATAGGTTCTAAAGTTGATCAGGCTCAAGATGTGCTTGTGGCTTCCTTCTCCATAAAAATAAAATCTTGATTCCCGGTAAGGGTCGTCAAACGCATCCCATAGTCCATAGTATTGTAAATCTCAATCTCAAACTGGTATGGATCTCTGATTTACATACTTTAAAAACTTGACTCCAAAGACGATAGAATCACGATTCAAAACAACATATCTATGTTCCACATATGTCAGAAACTCGATTCCATACATGTCGAAAACTCGATTCTGCATATTAAAGAATCTTGATTCCTGGAGTTGTCGATTCCAGGGGTGGGAGGATAGAATCTCGATTCCATAGGTGGATGAGACTTGAATCTATTTCGGTCAAACCACGATTCTCAAAAACTTGGAATCTCGTTCCTAACGATTCCTATTGTACCGACAATGATTCCTAAGACAAGAATCTTCTAGCCGACCGCCATTCCATTTCCTAAAACGATTCGGGTTCCCAGGCGTTTCCAACAACTATGATTAAGACTTTAGGAAGACAAAATAAGACAAAAACAACAACAAATACAACTAAATAAATAGGAGAAGACTTACTGACTTTACCTAGAATTACCCTCCAGGGCCTAGCACTGAATCCACTAATATGAAACTAAGAAGCACCTCCAGGACTTTCTTATTGAAACTTGTGGGGCAAGAGCGCTAGGGTCACAATTAGGGTTTCACTAGGAACCCTTTTTCTACCTTGGGGCATGCCACAACTAGCACCTCCCCTTAAACTAAGAGGGCTGAGCACTCTTTTTCTCTCTCTTTAACATTGAGCATACCACCCTAGACACTTATGGATGGTGGCATGGCCCTATTAGAGAAAGAAATAGAGAGAGTGAGAGAGATGAGAGGGGCATGGAGGGGGGAGGGAGAGAGAGAGAGAGAAAGAGAGAGGTCAAATCTACTAAAATAAGGTAGAGACCCCCCCTATTTATAGGCCTCAAGGGCTAGGAGTCCAGTCCTATTTGGAGTTTAACATTATCTAGAATTTTATTAGGTCATTTATGACGTGAGAGAGAAGAATTCATCTGAGCATTCATCTCCAAGTTCAGCCATTATGATCTAGAGTGAATCTATACGAACCTTATCCCCTGAGATTTGACCCATATCCACTTCTAATCTATCTAGGACTATGACCAGACAATTCTTATCCTCCAAAATTATCTAGAACAATCTAGGATAATCTAGAAATCCTATTCTCTCACAAAGAGATACTTACAAATTCAAATTAATTCAAACTTGGTCAAAAACAACTAGATAATTAGAAAATCACCAAGATAATCTCTTAAAGAATATTTTTCAATCAAATAATATTTCACTAAGAAAATATTCACATCATAATATATATGTGCCACTTAAAAATGGGCCATCCCAGAGAGAGGGACATGTGGCTCCTAGTGGCCCTCACGTGACGTCCTCTAGTGGGCCCCACACGTGTCGGGCTGGGCCCATAGCCCTCCACGTGTGCCCCACCAATCTTTTGAAAATTTCCCGAATGGCCCCATAATTTTCAAATTCCAGAAATACCTTTTCAGGGTTTTTACATATTTTAAATCATTTTTAAAATTATGAAAAATTCCCAAAATGCATGTAACGCATTTTTAATTGAAAACAATATTTCTGGAGTTTCCTACAAATTAACACACACAGAAGCACAACTTAGAAGGGGATAGGTACCTTATGGGTAAAAAAACAATCAATATCAGGGCACCGCACCAGTGCCAGGATCCATGATCTACTAATGTCTTCTCAAACTAACACAATGGGACCTATAACCCACAATCAAGTGCAGGGGCACATAATTGGCCGATCAAAGTCAGTTAATAAACAATAGGACCATAGTCCCAATACATGAACTACAGGTTCCCCCTTAAAAGGAAGTCAGAAGCACATACAATGCAAGGGGGCGCTCTCTCTATGCATATGTACATGTGTCCCTCGATATAGGGTTACTTCCCAAATGCGATTGTCATATGTACAAGCCTCACGGAAGTTTTGTTGATGATTTGGCCCTAACTCTAACAGACGTTCTGCGCAAAGGAGACCACACAGTTCTCCTGGATTACAAACATCCCTGGACATCTCTTTGTCATCAATAAGGGATAACCCACAATAGACCCTGAATGGTAGCACCACATGCCCAGGGGTAAGGGTTTTGGACATAACCCAGGCCATACGCTACCTAATCTTAAGTCAATCAACCATAGTACACTCCCGCAGAAGTGCACAAATCACTATAAAAGATTTTATATACAAGCTCTCTAGATCTTTAAAGGTCACAAAATCCAACACCAACTTAAGGTGAAAGATATGAGAGAAGCATCCTATGTCTCAGAAATAAAGATAACTACAGATAGATAAGTCTAGAATGTTTTGTTCAATCAACAAAGAAATCTTGACACCCTTCTTAAGAGGTGTAGGTAGTTTAGGGTATTCCAACATAATATATTAGGCACATCTAAGTCATATTGTAGTCATTGTCAATAAATATCAAGGTAATCATGGCATAGCCCATTACAAAGCCACAAAGGAATTAAGGTACATTAAAGGAACAAGCATTTGAAGTCATATTTTCCAACAGACAAGCTTGAAGTTATGGGATATTCCCTTTCCTAAAAGTTAATATTCTAAAAAAAAAGTACTGGGATATTTTGATGCCAATTTTGCTAGGGATAAAGACAACAACAAATGAGCATATTTTTCCTCATTGGAGGTACAACTATTTCTTAGTCTAGCAAAAAACATCAAGGCACATGAAGCAGAATAAAGTGCTCGAAGCATGACTTCTACTTATGCCATCTGGATAAAGTGCTTCATAAATAACTTGAGTACACAGTTATTTCTAAAGGGAAATTTAAGGAGAAAGCCCATTTTATTATGCGAATTTAAAGTTAGATCACTCTATTTCACTTTTTCAAATTTTACACTCCATTCCCTCTTTCGAAATCTTAATTTCGCTTTTGTTTATACATCGGATTAAGCTCAAATTTTAGACATCCATTCTTCCCACCATCATGCACCTGTAGTACATATATAAATAATATTTCAATCAGAAAAATGATGAAAATACCCCTATAATTTTAAGGGATATTTTGATTATTTTATTTCTTTCATATTACTTTTTTGTATTTTTTACGAGTGTGTCACAATGATATTTATGTATGCTCAAAACTTGAGCTTAATTCATCATCATCATCATCATCATAGCATTTTCCTAATTAATTGGAGTCGGCTACACGAAACATGATCTGCCATTCTGCTCAATTAAGGGTCATACTTTCAAGGCCATAAGACCCCATATCTTTTCTCATTACTTCCAACCACATCCTTTTGGGTCTACCCCTTGTCCTTTTTCGAGCTTTCTACTTGAACTAACTTGCACATCCTAACAAGTGTTGTACTGGGTCAACGCCACACATGGCCAACCCACCTAAGTCTACTCTTTCTCATCTTATCGCCTATCGGTGCCACACCTAAATTTCCCGAATGGATTCATTTCGAATTCTATCGCTTATTGTCTTGCCACTCATCCATCTCAATATCCTCGCTTGCCCCACTCATTCTGAGTATATTGATTTTGTCTGCCCAATATTTTGCTCCATAGAGCAAAGCTAGTTTCACAACTATCCTATAGAACTTACCCTTTAGCTGCATTGGTATGCGGCGATCACATAAAATTTCGGTTGCACATCTCCATGTTGCCCACCCAGCTTTAATTCTGTTTGCAATATCTTTTTCAATCTCTTCATTTTCCAGGATTATCGACCAAAAAAAAAAAAATTGTGTTTAATCCAATTTATAAATAAATAAATAATTTTAAATGACAATATGCACTCTCGAAAAGTGGGACTACAGCGTAAACTATAAATTTTAGGGGCTTTATATTCTGAAAATAAAATGGGATTCTTCTATAAATTTCCCTTTCTTAAAGTAGTTTTGGATAATAGCCGTGTTCAAAGGTTCAAAGGATGAGAGAGAAGAAGCATAAGCCATGTTCTTCTTGGGGGGGCGATTTTCTCTTAGACTCAACTTTTATATTACGGAGATAATAGAGAGGATTCCACATATGAAACATTGTTCATACTCTTTTTCCTCTCTAAAAGGAAGTTAATTGAAAACTCTAGGCTACTATGATCCTCAATCTCATGACATTCCTTCTCAGTTTTGTTGGTTGATGCTAATCTTCGCTTTTTGTTTTCACTGATCTACTCTCCAGGGAAAGAATTGGACACTAAGCATGTTAATGGTAGTTCACAACTTATCACGCTCCTACTCTTTCATGGTATCACAAAAAAAATTAGAAGTGTGTGATATAAATATCATGTTTAATAATCCAGAAATCCATCTTTATTACGATATTCATTCACTCCAATGTAGAGGTAGGTCAAAAAAGTAATCCCTAATCAGATGACATACAAAGGCATACTAGTCATGTGGAATGTTGTCATGAAGAAGCTACAGATCAAAATTAGACTGACTGCTTATAAGTACTATTAGACATTCTATGGTTTACTCACCTGTCAAGTATGTCTGGCTTCCACTATTTATTAATATGTGGAGTCACTCCCACTGGAGTCTCTTGTAGTGAGGTAATAAGACTTTCTTTGAAGTAAAAATAAGCAACCTAGAGAAGAGATGAAGTCTACCAATAATTTCCTATAACAATATTCTATAAGCTTTGTGAAGTGAGAATATAAAACCCCATGGAAAAAATCCTGTGTTTACCCCAATTTATTAATGCATGCTCCAAAAATTTTCAACCGAAATAATGATAAAATCATTTTTTCAGTCATTAAGGAGTTCAATAAGACTCTTGCCATTAAATGCAATAATCACACTTATCCACATATATAACCAACATAATAAACAAGTATGATCTAGAACAAACAAGAAAAATAATATTATTAAAATCAGTCTGTCAAAGTCAATGACAACGTCAGCATATCTAGAACAATCTAATCACGTCCTTGATTCTGATTTGAACCTATACGTATCCTTGTGAAGGAAAGGAAACCATTGCTGAAACATGTAACTGTGGACTAGATGTCTTATGCACAGCACTGTTGAAGCATTCTAGAGCATTGCATCTTAGATCCTTTCATATGCAACTAGTATATTCAAAAGCTAGATATTTGCCTTGTGCACACTAACAGAAGTCTAATAGAACAGAGTAATTTAAAGATAGACTGCTTACCTGATACAGGCAATATTTGCCTTGTGCACACTAACAGAAGTCTAATAGAACAGAGTAATTTAAAGATAGACTGCTTACCTGATACAGGCAATATGAAATGAGCAATAAAACTGCAACAACAAGGGAAACCAAAATTGCTACACGTTTCCATGAAGTTGAATGCAAAATTGTTGGTAATTGCACAATAATGAACGGGATTATTGATAGAACCATAATCCTAGCAGCCATACTAGTTGAACGGTCAGTGGTAATACCAGATCCTGCAAATAGAATGAAAAAAGTCAATTGAGATATTTATACCTTATGAGACGCATGCTAACTACAAGACAAGCAATGCCCACAAACTCAACTAGTTTAATTTTGAATCAAGTTCCATCCTTGCATGAATAGCATTCCGCAAAATGGCTCTGCCAGCAAAAGGGCACGCAGATGAAAAACGATTCACCTATCAATGTCATATTTGTTATATTAAATCCATTTAGGCATTCAAAAAATACAAAGTCATGCAATATCAAACAAGCGATAATGGAATCAGTTGTACACTACGAAAACCATTTATAAGGGCCTGAAACTTGTGATTGTCAAAAGAATATGAATATACGACATTACGACTACGATGAACAACATAAATGAAGATAAATAACCAGGAAGTTCAATGAACTTGTGTCATTAAAAACACATTTAAAACTCAGAAAGACTCAATGAGTCAACCTGACCCCACCAGTTGCCAAATTTTACAAGTGAAAAACTCACATGTACGTGAGGTTTTGGTATATACAAGTGTTGTTTTGGCATGCAAAAGGTATTCAGCCCAGTGGTAGGCATGAGGATTTGACTAGTGCTCCACCTATCTTTACGTCTCCCCATGGATGATTTTGTTTCTATTTTAACATTTTTAAGATTTGGAAAACTTGCCCGAGCTTTTGCGTGTTAACCCTTTGACTCTAAGCGTCAACTTATTGGGCAATGAATGAGCTGGCCGAGTTTTTACATTTTGAAGACTACGAAGGAGTATTCATAGGATGATTATGCTTCCACAGCTAATTCAACAACTTCTGGATCATCCTCTGATGCTCGTCCAGCATATGTTACAAATATGTAACATTTGCGGCCGCTTTGCTAGATATAAACATGTTACAGACTGCAACATCAAGAAGCATGTTTTCTCTTTAAAATTTGCAGCTTCTTTCAAAGATGCTTTACTCTATGGATAAAGTCAAAATTTGCAGCTTTCTTGTTAGTTATTTCTACTTCTCCCAAAGTGAACATGTCATGGAGTATAGACCTCCTAGTTATTTGACAGATCTTAGAATTCTATCATACTGTCACTCATCATCAGTTAGCATAAAAAAGATTTACAGGACTAAAATACAAAAAAATCCTAACCATTAACTCATACAAATGATTAGAAGCCGATTCATGAAGGCCCTAGAGTTGAATGTGATCAACCTCGATCATAGGTCCAACGCTTTCTCAGTGATTACTGCTTGGCCTTGTATGGCACTCAGGAGCACATCACATCCTTGCCTGATTCATATCCCCCTAATGGTACGCCCTCTCTCCACCTTGCAAGGGATTATATAAATCCTGGCTCCATGATACTGATATATCATCTAAGGCTCTAAGCATCCATCATTTTAGACCTTAGAATTAATTGTACACTGCATCTATTTGGACTATTTTTTTCTCTAGATTAAATTGCATTGGTGGGGACACTTCATCTATTCACTGAAATACCAACTTCCAAAGAAGCCACAGTCACTAGATATTGTTTTCACTAATCACACAGTGAAATCACTACATGAATTTTGATTTCTGTTAGGATTGAGAGAGAAGAGAGAGCGTATACTCAAGCACAAGAGAAAGAAAATATTGATGTCTTTTTTCACTCTTTACAAATCATGGGGCAATGTGCCCTATGCGTACACAGATCCCTAATCATTATGCATGAACGTTACATGACTGTTACAGCCTGTTATGCATGACTGCTATAACAAGAAATGCATGATTGTTACATCAATAATCCATAATAATTATAGGCTTAATGGGCGTAGGGCCCAATAATAGTCACTAGACTCCCCCTCAAGCCGGAGCAAATATATCATAGATGCCCAACTTATCCAAAGTATCCTTTAGTCGAACTCAATCTGAGGCCTTAGTAAGTATGTGTTCAAACAAATGGAGTACTTATTGATTCTCTGATCGAACAAATGGAGTACTTATTGTCTAATCAAGGACCAAAGTGCTGAAAAATGTGTTCAAACAACTTGCCCCGCCGAATGTTTGTGCTTCAAGAGAATCGAGAAGGACAACATTCGGAAATTTCCTCGGCTCTTACTTTATTTTCTTCCTAGCCACAGGACCATGTGAACACCGGGGAAATATTCACGCAATGGTGTGACTAGGCTGCTCAGATGTAGGGATGCATTGTTCGCGGGTCCGTCCGTGGAAACTTTGAGGGAAGAAGAGACTTTTTTGAGGGATCTTTTCGAAGTCCTCACCCTCTTGGACTATTTGTGATTCTGAAGCTGAGGATTTTGTACAGACCTCGTCAATCAGAATCAAGCCCGTCTGGCAATTGAGTGCCATGTCGAAGGGAATTGTTTCCATTAGGTCTAGGTTTGTTTGTTTTGGTAAGACAGCAAAAGAGCCTTTAGTCGGCATTCGTCTGCGTCGTGCACCAATTGCTCCTTGGCGGGTAGGGTGCCTCAGTTTATCAAGGTGACTAGCTTTGGTTACCACTTTGTGCAGGTCGTTACATAGCAGGTCCAAGGTCATGGCTGACCAATTATTCTCTAGCGAGTAGGGTATCTCAGTTTATCGAGATGACCAGCTCTGGGCACAACTACCCTTACTCACTGTTGTGCAGGTCGTTACATAGCACGTCCAAAGTCATGGCCGACTTAGCCTTCTTGGAGCGTCTTTTGGTTTGTCAAAATGATTTCCTTGATGGTTTGCTAAAGAACCTTTGGTCAGCACTGTTTGCTGCTACACCAGGTTTGCTTTTGACAATCAGAGTACCACTGTAGGTCTCGTCTGCCGGGTCCAGTCGGGAGCATTGTGTTGGCCTGTCCCGAAGGTTTGGTCTTGTCGGTGAGACGAGCTGAAGTCTTTGGCAGGTTTGTCCTGGCTTTGCAGCTTTTTGCCTTCGTGGTGATCTTTAAAATGTGTTTGTGACCTCGTAGGAATAGTGTCCTTCCTCATGAGACTTGTCTTGCCATCTTGGTGAATCTTTTGTCTTTCGAGTTCTTTTTGCAATTGAACTCAAGCTGTCGGAATCTTTTCCTTGAAGCTCATATTTTGGGTCCTGGCATTGATGGGCGGCAGTCTCAAGGCGGCCGCCTAAGCAGCACGGAACCCACCTATGGCGGTCGCCCAGGGCCTGCACGCCGCCAAGGAGGTACAAAACCCACCTAGGCGGGCGCCCCGCCCAAAGGCGGAATTTTTTTTTTTGTATTGATTTTTCTTTAAAATATAAAGGGTTAGAAGGATGGTTTTAGATTCATTTGAAACCTAGAACTTATTGGAACCCATTTTAGAGAGAGAAAGCCTCCAAAAAACTAGTTTTTGGTGATTTCTTTAGGATCGAAGGGTTTCTCAAAGTTGACAAAAATTGATCAAAACATCACTTCTTGATATTAGATTTATTTTTTGATGTTTTATAAATCTATTTGGGGGGTTTTTTAGAAGATTTTGAGTCCTTAGAAGCATCTTTGAGGTGGAAGTTTGAAGATTGAGCAATCAAACTCAAAGTAAGTGCCCTAAATACCTAATTTTTATTTTTTATATAATATATCTTTTTTTTATTCAAATGGACATCTTTTTTGGATTCGACTGGATTGCCCAAGTTCTGGGCGCCCGCCTAGGAGCTGGGCGACCTGGACCCCCCAGGCCGCGTAGGACCCGCCTAGCATTTTTTGAAACACTGTGAATAAGAGAATGGGGCCAAATTATTTCATGTAGCACTTGTCATTGCTCTATACTCAGCTACTGCAGAAGATCGAGCTACAACTCTGCTTCTTACTCTTCCAGGTGACTAAATTACAAACCACTGTCATAGAATAGCCATTGGATCGTCAATCAAGAGAACGCCCAGGCCAATCTGCATCGCAAAAACCTTGTACATCAAGAAGACCATGACTAGTATAAAGTAGCCTTCTCCATGGAGCATATTTCAACTACCATAAAATGCGATAAACAACATCCACATGATGGGTGCATGGTGCGTGCATAAACTAACTTGCCATGATTACAGCACAAGTAATGTCTGGACATGTAACAGTCAAATAAATAAGTCTACCCACTAATCTTTAACATACACTAGGGTTACTCAGAGGCTCTGACTGCTGATCATACAATTTGTGGTTAACCTCAATCGGCGATTTTGTTGGTTTGGCTCCAAGCATTCTTGTGTCATTGAGGAGATCGAGAGTATATTTTCTTTGAGACAAAAAATTCGTTGTTTAGACCTAGCCACCTCTATTCTAAGGAAATATTTCAATGGACCAAGATCCTTGATGTCAAAAACAGCCACTAAAAAATCTTTCACTTTTTGAATCTCGCGATCATTACTAGAAAACGAATCTCTTTTCCAAGAGTGAGGTTTGTATAAGGTTGAGGTTCTAAACAATCAAAGTAAGGCGCACCTTCAAATAGTGCAGAAATATGATGTTTTAGTATTAAAAATATTTATAATGGCCTGAAAAAATATTTTCATCTCTAATTATAAATTTTAAGGATTCAAACATAGTGTAGATTGAGCAAATCTATGAACACTTGAAAATCTTAAAAATTGACAATTTAGATAATACATTACAAGATGCACTGTTTCCAAAAGTTGAAATCTATTTTTCTCATGAACATCAACTTGAGGTCGAGATGATCAAATTGAAGGTTTTTCAGCATCAAAACAACCACTTCTAGTGAATTTTTAAGGTGCGCGTTAATTTGATGGTTTAGGGCCTCACCCTTATATAAATTTTTCCTTTAACAAATATAGAATTATCTGTAACACTTCTCTGAATCCCAACTGACATACTGCCATATTGAACTTTTTTGAACCAAGCGAGATGTGCCTCAAGAGGACTCACTCATGACTTCAAGACTTAGAACTGAGAGCACTAGAAGTCTATCCCGTGTGGAATAGGTGCAGCCCATTGTCTTCATGACCAGCACCAATCGTCTTCCTCGTTTTCAGGTCCTGAAAAACTTGAAAACACAATGGAGGGGTAAAATGTGACAATGCAGTTTAGTTGTTTTGTCGAGTTGCTAACAGAAAGAAGATTGGAAGGAAAAGAAGATACATGTATTACAAAAGGTAAGGACAAGGATGATGAGAGTTTATATACACCACTTGTAAAGGCACTGGTCATGGATCCATAAGAAGTTTAACTTCACTAGAAGCGAGAGGAAAAAATTAAAAACCAACTTTCTTATCGGCATATGGCCAGTAGCCCCTGAATCAATGATCCAAGGTGTAGAAGAGCTGGAGTTGGAAGCATCGCTTACAGTTGCATATGTACCTAGTTGCTCTACTGGGGTCAAAGAGCTGAATGAATCCATGGGAAGCAGTCAACTAGTGTTGTAAATCTTTGATAACCTGATCTCTTAGATCTGATACATAGTATGTGTGGCTGAGGTTTCCTCCCCCTGGCTCAATACAGCATGGCACTTGCATTTTTTGGATTCGGTCTCAACTATGGATGAAAGTCCCAACAGTGCTCTCAGGTGTGTCTCCTCTTACCACAATGAGAGCATTTGAGTTTCTCCTATTCGATAAGAGAAAGTGGGGCACAATTTTTTCCTTTCGTACCCACACTTTCTTGCTTGGAGCTTGTTGCAAAAGTTAATCGTTCAGGATGGATCTTGAGTGTTGTCCTTCTGCAATAGCCTTTCTACTAGCCTCCCCTTTAATATAATTTTAAAATGATTCAAGAGAGGGTAATTTGTACTTTCCTAGAACTTGTACTCTCTAAAGTTCAAAGTCAGGATGTAAGCCTGCTAAGGACTCAAAGATCCTTCATTGCTTGGCCTGTTTTTTATTGTCATCAACAATGGGATAAAGAAGGGTTGTGTTAGGTAGAGCAGCCAGCGTAAAACTTGACAACATCATTTCATGAAGCCGATTCCAAATAGTTGTGATAAGGCTCGAACTAGAAACCCTAATGCCTTCTTCCAAGGTACTAATTCCTTAGTTTCAAATATGAGGTTGCTGGAAATGTAAGGCTGCTAGAAATACAAGGTTGCTGGAAATATGATGTTGCTGGAAATATGAGGTTGCTTAAAAAGAAAGGAATTTGGTATAAAAAGTTACTTATCGGTAGAGGAAAGCAAGATGATATTGCTAGAAAATACAAGGTTACTGATACACCACAGCTTCAAGCCCAAGACGGAAGAAAAATCATGATTTTAGAATCATAGTATGTATAGGATATCCTAGGGTTCCAAGTTTGGCCCTGATACCATGTTAAGATTGAGAAAGAAGGGACAGAAAGTAATACTCAAGCGCAAGAGAGAGAAAAATATAGATGTATTTTTTCACTCTCTACAAATTGTGGGGCAATGTGCCCTATATATGCACAAATCCCTATGGGAGTTACAATACAAGTAGGCAACATGCATAGGACTTGCAACCATTATGCATGATTGTTACAGCCCATTATGCATGACTGTTATTGTTACAGCAAGAAATGAATGACTGCTACAGCAAGAATCCAAAATAATTATTGTAGGTTTCATTGGCATGAGGCCCATAATAGTCACTACAACTTTGACTTCATAGAAGTAAATATATGGATAATTCTGAAATGAAATAAACAAAAGAAGCCCAAACATACCTTAATTAAACTAGACAAAGAAATAAATGGAACACGAACTTGTGACAAGTCATCTAACTTGAAAATAACACCTAGAACACAAGGGACCACAAGTCCATTGAGGTCAGGACTGATCACCAAATTCTCAGGTGCAACGGTGATTAGTGCTTCATTTCTGTTTGTAGTTTCTTCTTTCCAGTTCCAAGAGAATATCAAAATACAATTCTTCAGTGTTTCGAGACTCGCCCGAGGCGACTTAGACTCGGGCGAGTTACTTGGCGAGGCCAAGTAGGGATTTAAATGGCATTTAAGTATGCCCTTTCTATTACAAATAGCATTTAAATGGATATTTAGTTATCATGTACAGGTTATACACTTCACATCCAAGGATCGAAACCCCTCAGATGCTGCTGCCCAACCCTTTTTCTATAAAAAAATAAAATAAAAGGGTCATTACGGGGTCAAAAATAACATTTGTCGGCTTTGCTTGGTGAGAGGAATGGTACCCCAAACCTCATGCCAAAGAGATCGTGAGGTCTAACCATTGCGCCATTGCAATCTTTTTGTTTATGTTTAGTACATTATATGTATATATAAATAATTAGTTTTTTGTTTTTCTATTATTTTTAAAATTGTACACGACTCAGGCAAGTTAATCTCACTCGGCCGAGTAACTCGCCTCGGCCAAGGTTCGAGTACCTTGGTCAAGTACTGTCACAATACACTATAATTTTTAATCAAAACCTAAACAATGCAGCTAAAAACATTTTGCTTTTATCTTTTTGCATCCTCATTCCAGATTCCTAGAGCCGAACAAGTTATACATCAAGATAAAAGGTATCATCAATGATAAAATAAAACAATTCCTTAAAATATAAAGGCATAAAAGATTATGTAGGCAGCCCGTTTCATAATTATTTGTCACAGACTAAGCAAAACATGCATTCCCAGAAACACCACACAGTTAAAATCAGTAAAAAATAGTAACAATACGGTCCAAGCACAATAGATTATCATTCAAGATTTTAACTGAAACCAATAGGACAATATTAGGGACAAAACAAACCGATAAGGCTAAATCGTTTTGTATCTTGTTGATCAATTGCTGTCGATCTTTCTGAAAGATCACATTTCCCCAAAACAATACAAGAACCCCACAATAGTGTCAATAACATGACTGTCGAGCCGGAAAGCAAGCCCATTCCAATCAACACTTGCTTCTGAGCAGTTTCTGTACTTCCTGAGAGCCCAGATACTGCATAAACACAAAAAAGTGGTGAATATCATCCATAGGAACAGAATTGTCAAAATTTTAACTTGATGATGAATAAATTCACATATACTACTAATACAACCATGTTTAACAAAAAAAGTGAAAGAATAAATCTACTCTGGCAAGTAATCGGACGTGGAAATAATAATACACTTATTTTAAGGCACGAAAACCATTGTATGATGACAGAGCAACATAGTATAAATGGGTTTGAGAACTCAAGCTTAAATTCACTTAAGTGAAAATTTATAAATGGTAAAAAAGTTGAGGAGAAAAAAGATAAACTTTTTGAAATATGAAAGTTTAAGACCCATTTGGTGTACTATTTGTAATTATTGTCATTTTCATACGTCAAAATCTTTCCTTATTGAAGTTTTATATTATCTAAAAAAGTGATCATACTTAACTCCTATATGTAGAGGAAATGATAAGAATCCCATCATCAAATAGAATTTAAGGATTCAATAGGTAGCATTTCTAGTACCTAAGAATTCTTCATTCATACGATGCACCAGGGTTTCGTCTATGATTGAATATGCTCTGTGAAATTTATTTCACATGCTTTTACATGTATGTGCATCACTCGAATTTATTCCAAACTGTACCACAAGAAGTTTCATTGCACGTGTGTGAAATGTGTTCTGAGGCTTCATCTCACCAATTCAAAAAAAACAAGAGGGATCTCACAAAAGAAAGAGAATATTAGAAAAGATAATCTCGGAACATAATCAATCAACATGAGATGTGCTCTGAGGCTTCATCCCACCAATTCAAGAAAACAAAGGAATCTCTTAAAAGAAAGAGAAAAATTGAAAAGATAATCTCGGAACAGAATTAGTCAACAAGAGTGTCAGTGTTTTAACACGTACTAAGAGTGTCTAGTGCTTCATGTAAAAATAAAATACGGCTAGACACATTTGTTCAAATTTTTTTATAGTTAAATATTAAGGCATATGTAAAATTACTAAGATTTTCCATAAAGTTATTGTTTCTATAATGGTAAAACACACCGCTGCTTTACAAAGGTGATTAGAGTTCAAGCCTTGAGGATTGCATTTTACTTTTTTTCATACTGAACAGCATTTGCAATCTCATATTAATATTTGTTAGCGCATCAAGTACAAATAAATGCCACCATAGAGGTGGCAGCTATTACTCCACATCATCATCATTATCATCCAAACCTTTACTCAATGATTTGGGGTCAGCTACATAAATCTTGTTCTTCCATTCCTCTCTATGAAGGGCCATACCCTCAGTAAGACCAAAAGTCACTATAGTTTTTCACTACTTCTATCAATGTCCTTTTGGGCTTTCCCCTTACCCTTCTAGAGCCTTCCACTTGAACCAAATCGCACCTCCTAACCAGTGTTGTACTAGGTCTACGTTGCACATGGCCAGCCCACCTAAGTCATCTTATCGCCTATTGAAGCCCTCGTATATAATTGTTTTGAATTCTATCATTTCTTATCCTACCACTCATCCATCTCAATGTCCTCATCTCAGCTATGCTCATCCTATGGACATGTTGTTTCTTGACCGCCCAATGTTTTGTCCCATAAAGTATGGTTGTGCTTATAGTCGTCTTATAAAACTTCCCCTTCAGTCTCAATGCTACGCAGAGATCACATAAAACTCTGGACGCATATCTCCACTTTGCCCACCGAGCTTTAATTTTATGTGTGACATCTTCCTCGATCTCATCATTCTCTTGGATTATCCACCTTAGATATCGACAACAGTCTCTTTTAGGTAATTTTTTTATCATCAATCTTAACTACTTCCTTGTTCTTACTCCTATTATTACTAAATTTGCATTTTATATATTTTATCTTAGTCCAACTGACTTTAAAACCTTTAGATTCTAGAGCATCCCTCCAACGTTCTTACTTTGTGTTGACATTGCCTCTAGCATCATTGATCAAAACTATGTCATCCATGAACAACATACACCACAGTACCTCATCTCGCAAGTGTCTGGTTAACTCATCCATAATCAAATAAAAGTGATATGGGCTGAATGCTAACCTCTGATGTAGGCCCATTGTCACTTAGAACTCACTTGTCGCTCCATTAGTTGTGTGCACACTAGTTAGCGCTCCCTCGTACATATTCTCACTATGTTAGTATATCATCTGGTGACTCTTTTCTTTTCCAACATCTACCAAATTAAATCTCTAGGTACCCTATCATATGCTCTCTTTAAATCAATAAAGACAATATGAAGGCCTTTCTCCTTTGCCTAAACCTTCTCAATCAGTTGCTTAAGTAAGAAAATGGCTTTGATAGTTGACTTGCCTAGCATAAAACTTAACGGATTTCCTTATACACTTGTTTCATGCCTTAGTCATTATTCAACCAATCTCTCCCATAGCTTCATAGTGTGGCTCATAAGTTTAATCCCTCCAATAGTTCGTATCATTTTGTACGTCTCCTTTGTTCTTACAAATAGGTACCACAATACTTTTTCTCTATTTGTCTAACATTTTCTTTGTTCTCAACAACACCTTGTTGACCAGCTTGGTTAGCCAGCATATGCCAATCTCTCCAATGCACTTCCAAACCGCTATTGGGATACCATCTGGTCTTAAAGCATTTCCTATCTTCATCTTTATCAAAGATTATTTCCCTTCAGCTATCCTAATCCTACAAATATAACTATGACATCAGCACTCATTTATGGCAGCTATTACAATCCTTCTTAAATCAATCATGGGTTCTCAACTTGGGGCTGACAATTATTTTTACGACTTAAATTTCATATTAAAAAAAATAGAACATGTATAGATTTCATACTAAAAAGGCTTAAAAAAAATTGCGCTCATATAACTCTGGGTCACCACGGGCCCATGATAGCTAAAACATCTATGTCCACTCTAAAATACATAATCTTAGTCTTTAATTGTATGCACGACACTTTTATATAAGGTGTTGATACATACTAAAAGCACTAAAATCAATGTGTAGGAGTTGTGACTACACCTATCAACATGTGTCTAAGTGTCGACATGTATCAACACCTGACACAATAGAGAAGTTGAAGTACTCAGGGAACATTGAAAAGAATACAAGGGCATTGTTAGGAAGGAGGAGAGTTGTATATGGTAAAGATTGATATCCAGCCCATGACTCTAAACATCAAGACCAGAACGTCTCCTACCTTCTTTATTGATGTAGAACGCCCCAAATGACAGCCTTAATATATGCTGCTTCATGCCACCCAAAGGCCCCACATCACCATGGCTTTTGGTATAATGGAAGAACAACATCCATAGTTACCGCACTAGAGCATTGAATTTTGTTTTTCCTCAAATAAAGTGCCATTACATTTTATAGATAACTTTATTTGTACAGTTTATTTTGTTGCTAACTAGAATCAGTCACTGTATCCACATGTCATGATCTAACGTTCTGTGCTCCATGCAATCCGTAGTTCAATTTTACATCACATGCTTGTCTTTGAGGAACAGTTCCAATTTCCAGGCAAATCAACAACTTCATCTTTAATAGAATACTTAACAACTAGTTTCTCTTTTTTTTTCCTTTTTACTATTGAGAAGGTCCTAATCTGCAAAAAATATCAGAAATATCAATTACATAGTTACAGAATAATACGCTTGGAATTACATTTGAGAATTTGTGTCAATCTTGTAGGTTTTATCGTCAAATCAAGCTCAATGATTAAATCTCACAGAATACTAATTAATAATATTAACACTTGACTAGAGGAGTTGATCGTATCGAACTTCCCCAGCAACCTTTGTTCTAATGCTTTAGTTCCAAAACTAAAGTTCTTGAACCATAACCATATGACATCCACAATGGACTCCAAAACTCAACTTCAAAGCTTCCTTGAGAAATTGAAGAAAATTTATTTCCAAATCAAAATAGAATTCCCAAAGAAGGTCAGATTAAGATCAATTCTCATTAGAAAGCCGGCAACACAAGAAATTAACCAAAAGAGGGAGTTAAAAAGAAATTTAAGGCTGATTTCTCTCATTGAGCTAAAACGTGCGCACACAAAAAATCCAATCCATAATTCTACCAATCCGAAATAGTTCATTTCTCAGATGTATTAACGATCAAGCAAAGCATCCATAGAGCAATCGTAAACAAAGTAATCGAATGAATTAAAGCAATAATAAATGGAAAAGAGCAGCAACTATAAAGATAACCAGACACAGAGAGATCATGAAATTTAGAGCGATGGTATAACAAAGAACAGCGCAGAGCAGAGAGAGAGGATTGACCAAACGTAAACCAAAGTAGTCATAAGAATAAACAAAACAGAGGGTTGAGAGAGAGAGAGTAAACCAAAGTAGTCATAAGAAATAAAGCAATCGCGAATAAACAAAACAGAGGGTCGAGAGAGAGAGTACACCTAGAATAAGGATGGCATCAGGAAGAGCACCGAGAATTGGCAGAAAGAGGCCACCAACAATACCAGGGCCAAGCACCTCAAGAAGAAGCTCACTTCCAGTAGAGAGATAAGTAGCTCCCAAAAACATGAGGTAGCCATACACGATCACAAGAAACAGGTTTCCAAGCACTGTAGAAGTACAGGGAAGGAAGCCATAAGTTTGCTCACAAGTTTCAGAGGTCGCAGATTTCCCCTTCAAAACCAGCAGAGAAGACCAAGAAGAAGAGGAAGAGGCGCCATCAGAGATCAGATCTGAGTTCTCGGTAGAAAACAATCGGCACTCAGAGATGGCGAGAGCGAGAAAGAGAAGAGTGAGAAAGAAGACGGAAGAGCTACCGAATCTCGGCATGGTAGATTAGCCTTAGCAAAACGAGAGAAGTGGAAACTACGAATCAGGGTGCGAGTATATGATAGCGAGATCGATCGGGGATAGGGGGATGGATTCGTGCAGGATGGTACAGAACGCTTGCACGGTTGGTTTACTGTCGAGGGCGCACTAAGTGTTGCGTTTGAAAATTCTGCTGAAATGGTTGTTTCATGCGAGCTGGACAGCATGTGTACAATATGCGGTTCAGAGGTATAAAACACCCATTTGGACGCATATAGGTGGTCCATTTAAATATCAATTGTAACTAAAGGTCCATATTTTTTTTTTTATATATATTTA
>NW_006499855.1:2627287-2670615 GCF_000471905.2 Amborella trichopoda
ATATATATATATATATATATATATATATATATATCCGTACAAAGGTATTTCGGTAATTTGTACTATCTATTTGGCATTCGACATATATCGTTGCGATTGGGGGTTCATCCAAAACGTTAAGAGTTAAGGAAAAAACACAGATCTCTTTGTAATTAGATAAAAACAGAGAGGCGTGAGGAAGAGAGCGAATTGTAACATTATTCTCCATTGTCAATAAAGAAGCTCTAATCTCCCGTGGACGTAGGCACGTTGCCAAACTATGTATATTTTTGCGTTGTGATTGATTGTCTCTTTCTTTTCTGTTTATTTCTTCTTTTTTGTTTTTCATGGATTGTTTTTCATTTCTACACATATCAGAGCCTACAAGGTTATTCCGCGCTCTGGAGTTTGCTACCACGATGACAGGAAAGGGCTCAAGTATCAAGTATGACATTGAGAGGTTCAATGTAAAGAACAATTTCACCCTTTGGTGATGAATGATTAATGATCTTTTGATACAACAAAGTTTGGCTAAGGCTTTGCTAGGGAAATCGAAGAAACTAGTAAAGATGGACGATGAAGAGTGGCAAGAGATGGAGGAAAAGGTGGTAAGTGTGATTCGTCTGAATCTCTCAAATGACGCCTTGCGTTATGTGGTGTATCTCGAAACTGCTTGGAGGTTTGGACAAAACTCGAGGGTATCTACATGATGAAATCTCTAACGAACAAGTTGTACTTGAAGAAGCACTTGTATTCTCTTCAGATAGAACAAGATATAGATCAGCTTGAACATCTCAGCGACTTCACCAATTAGCAAGCCTTGAGGTCGAAATCGAGGATGAAGACAAGACCCTACTTCTATTGGCTTCGCTTCCAAGATCATATGATCACCTGGTTACGACTTTACTGTACTCTTGAGACGGACGAAGTCAATGCTACTCTTATGTCAAATGAGACAAGGAAGAAGACTAACAGTATTAAATCTCAAGGAAAAAGTTTCTTTGGAAAACACAAAAAGAATCATGAAATGAGCAGATTAAATTAAATGAGGTTTAGAAGCAGAAGTCGGTTAAAATCGAAGGGGAATGACAAGTTTATTTGCTATTACTACAAAAAAGAAGGTCATATGAAGAGAGACTGCCCGAAAAGAAAGGATGATATAAAGATGATAGAAATAAGAAAAACATCTGATGAAGCTAGCCTGACCGATAGCTCTAACGGAGATAATGGAGATCTTTTCTCTATATCTTCAGGTAAGAATCAATTTACTGATTCTTAGATTTTAGATTCTGGTTATTTTTTTTCATATGTGTCCAAATAGAAACTGGTTCGAAACCTACAAATCATAGAGTGGTGGGTTTGTTCTAATGGGGAACGATGTGGTTTGCAAGACCATTGGAATAAGAACTATCAAAATCACGATGTTTGATGGGATAGTACGAATATTATCGGATGTGAGGCATGTCCTACACTTAAAGAAAAACTTAATATCTCTGGGGGCTCTTGATTTGAATAGTTGTAAGTATACAACAACATGTGGAGTCCTCAAAGTTAGTGAGAGATTTATGGTTGTCATGAAAGGTCAGATAACTGGGAACCTATGCAGGTTGATAGGGAATACAATTATAGGTGGAGATTCTATAACCACAGATATTGAGTTCAACACAGATGACACAAATCTGTAGCATATGCGCTTAGGGCATATGAGTGACAAGGTATGATGGAACCTCATAAAAGAAAATTGTTGAAGGGTGTCAAAGCTTGTAAACTGGATTTCTATAAGTATTGTGTTTTCGGTAAACAGTGCAAGATTAGATTCAAAACTACAATTTATAAAAGCAAGGATATGCTAGACTATGTACACACTGATGTATAGTGGACTTCACCAATCAAATCCAAGGGTGGAGCAGAATACTTCATTATTTTCATTGACGATTACTCAAGAAATGTCTAGGTCTACTTCATGAAACACTAAAGTGAAGCATTCACGAAAGTTTAAATAATGGAAAGCAGAGGTAAAAAGAAATACAAGAAAGAAACTGAAATGCTTGAGATCAGAAAATGGAGGGGAGTACATGTTTAAAGAATTTCAAGAATTCTGTAAAGAAGAGGGGATTGTACGTCACTTTACCACACTAGAAACTCCTCAGCAAAATGGTGTGCCTGAGAGGATGAACATGATTCTTTTGGAAAGAGCGCGTAGTATGATATTGAATGCAGATTTGAAGAAAAGTTTTTGGGCAGAAGTAGTTAACATGGTATGTTTCATCGTTAACAGGTCACCATCTACAACAATTGATTGCAAAATTCTAGAGGAGATGTGGATAGGAACGCCAGTAGATTACTCTATGCTGAGGATTTTCGGATATCCAGCCTATGTCCATGTGCAAAGTGGGAAACGTTCCAAATTACTCTAAGTCTAAGCAATGCACCTTTCTCAGTTTTGAGACTGGAGTAAAGGGAGTCAAGCTTTGGGATCCTACGTCACATAAGATTGTACTTAGCAGAGATGTTGTGTTTGATGAATCTCAGATGGTAAAGTCAATCAACATGCAAGATGATAAAGTGCAAGTAGATGAAAGTGATGAATAAAGATTGACAGTCCAGGTGGAGCTAGAAGAGTCTGAAACACCAGAAGATGAAAAATCATCTAGCAACATACCAGAACAGCAACAATCACATGGTGAACCCTACAGTTTGGTAAAAGACAGAAATAAGCGTGTTCACAAAGTCCCTATGAGATACGACTTTGAAGACATGGTAGCCTTTGCTCTAATTGTTGGTACTGGGGGAATAAACTCATTCGAAAATGCTCTAAGTGATGCATAAAGTGATAAATAGATGATAACCATGATGGAGGAGATGGAGTCTCTGAAAAAGAACAAGACTTGGGAGCTTGTCAAGAGGCCCAAGGAAAGGAAAGTGATTGGGTGCAAGTGAATCTTTCAGAAAAAAGAGGCAGCAACAAAAATGGAATGTGAGAGATTCAAGCCCAAGCTCATAGCAAAGGGCTACGCTCAGAAAGAGGGAGTGAACTACAATGAAATATTCTCTCTAATTGTCATGCATACTTCAATAAGGCTATTGCTTGCTTTAGTAGCCATGTTTGATATGGAGCTAGAACAATTTGACGTGAAGACAATGTTTCTTCATGGTGATTTGGAGAAACAAATCTTTATGGAGCAACCTGAAGGCTTCAAGGTGCATGGAAAGGAAGATACAGTTTACATGCTCAAGAGATTGCTTTATGATCTTAAACAATCACCTAGGCAGTGATACAAGCGTTTCGACTATTTCATGGTACGGATTGACTATTCAAGAAGTGAGTATGATTGTTGTGTTTACTTTAAAGTTCTTGATGATAATTCTCTTATTCTCTTGATGCTTTATGTTGATGACATGCTCATCGCTGCAAAGAATGCATGTGACATAACTTTTCTCAAGTCTATATTAAGTTTTGAGTTTGATATGAATGATCTAGGGGCTGCTAATAGAATATTTTGGTATGAAGATTCATAGAGATAGAAGTATAAGTAAACTCTGGATAACTCATAAAATATATGTTGAAAAGGTGCTGGAGCATTTCAACATGGAAAAGACTAAGTCAATTAGCACTCTATTGGTGAGTCACTTCAAGTTATCGACAGTGTCCTACTACGGACGATGAGATAGAGCAGATGTCTTTGGTGCCATATGCTAGCACAGTCGGAAGCCTCATGTATGTTATGATTTGTAGCAGACCGGATTTATCTCATGCTGTTAGTGTTGTTAGTCGATACATGAGTAATCTTGGAATGGAGCATTAGAATGCTATTAAGTGAATTTTCAAATATCTGAGCGGGACGTTAGATCTCGAAATTATGTTCAGCAGGAAGAAAAGCTCTACAGAATTGATGGGCTATGTCGATTCCGACTATGCTGGTGATTTAGACAAGCGAAGGTCTACTACAGGGTATGTCTAGTAGATGGACCTATTTCTTGGAAGGCAATACTTCAACCCAAGATTGCCTTGTCTACAATAGAGGCAGAGTATAAGACAACAGTTGAAGCTGCAAATGAGACGATCTAGTTGATTGGTTTGGCTCGTGAGTTGGGGGTGGAGCAAGTAGGTACTGTATTGCATTGTGATAGTCAAAGTATCATAAATCTTACAAAGAATCAAAAGTTTAATATAATGAGAAAACACATTGATGTGAGATATCACAAGATTAGAGAGCTTGTGTTAGAAAAAATCATTCACTTAAAAAAAATTCATACAAATGATAACCCTGCAGATATGCTTACAAAGCCGATCACCTCGGAGAAATTCAAGCTTTGCTTGTACTTGTTTAATGTCTCTCATTGTTGAGAGTATGGAAAGCACCCCATAGCAGGTGGGGGTGTAGTAGCGTACCTTTATGTATGTACGAGGATGAAGACATCTTTAAGATGGCTCAACAGAATTCAAGCCAAGATGGAGATTGTTGAGGATTGATGTCTTGTATTCTGAAGAAATATATCTGTCAATGTTCGGATATACCCGTATATGAAATTCGATATATCTGAAACTTGAAATATATATCCGTACAAGAATATTTCGATAATTTGTACCATTTATCAGCGACTTGATATATATCGTTGCCATTGGCAAGAGTTAAAGGAATCATATAGATCTTTTTGTAATTAAATTAAAACAGAGCCGTGAAAAAGTGAGTGAATTGTAACCCTATTCTCCATTGCCAGTAAAAAAGTTCTAATCTCCCGTAAACATATACACGTTGTCAAACCACGTATATCTTTATGTTGTGGTTGATTGTCTTTTTCTTTTATGTTTGTTTCTTCTTTCTTGTTTTCCGTGGATTGTTTTTCGTTTCTACACTGCAAATAAAAAAGCTCTAATCTCTTGTGGACATAAGCTCGTTACTGAACTACGTATATCTTTACATTGTAGTTGATTGTTTCTTTCTTTTGTGTTTGTTTCTTTTTTCATGTTTTTCGTGGATTGTTTTTCGTTTCTACACTAGAGTGATAAAAATTGAACTCAAGATGTCACGCGGTACCGTTGAGAACCTGATCATCAAGCCTGAGACCATTGCTATGATCAAATTACGATTCAACACGAGTTTGCATACAGGGGGAGTCGAAAGGAGTCACTAAAAATTCAAGAAATAAATGAGGACTCTTTTTCCCATACTTGAGGAATTGGTTTTTAGAGATAAATATAGATGAATGCACATGGAATTAAAGAGTGAGAATAATATGAGATATATCTAATACTTCTAAACTTGCTCATTTTATTAAGGAGAGATTTTAGAAAATGAGAATAATATGTAAGATATCTAATAATTCTAAACTTATTTTCTTAAGGATAGATTTTAGGAAAATTGGACGGAAGGAAAAAATGGAAGTAATTTAATATTCATGTTCCCATTTATTCTCCATTAGTAACAGAGATTTGTGTGAGATAGAACGAGAATAAAAATTTGAGATAGATGTTCTAATAATTATAAACGTAACTCATTTTCTTGAAGAGAACTTATAGGAAAATTGGAGGGAAAAAACTAAAAGTAACTTAGAGTTCATACTCCTATTTATTTTCCCTCAATAAGAGAGAGTTGTGTAAGATAGACATGTAAGTATGATTCATCTACAGGCCAGCACAAACTTGGTCGATGTAGTACCACACATTAAATAAAGCAGAAGTGCACCATACACCACTGCTGTGTGCTAACACCATAGGAGCGTCCATTTCTTGATCTTGGATGAGAAGATAACTGCACCCAGCTCCACTGTTTGTCATCAGAACTGTGGTGTACTATATGCGTCATATATCACTGGCGTACTTCCCCATTGCATGTGGAGAGTAACAGTTATATCATACATATCAGACAGTAAACAGGAGACATAGTTCCTTGAAAAATTTAGGAACTACTCACGTTCGTAACAGAAACATACGTTCACATCTATGTTCCCTCCACACTAGCCAGCAGAAGTGTTACATAGAAAGTACATATAATCCATACCACCTGCTTGAGCATCCTCACCACTCTTCAAACAGCAGTTAGTAAGGAGTGGGATTATGCTTCTATATTTGAAAGAAGTGAGGAGCCAATTCAGTGAACCAGGAGGAGTCCACAGCAATAACATTGCGCATATACTGACAGTCAGTAGACACAAGGGAATGGTAGACAACCCACTTTGGAGTCACTCTGCAGAAAGAAAGAAAAGAAAATAGAACAAAGTAACAACTGAGTTAATCATAGAAAAGTAAAACTAAGAAAATTCAAGGTCTAATTTTAGTCCATGTTCAATAGGATGGACTGCAACATCCCTTATTCCTTTCTCGCGCAGGGGTGATGGGACATCCGGTTTAGTAAGGGACAGATATATGCTAAGAGGAATTAGCGATTGATCAAAATAAGCTAAAGAAACAAAATCTAATGGTAATCTGGTGAAAGGACTTGAATATAACACAAATAGTCTTCATTTAAGATGTGCGTAAGTTGCTCAAATTCTTAACCGCAACTCAATTCATATGCAGACATGGACAGAGAGATATAGAAGCATACCAAGTGTACAATAAAGAAAATGAACTTTGTAACAAGAAAATTTGTAACACAAACCTGAACAAAACAGATGATGGATGAATGTAAACCTCTTGAGAAGTCCTGATTGTTTTGTACATCCCTCCATGACTGGAACTCTACGGGTAGAATAAGTCAATAAACTATGAGATCTACCATGTTATCAGTGTTTATACTCAGGAAAGCAACCCAATAAAAAGAGCTAACTTGTTGCAATTGACAATTTAAAAAACGTCAAAGATATTTGTCAATGAGCAAATAGCAACATTTTGATTAGCACAAATGCACGTTAATTGCAATTCTATTAAAGAACAAATTTCACAATGACGTGGACGATGGTCCGATCTTCTGCAGTTTCATGGAATCCACAACAATAATTGGACAAATACAAGCCATTCTACAAGCAACAAAAATGTTGAAGGATCACACGGAAAGAGTGTCAAGAAGCATGTTGTTCAAATAAAAATACAGAAGAATTAATACTAAATCATCGTGTATAATCAGACAATGAGTATTCTTATATTTAAAAAACAAAAAACATATCTGAATATTCATTAAAAAATACACTAGAATGCACTTTAAGAGATTTGTACTTCTTTTAACGAGAATGCAAGTCAGTATTGAGCACACTTAACATGCCTACATAATATGACGCAATCACGATCCGGAATAGATATCCATTGGGTTCAGAGTTTATTTGGTTTAGAGCCACAATTATTTGGTTTGAGTTTGCATGAATTGATCTCAAGTTAGAAGTTTTTACATACCATGTTAGTACACAAAAAATCACAACACAATGTGAACATCATGTGTACCACAGTATTCTATCTTCTATTTATGCATCTATGTCCAAAGAATGTGGTGAATGCATGAATTCACTGAATACATTTGCCACATGTAACATTTATGCATTTAATTGCTAATGTAAATAAGCTTTCACATAAGTATGTCCTTTTTTATGTAAAACTTTGCCTTGGACAGAAACAACCTTACAGCTAAAAGACATGTTTGAATGCACTCATTTTCACAGATAATTCACTATTTCAATAAAATAAATCTTGATAGCGAATTATTTTTTGTTTGCACAATGTCCATCATATAAAGTTATCTGAGATAAACTGATATGTCATTTTACATATAAGTTTATCTTTTTGCAAAACTGTTGTAGCTTTATTCAAAGTAATTTAGTAAAATCACATGCTTTTAGCCAGAAATAGCTGAAAATTGGGAAAAAAGTTAAATAATGAATAATATTAGCCGACCCCAATAGTTGGGATAAGGCTTAGATGATGATGATATATAATACAAAGTACATACCAAACAGCCAACAAAATAATATGGCCTTCCTGCAACAGAGGACCAAAGTGAGTTGGCACTATCTCGGCCAACTCAATCATCACTTTGGAAAACTACTGCAAACCCAGGGGAACATGTACTCCAGGGTAGAACTAACACTATGCCCACAGGTATGCTCCCATGTAATTGAGAGTGCTCTCCTTTTTATAATTATAAGTATAGCAGCGTCAAGCAATAATCTAGAGTATATTAATTGAAGTTAAGATAGTCTAATTCCAAATAAAATTAATTATCATCTAATGAGGCCCCAAAATATATACAAGGAAAATTTAATGAACACCTCATCATTAAAAAGAAACTCTAGGCTAGACAGTAAGTTATAATTCAATCACGGAGAGAATAGATATGAAACAAACTAAGCACGTCAATTACGCAATATTCACAAAGAAGTCGAGACAATGTAGCAAAGTTTATACAAGTATAAGAATTATTCAACCCATGTTACATGATTAGTCTTCAACAGGAGGCAACTTTAAATGCAGAATAAAAAACTAGCACTAAAATCCAGCTACCTCCAAGCGACAAGCATGAGCAAAGAATCCAGATGTAATTGCCTTTCTTACCACCTAAAGAAAGAGAACACCAATGAACATGAGTTTGTCCATTTGGAAGATAACAAATATGCAAATTTTTAACGAATTTCTCTCTTAATAAACGAACATAAATGAAGAGGTCAGATTCATGGGCATCCTTATGCACCTACACAGGAAAAAAAAAAAGTATGCATTAGTAATGTTTCCATGCCAGCATAATGGTAGAATCTTATAAGGGTTTGAAAATGATCTTCCCAAATTATATGGCACTGGAACATATTCTATACATGTGCTAACAATAAAAGACAATGCTTATCCATTGTCAATTAGAATTCAAGGCAATAAGTAGTGGGGACAGTTGTTAAAGAGCATGTCCTATAATAGATGGAGAATATCTTCCAAAATAGGTATGAAAAGTTTTTTTAGAAAAACTAAAACATTATTTTTAAACTTGTTGATAAGTAAAAATATATCTTTTTTCTTTAAGTATTATTTGACAAGTGAAAATGCTCACATTTGGGTATCAACAGCCATCGGGACAAGTTAAAAGCAGATGGAAGAATGTCTACCGTGTTGATAAGTAGACTATAACAAATTTCATTTGTTAAAACACAAATAAAAGGAGAAACATCATATTTTTCATGATTATATGCAGCAAATGACTAATCTAACCACTGGTCAACAAGCTAGAAGGTAATTACCAATGGTTGACAACTTGCTAATAAGAAACTCACATTTGTTATTTTAGAATATTTCAAAGGACCATGCAAATCATGCAAATTCAAAGTCAAATAAGCTCTAAGAAAATTCCCAACAAAATGACGTTTCGAATATTTCTCATAAACATGAATAACTAGAAAATAAAGGGGGGTTTCACATACTTAATATGATTTTATTCAAGGGAAACATGTATTTAATATGATTTTACCGAACCAAACACAGACCTTAAATAGCAAAACATTTTTTTAAAAAATAAAAAAATAACCTTAAACATTAAACAACATCCATGATTTCATGAAGAGAATTCACAATACTATTCATCTGTATCAGGTTTTATCCTTTAAAAACATGTAAAGTGCAGCCCTCTCATGTTCTCAGCAAAAAATATAATAACAAAAGCTGAAAGCTAAAGGTCAATCATTAAACAAACTATACAAGCACAGAACCAGTAAAAGAACAAGATCACACACTAATCAGAATACAGGATGAAGAAAAAATAAAAAAAATAAAAAAAATAAAAAAAATCAACAAAGCCATTACAAAGGAATGTCACCAAGAAGGTTTACAAACAACCTGTGTGTCTTGGCCGCAAGACTTTAAGACAAGACCAAGGCGCTGCACCAATTTATGGAGTTGTTCTCTGATTTCTAGGACTTTCTTCTGCACATGATTTACTATAACTGTAAGCAATCTCCCATAACAATGTATTCCATATAGATATGTGATGGGATCCAGTGAACCAGTAAAGGCTATTTGGAATGCCTTGATGGGATTCTTCATTTTTTTAGTGTGTGGATTCAAAGATGCAATCAGATAAATGTCTTTTTACAATTGATATTAACAGTACAGAAAGAGGTACCCACCATGGCTTGATAATTTATCAAGTTCTTGTGGCACCATTGGGACGATTTACCTGAAAGTAGGAATCCTTTATATACATTTAGGTAGGTAATGTGGTCACCCTGCACAATAACCATGGATATTAGACAGCATAAAATAAATTTGGAAATATTGATCAAATAAAGTTACATAGGTAGAGAGCCAACAGAGTTCAAAAAATAAGTATCACAAACTAATTAAAAACAAAATAGAAGTTCGTTTCTTCAGTTTTACAATGGAATAATTGCTCAAAAGCTTCCAATTTGAGAGTTACTTGAAAAGGATACATTAGTGAATAGCATAAGGAACTAAATACCCAAACTCAAGCTCTAAACATCTTGGAGAATTGCTTGAATGGTGCATTATATTAATGAACATCATCACAAGCTAATTACACAACAAGAAGCTCTACAACCCGGGGAAATGATTTACGACAAATTACGTTACCTTAACTAGAAAACTATACAAGTCTACCAAGTTAGAAGGTTTTTAGAATCCTATTTGCAAATTATGTGGATTTTCCTCCTAAAAATTTCACAAAACTAGCACATTGTGGGATATCATTTATCCTTCTTCGATGTGAGGAAAATTACATGGCAAGACAATAAAAATAACTTGTCAGTCGTCAAAACGAAGAGTCCTAGTCAAAGTGTTCCATCTAATGAAACCCTTCTCTCTTTACATTGATATGTTTAGGCACCAACCATTTGCCTCTTACAAATTCAAAAACATCTTATGATTTTAATTGATGATTGTCTTGAAAGATATGGTTATATCACATCCAGTGCAAGGATACAGTTCTATTTTTTTCCAAATCATTTCACAGAACAAGTGCTTTATTTGATGCTATAGTGAAATATGTATTGAAAACTGAGTACCTCAATAAGAACATGTTGCACTAGCTCAATGAACATGAGATTGACCAGGTAATTTCTGTTGAACATCTCAACACTGGAATAGCTTAGCAATCACAAGACGCACCATTAGTTGAGGTAGCTACGATTTTCCTAATTGGCATGATACTTAAACGTTTCACTCATGCAAACAAGGAGGAGAAAGGAGAAGAATACAAAGAAGATCAAACATTGTGGGATTTCGTTTGTTGATTAAAAAAAAAATTTCATTTTATCTTCAGCCCACTTAAAATAAAAATCAGTTTTTCTCTCAAAAAAAATAAAAAAATAAAAAAATAAAAATCAGTTTGGTTCTCCACCAAGAAATTCCAACCATTGAGGCTAATTTCTTAGATAGGCTATTGATTGAGAAGTTTAGGGAGGAACAAAAACCTCCACATAGTCTTAATTGATTTAGAGAAAGCATACAATAGAAGACCTAGAGAGTTAATTTGCAGGGTATTGGAAAAGAAGGGAGTCTCTAGAAGATATATTGACATGGCAACGGATATGTATGAGGGACCACTACTTAGTGTGACGACAACTCGTGGAAAGACAATTATGTATTCAGTAACAGTAGGCCTACATCAGTAGTCAGTCGTGAGCCAATATCTCTTTGCTTTGATTATAGACAAGTTCACTATGCATCTATAAGATGACGTCTTGTGGTATATGTTGTTTGCAGATGACATAGCTTTGATTGATGAGAGTAAAGATGGCGTCAACGCAAAGTAAGAATTACATACTCTAGAATCTAAAGGTTTTAAAATTAGCTGGCCTAAGATAGAATATATGAAATGCAAATTTATGAGGAATAAGTAAACAATCAGTCTCAAAGCTCAATAAATGAAGCATGCTATATCGCTCAAAATCTTCATGGCATAAGCCAATACACCTCTGCAACAGCAAATCCCTGCTTTGCCTCGTCTAACTCCTTTTGTGTTCCTCTTCCAATAACCCAGATGGACTGCAAATTGGAGCAGAAGATATTGACTTAAAGATTGAGAAATAGAGGAATCACTGCCTCTTATCTACAAATTTGAGAAACACATGTAAAGACTTTCAAATCAATTCAAAGTTGGTTGGCATAGAAAACAATCACATACTTGCAAAGACAGAAATGCTGCAATTATGATCATCTCCTCAGAGCAACCAAACTGACTTCCTGATATGATCATTCTAGATAGCATTGGATCCTTCAAAACATCAAGAAAAAAGGAAATTTGAGAATTGTATGATAGGTAAGTAAATGACCATTTTTACAAAGAAAAAGCAACAAACCATTCATTAAGGAAAAGTATGAAACAGAAGACATCAAAATCCTAAACCTGTCCCATCCCACTCCTTAGAGATACAGATGCATAGAACACAAAACACCCACCAATTCATTAATTTAAACTACTAGTACGGTTCATCCAAGCCAGAATTTTGGCAGAGCATTGATATATGACTACAAAATAAATCCTCAAGAATATAAAACAAGATCTTACATGACTCAATCGCTTGTGAAATTTGAACAAATTTCATTGAATGAAGCACAAGACTAAAATTGTAAAATGGTATGCGTTAAAAAGTCCTTTTATCTTTATTTCTCTTTCCTTTAAGTTATTTACGAGATGGTTGCATGTAATAAGAAAGTGGTAAAAGAAGTTTCAAGAGAATATAGAGGGAAAATAATTTCCGATAAGCAAACTTGGTGGTGGAGTCAAGAGGTTCAGAAGGCTTTTAACGAAAAACCATCATGTTATAAAGCTTGGTAATGTAATAGAAATGACCAAAACTTAGAGGTATATAAAAATGCTAAGTAAATAGTAGTGCTAAACTTAAGGCGTATGATAATCTATACAATAAACTAGCGGTGAGAAAAGATATTTTCAAACTAGCAAACAAGAGAGAGAAGTGTAAGGATCTAAATCATATTAAATGTATTAAGAGTGAGGATCAGAGGGTCCTAGTGAAGGATGACGAGGTCAATGAGAGGTAGAGAACTTATTTTCAAATTTTTGTAAATGACGAACACTATGGGAAAACAACATTAGGAGGAACCTTTGACATAAATGACGGTAGAGATCGTAGATACATTCACAAGATTAAGAAATCTGAAGTGAAAGAAGATTTAAGAAAGATGAAAATAGGAAGGGCTTTAGGACTAGATGTTATCCCAATAAAGGTTTGGAAGTACATGGGGGATATTGGTATATGTTGGCTAATCAAGCTGTTCAAAAAGATGTTAGGAACAAAGAAATGCCAGACAAATGGAGAACAAGTATTGTGGCACCTATCACAAGAACAAAGGACACAAACAAAATTGAATGAACTATCGAGGCATCAAACTTATGAGCCACACTATGAAGGTGTGGGATCGAGCAATGACTAAAGAATGAAATGTGTATATCAAAAGTTCGGTTTTAAACCAGGAAGGTCAATGATTGAGGCAATTTTTTACCTAACAATTGATTGAGAAGTTTGGAGAAAAGAGAAAGTACCTTCACATAGTCTTTATTGATTTAGAGAAAACCTGAAATAAGGTACCTTGAGATTTAATTTGGTGGGTGTTGGGAAAGAAAAGAGTCTCCAGAGGCTATATTGACATAGTGAGAGATATGTACGAGCGAGAGCTAACTAGTATGACAACAACTAGTGGAGAGACAAGTGAATTTTTAGTAATAGTAGGCCTTCATCAAGGGTCAGTGTTGAGCCCATATCTCTGTCATGGTTATAGATGAGTTAATTAGGCACCTACAAGCTGAGGCACCGTGGTGCATACTGGTCGTGGATGACATAGTTATAATTAATGAGACTAGAGGCAACGATAACATAAAGTTAGAACTTTGGGGGATACTCTAAAATCTAAAGGTTTTAAAATTAGTCGGACTAAAATAGAATATATGGAATGCAAGTTTAATAATAATAGGATTAGAAACAAGGAAGTAGTTAGAATTGGGCAGGCGAAGCGGAGATGTGCATCCAGAGTTTTATGTGATATCATTGCATACCAATGAAACTGAAGGGGAAGTTCTATAGAACAATTGTAAGACCATACATGCTTTATACGACAAAATGTTCGTTGGTCAAGAAACAACATATACATATACAACTGAGATGAGGATGTTGAGATGGATGAAAGGCAGGACAATAAAAAATAGAATTCGGAATAAATACATTAGAGGAAATATAGGTGTGGCTGCAATAGGTAATAAGATGAGGGAAAGTAGACTTAGGTGGAAATATAGGTGTGGCTGCAATAGGTAATAAGATGAGGGAAAGTAGACTTAGGTGGTTTAGCCATGTGCAGCGTATAGCCAATACAACACCGGTTAGGAGGTGTAATTTGGTTCAAGTGAAAGACTCTAAAACAACAAGCGGAAGGTCCAAAAGGACATGGATGAAAGTAGTGAGAAAATATATGGTGACATATAATCTTACTAAGGGTATGACCCTTGATAGACCAAATGGGTGGAACATGATTCATGTAGCTAACCTCAGATAGTTGGGAAAGGCTCATATGATGATACTTTAAGTCATTACGACATATATGTCCCATTTGCAGATTGAATGGGCAGTGCTGGTATTTTTTGTATTCCAATAATATGAAAAAATTATATAAGAGGTGTGTGAGGTATATTAGACTCTCACCCCTCGTATAATTTTTTCATATTATTGGAATACAAAAAATACCTCAGTCTATTAGACTCTCACCCCCCTTTAACATGGTATCAAAGCACTGATCCTCTTGCTCTTTATCCTTTTTCTACCTTGTTTACCCTATTATTATTATTATTATTTTTACTGTCTGCGTCGTTTTTAATGTAACCTATGGAGGCAATGGGTCCAGTGGACCCAGACCCGGACCCATCGGGTCCAAAATAATGGTCCCCGTACCTGTACACGAGAGAGGATGTTGGACCCCAGACACAGATCCGTACCTGACCTCAATCTTTGCCTTTTTACTTGGGAAGGGTCACTTGTCTCCAAGATTTCAGTAGCAAGAACACCGCCCTCAATCCTTGCCTTTGTATTCTTTTCATTGCTGAGTGATAGGGAGAGAAAGAAGAGAGAAGGAATTTTGTGCCTTTAGCTTTGGACTGCAAATAGAGAGTAAGAAACCAATCTTTGCTCTTGGATTCAGTTGCAGAGACATAAAGAGAGAAAACTAGAGATAGAGAGAGAGAGAGGTTGTCAGGTTTGTTTTAAAACTAATTGAGTTGGGGTTGTTACATGAACCAACAAACTGTGCGTAGAGAGAGAAAGATAGGTTTGGCGTCCTGCTTCTGGTGGTCTCAACTGGAGAAGAGGGGTGATTGTGGCTTTGGGGTCGAAAATTTTGAGCTTTGCAAAGTTGGGGCATCATGACTAAGCAAAGAGTTGTGTGACAACACCTCCATGGGCAAGTGGAGCGCCGAAGCATAGAAAGTAGCCCCTCGGATCAACTCTTCAAATCGCAGGCGGAGGCGTATTTTCTCTCTTCAGCCCCTAGGGGTTCTGCTTCTGAAGTCTGGGCTTGTGGTTGGTAGTGTAACAAGGATGAAATGATTTAGGTTTGGGTTCTGAAATGATTTAGGGTTTAGATTATTTTTAATTCGGTTACAGTTAAGTTAAATAGTTACTTTTTAAAATATTTAATAATTTTTTAATCGATTGATTAATATTTAATCACTATTTACGTAAAACTAATATATTAATTTATATATGCTAAATCTGGGTCCCAAGTAGACCCGGACCCCTATCTGAGAATCTTCAGGTCCATTATGAAGGACCTGGACCCTACCCACAGGTCCAAGGTTTGGACCCATACCCGGACCCAGTCAGGTGTACCCGATAGGTCCCGACCCAGAGACGGGTCTAATGCCAGCCCTAATGTAACCTTAGGATCGATTCATGGGGTTTGTGATAAAAAATAAAAAATAAAAAAAAAAGAACTAGGGTCACTTTCTAGGCTTGTTTCATAGGGTTTTGTAGGCAGGACTCCATGTGGGTCTGCAGTTAGTGTGCTTGTGCTGCTGTTTTTGTAATTCCTCATTAAAGATCGAGATCAATAGAGGAATCATTACCTAGTCTCCAGGTTTGTGGGCAATCTTGGATGATCCATTAGGGGCCGTTTGAGTACCTGGAAATCTATTACATGACATTAGATTACAAGTAAATATGGCATTTTCACTGTTTGGGTACACTTTAATAGTAAGAAAATGAAAAGAGATAACCCGAGATTTTCCCAAAAATCACGAAACCGATTACGCTTGGTGAGGGGTGAAAAATCTATTACGCACCTTGACGGGTAATCTTTGGGAAATCTTTCTCGTGTCTCTCTCTCTACCCTATCCCCCGCTTAAAAAAATGCTAACCCGCCATTGTCCTTCTCTCAAACTCGTCTGAGAAACTTACCAAAGCGACACTTCTCTCTTCACTAGTAAGCCCTACTCTCTCTCTCTCTTCTTGAGCCACAATAACTGGTTTGCATAGGTGTTCCCTCCCTCTCTAATCCCGCCCCAACTCTCTCTCTCTTGAGCCCTAATAACTAGTTTTCATAAGGCGCTCCCTCTCTCTTTAAGCCCCCTTTCTCTCATCTGGACTTTTTCCTTTCAGCTATTAATCTGAAGAGAGAGAAGCAGTGAGTCGCTGCTGCTAACCTGAAGAGAGACAAGCAGGAGAGTCCTGGTAAGCCCTACCCCCTCTGTCTCTAAGGGCCTCTCTCTCTGCATTCATAAATACAATTATTTTGGTGTGGATAAGCTCTACCTCTTTAGTCTCCTCCAATGCCTCAAAATTTTCCAGTGCAATTACCAAACCTTCTAGTTTACTAATCAAACTTCCTCCCATTTTTTAATTTGTACCATAAAGATTTTGAATTTGGTATCATAAATTTATTGCTTATTTGAAATTATATAGAGACATTTGAAAGACTTCTATAAAAATAAATAAAAATAAGGCTTATCACAATAAAATATGTTATTCCAATCATATTATTCCAATGACTTATCATGTTAGAAGACATGTGATTCCATGTAAGTGCCAAAGGCATGCAAAATAAGTACGAAATGGTGTTATGATGACTTTAGTATGGTACAAGTTATTATTAAAAAAAATTTTGGAATGGTGATGATATTATTAGAAAATATTTTTGGAATGGTGTGATGATGACTTTAATTCTACATTTCAGTGGAATTTTGTGACAAAAAAGAAAGAAATGATAGTTTATAGGCAAGTGTTGGTAAAATGTTGGTAATGCATTTCCCATATTTCTTCCAAACATTGCCATACAGTAGCAATGTATTGCCCAAGTTGCATCTAAATACTATCCAAACAATAACAATCCATTTGTATGTAATGTATTATGCAGTAATATATTACGCCAGTAATATATTTCACAGACAATATATTTCTAGGTATCCAAACGGCCCCTTAGAGTTTTATCTCAAAAACTCTAAATATTTCGTGTGTATAGGTGTTGCCCTGGTCTACTCAAAGAGTAGCAATGTGGTGATGCTCAAATTTGGATAATGTGGTATTGCCCTAGTTTGTCTAAGTGTGAGAAGGTGACTATGCTCAGATTTGAATGGTAAGTATATCTCTCGTTTTTTCAGCGTTGTTCCTAGCAATCCACTAGGAATGGTGTGAGTAATTATATTCTGTTGACCTTGATTGCGTCCTTTATCTTTTATTCCGTATACTTAGGGCTAATGAAATTAAACATGGAACCTTCAATCTTCTTGAACATGTGGGAATACAAATTACTTCAATGAAATTAAATGAATCCAATCATGTTACATGGCTCAATCTGTTAAAGTATCCCTTGGTGCTAGGGGAAATTGAAATACTTGATTAGGGACAAGTCTAGTGAATCTAATAGTAGATTTGGAAAGTGGATGAGAGAGAATTACATAATTATGACTTGGTTATGTAGTAGTCATCAACAACAGTCAAATTCTGCCAGCAACTCTGTTGTGTTTTCAAGAGAAGAATATAATAAACTCATTAAACAAGTACAACAGCTTATTGTCCACCTTCCCCTTCCACTTCCATGTACACCCTTGCTAACTCAGGTACTTCTGTGTTTCTTGCAGAACCTCTACTCCTTGGGTTATTGATTCAAGAACTTACTTCCGACCACACGTGATGAATCCTCTGTTTCGGTTTCTTCAGATAAGTGTTTTCCTAATTCCTCAGTTACTTTGGCTTGCTCCTAAGATCATTAGAAGCAATGCTGGAAAGGGTAAAGTTATGCCCATTTCTTCCTTTTCCTTGTCCTTTGAGCTATAACTACAAAGTTTCCTCTCAGTTTGTTGGCTGAGTACAAAATCACTTCACTGCTTCGTAACCTTTAATCCTTCTCATGTGTTTCTTAGGATCTAAGGACAAGGAGGACAATTCATAACAGGTTTGAGTCAGGTGGCATATAGTATTGGGATCATAACATGATTGGTGCTGGACTTCACCCTTCGTATGGCATTATTGGCTGAGATATCACTCTCCTATAACTATAACTTATTAGTTCCTTCTTTACAGTTTCTGACTACTTTAGAGTGCGAGGCTTGTCAATTAGGAAAGCATGATAGCGTATATTTCGTCCTAGGATTGATAAACGGAGACCTATTCTGTTTACAATTGTTCATTATGATAACTGGGCCCTGTTAGAGTAAAAAGCTTGGTCATAAATATTTTGTAACTTTCGTGGATGATTATTCACGAAGAATGTGGTTATGTTTAATAACAGAGAGATTTGAGACTTTCTCCATTTTAAAACTGTTTCTCAAAGACATTCAAATATAATTCAATAAGAATGTGTTTTACGTTCCAATAATGCTAGAGAGTATCTTTCCAGAGAATTTCAAAATTATTTTGCTTAAAATGGAATTTTATATGTAACTTCTTATGACCATACTCCTCAACATATTGGGGTTGCTAAAAAGAAAATCAACATTCACTTGAAGTGACCTGCACTCTGCTGATTAATATGCATGTTCCTAAAGTTTCAGGGAGTTGCCTCGGTGACCTCATGTTGTTGAATTAATTTTATGCCCTTTTCAATTTTCTTCTCTATTTTCATACTCCATTGTTTGTCGTTCCTCATTGGGTGTTTGGGTGTATTTGCTTTGTTCATGTTTCAGGTACTAGTAATAAAAAATAGATCCTTGAGTAGTCAAGTGTGTTTTTCCAGGATAGTCACACTTCTAAAAGGTTATCGTTACCGTTTTTTAAAATAACTCCTTATTTTTCAGAAGAGGGTCATATGCATGACACAAATTTCTTTTGTCCTGCTCCAAAAGGAGTCCCAAAGTCCTCATGTTCTATAGTTCTCTTCCTATTCCTGTTGATACTTCTTCTTTACCTCAGTTACCTAGACCTATTGAAAGTATTGATTCTCCACATCATGATGTCCCACAAGAGTCACCCATAAAGGTTTACACGAGAAGGAAAGTACAGGATGTCAACCAGCCACTCAATCATCATCTTCGCCTACAGATCCACTTCCTGCTTCCAACTCACATCCTGTGTCAGTTGATAACAATGTCCTTATCATCATCCATAAAGGTATAAGGTCATGTACTTAACATCCCATTGCTCATTTCATTTACCTTTATAAATTAGTCTCCATCCTATCAAAGTTTTGCTTTAGCTCTTTATCTGTTTCTCCCTATGTCTTATCAAAAAGCACTTTCTCATACTGAGTGGGAGAAAGCAATGGAAGAGGAAATGCACTCAACTTGAATGATACATTGACTTACCAATTGGAAAAAGGATTGTTGGGTGTCATTGGGTTTATGCAGTAACATACCAGCCTGATGGCACCATTGAGAGAATAAAAGCCAGAGAGGTTATCAAAGGATACACCCAAACCTTCGACATTAATTACTCTGAAACTTTTGCTCTTGTTGCTAAACTTAACTCAGTTTGAGTAATCATTCATATCTATAGTAGTAAACACAACTGTTGCAGCTTGATGCTTCCTAAACAGTGATTTACAAGAGGAGTTGTACATTTAGCAACCGCTTGGGTTTGTTGCTCAAGGGGACTTAGACAAGGTATTGAACTTGAAGAAAGCAATTACAATCGGAAGCAGCACCCTTATGCAATTTACGGTTTGAAGCAGCTCCCGTATGCATGGTTTAAGAAATTTAGTGAACTTGCTGTAGCATATGGATAACGATGCAGCCATGTAGATCATTCAGTGTTTATTTGGAGACATAACTCCAGGATAATTGTCTTAGTTGTATATGTTGATGACATTGTCATTACAAGAATGATAAAAACGAATCAGTCATTTGAAGAGATGTATAAATCAATAAGTTCATACAAGCATTTGGGCCAGCGAAGGATCTTTATGATAACATTCTAACATCTGATATTCAGGATATTACAAAATCCAATATAGTTTTGATTATGGAAGTTAGAGAACCATGTTTGATGGGCTCAAATCATATTAAGATATATTTAGATAACCGTTTAACATCTGAGTCTGGAAAAATTCAACTTTGAATTGAAATTTCAAGGATTATAAAAATTGTGTGAGTGGCACTCCACACAATCGACTCTCTCTCTCTCTCTCTCTCTCTCTCTCTCTCTCTCAGTCTGGCAATTTCTTCTTGGCCAAGACACCTCTTTCTTGTCCAGCCCTTTCTCTCACTCTCGTCTCACCTTGGTGAACCACCTTTCTCTCTATTTCAATACTCCTCTGCTTCTTTGCCAAAAGTATGTTCGTTGTTGGTGATGGCCATGTTTTGGTGCCACCATGAAACAATCAAAAGAAATTAGCCATCAAAGAAGTCAGCCCCCTTCCAAATACGCACACACTGTCTAAAACTTTAGAAACTCTCTCTCTCTCTCTCTCTCTCTCTATCGCTGCTTTTTTTGTTGCAAGCACAAAGGGTAATAGGCTAGGTCCAAATTTTGACCTACTCTACCTTCAATGGAGCAGCTCTCACCAAAACCTCAAACAGTTGCAGACACATGTGGCCTATAAACATCCCCCTGCCATCAATCCAAGCTTCTCAATTGTTTAGAAAATGGCACTCCATTAAGCCTCTTCACAACTGAGGCAACCCCTCCTTATGAACCCTGAAGCTTTTGCCTTCTCTAATTTGGACGTTGAAGAACAAAGGCTCGCTTTGTTTCACCATGGCTGAATCCTCACCAAAATTCTCGACCAAAAAGACAGAAGTCCTGGAGGAAAAGGCAGGATTCCTGCACCTGCAAGTAATTGTGAGAAAAAGCGGTACTCGGTTTCAACAACGATCTTAGAGAAGGAAGCGACAGGGATCATGGGTCCTGGGCTTATATTTGCGCCTCCTTTGAACAAATGCACCACTAAAGAGCGACCTAGGAGAATTATGGTGGGACAAGGTGGGGGTTCTTTTGATGCCCTGCCTTCTTTTCCACCCATGGCGATTGTTGGCTTACCTGTAATTCATTAAGCTATTCATACCTCGAAACCCCATTTTCGTTAGAGAGCTAGACAGAGGGAAGTGGATTTGGACTTGTAGCATTTGATTTTAATTCAGATGGAAAGATAGGTGGTGGAAAGGCTTTAAGCACCGGGCATTCTTTAATGGCTAATTGCTTTTCAATTTGGTGAGATATTGAGGGAAGAGGCGCTCCTGTTCAATTCATCCAAGCCCCATACTGTGTGATGAGAGCCAAAGCAGAGAGAGAAAGAGAGTCGTGTCATGCATATCCAGTCACTTTTTATAGAGAGAGAAAGAGAAAACATATATTGGTATAATATACAATTCATATATATATGAAAAAAGGCAAGGGCTTTCTCCAGTTTTTTAGAAATTTGAATATTCAGATTCTATTTTGTCAAATGTACCCTAAGGTCTTTTCAAGGAATTGAAGTAGTCAGATCAAAGAATCTCAAAGAAAGTACACGACTAATTTCTTGACAAAAATTGGAAATAATAGGTGCTAAATCAATCGATACTTCTATAGATTCAAATAAAAAGTATTGGCTGACAACAGGGCGTTGTTTGAGGATCCACGACGAAAGACTGGTTGGCAGGCTGATTCATTTGACCATCACTAGGCTTGATATTGCTTTTATGATAAGCATAGTGACTTGAATTATGCACTCTCCCAGGATTCCTCACTAGGATGTTGTCCGTAGAATTTTGAGGTATCTGAAGTGAGCTCTAGGTCGAGGTCCAATTTACGAGCCAAATAATCACTTGACCATTGAGATTTATTCTGTTGATTGGGAAGGTTCTCATTTAACAGGCAGTCTACCACATGTTATTGTACATTTATTAGTGGAAATACGGTTATATGGTTACGTGGGTAAGAAACAAAATGTTGTGGCTAGATCTGGTGTAGAAGCTGAATATAGAGCAATAGCACATACTACACATGAATTAATGTGGCAAAAGACACTGATGCAAGAGATGGGGTTTACTATTGCTGAGCCTATGAAGATGTATTGTGATAATAAAGCTACTACCTATATAGCCAACAATCCAGTATTTTGCAAGAGAACTAAGCATATTGAAGTAGACTGTCATTTTATTTAGGAGAGGGTTAACAGTAAGCAGGGGTCTACTCCATATGTGAAATCTAAGGTTCAATTGGCAGATATCTTCACCAAAGCCCTTGGTCATAATCTATACTAAATAATTTGTTCCAAGTTGGGTATGGGTGCAATTTATGTAACAGCCAGAGGGGGAGTGTTAAAAGTCACTTTATCTTCATTTCTACTTTTGCATTTATTACTCTTTGAGTTAAGTTATTAGGATCTATATGTTCTATTTCAATTTGTATGGGCACCATTGCCATTTTTCATATTTCATTGATATCAAAAGATTATATGAGAGGTGTGTTAGGTCTATTGGGATCGTAGACTGCTCTCTATTCAAATCTCTCTCTCTTCCCCCCCCCCCCCCCCCCCCCCTTCTTCTATTGAAAGTATGAAATGAACAAATACAAGGCAATAGGATAGTCACAACACTAACAAAGCATAGGAATTAGTAAAGGTTAAACTAGTAATGATGGCATGCATATCATGTTGCTTTTCTCCCTGCATAGGTATGACATCCGAACTCAACAAGGTGGAGTTCATGGAACCAGGAAGCAGTTCAAAAGCACTTGCTTCATAGCCAGTTTTAGCTTAATATGGTCTGCAAATTGAAGAAAGTCATGATGTTCTTCAAACAAACTCCAAGAGAGTAAGGCTGATCAAAACTTGAAGCCGTCCTTCCACATTGGTTGCGGAAGTTTGAAGCCACCATGTTTGAGGGTACAATATGGCATGATGCTTAGGGAGAGAAGAAGAGGCTGACATGCATAATAATCCATTATAGGAATATTCCATTTGACAAATGCAAAACTTTTAGGGACATTAAGTAGTACAGATAACACAAACAGAAAAGTAGCTCACATGAAATATGTACTCTTTTTTATTGGCATATAAGTTTACCAATAATTTACATGAATAAAATAACACAAAAATAAAAGTAGCCCCCACATGAAACATGTACTCTTTTTTATTGGCATAGAGTTCCCGCATAAGTTTACCAATAATTTACATGAATAAAGTGAAAAATTAATGTTGTAGACATGGAAATTATTCAATTTGAGAGTACAGTTTAATGAAGATCAAGAACTTACCAGTGGCATCTCTGCAACTTGGAAACCAGTTGGAGAAGTTAGTTTAGAATCTTCATCCAGGATGCCCAATGAGTAAAGAACCTCAAGTGCTCTAATCATCCCCTCTGGTGATGGTGAAGCCAACCAATCAAAGCCCAATATATTATCTATTCCAAGGGCCTTTAACTGCAAATTTAGCATAATGAATGTTTGCAATCAGGGCTTACAAGAAAAGTAAGACATACTCGAACTACTAATAAATTAAACAAAATTCCATTTATTCTATCAATTAGTCAATAAAATGACAATAATGCATTTCTAGAAGGATTTCTTAAAAACCCACCACTCTAGATTAGTAATTGTTCCATGGTGAATCGGTTTCCAGCAAGTATCGAAAATAGGTCCAACTCGGTCGTGGATCGCCAGATTGGCGATCTTGTGGTGATCCGGACCACCCAGATCGCCTGGCTCCCACATAATATATTTTTTTATTGTCCCTTTTCTTTCATTTTTTTATTTTTTAATGGACCACTTCTCACACTACAGATTCAATCAGAATCATCGATCCGGATTGGTGATTCGATGACCTAGACCAGTTTGCTAGATGACCTGTTTTCCCGGCCGATCTAAGTTTTAAAAAACTGAAACAAACTATTTAAATAGGTGCAGTTGTGTGCTCACATCCCCAATTTGGTTGTTTGCATGCATCCCCAATTTCTATTAAGAAAATGAATTTTACAATGGTAAACAAGTCATCAACCTTAAAGTAACTTCTAGTGTTAGGTCCACAAATTTTGTATCAAAACAATTAGTTGAGAGGTGGATCCATCCAATCAATTGGCATAAATTTCAATCTAATGAATTGCCTCCCAATGTATATACCCCACAATCATATACCTTCAAATAATATTATCACTATCACATTGCAATTTGTGATCAACATGAAAACATGCTCCATCTAAGGCCCATGGCTGAACCTGGCTTTACTTGAGGACCTTACAGTGTCGAGGATCTCTATGGCAATCCCACCTAGGGGCAGGGTGTTTTGGCAATTGAGAATTTATTTGGTGTATTTGGAAAGACCAAAATGGTAGTACTTTCATATCAAAAGATGCATGAGTTGGCCCTCAAAGAGAGGACTAGCAATATGGTGATCTCATGGAATTTGCTTGGTCCTCAACCAGCATTTCACGGTTTTAGGGCTATAGACTTGACCAAGGATGGGAAACTTGTAGCCTTGTGAGGACTATTCTTGTTTCAAACGAGAGCACTTTGGGTTACTCTGGTAGAAGGGACTTGTTAGCTCAATTTTGATGGATGATCAAGGGATAACCAAGGCCCGGCAGGTATTGGAGCAATTTTAAAGGATGAAATTGGGAGAAAGCACAAACTATTTGGGACCATTGGGTAAATGTGACCCCTCATTGGTGGAAACCCGTGTATTGCTTTCGAAGTATATAGATAAGCCCCTTCCATTAGCAGTACTATGGCAATGTTTGAATGCCATAAGATGGGCACATAAAGAGGCTTCTATTTCAAGGGGAGTGGTTGTGGCATTTGGCGAGATCTTCAACATCAGTGACACTAAGGGTGTGATCTTTGTGCACATTCTTAGGGGAGCTAACCAAAGGCTCATACCTTTGCCAATCAAAGGTTCTTCAAGAGTCACTCTTAGTTGATGCAATCTTGACCATAGTTACCTCAAGCGATTCGGAAACCAAATTAATTTAGGGATCGAAAGCATGGAATCGTCGCCAACAGGAAGATTCCTGTTTTCGGAATTGACGTATGTATAAGAGGGATCGTGGGGGATGAGAATCTAATTTTAGGAATTGAGATTCGACCAAAATATAATCGAGATCCCTACATAGATTGAATCGTGATTCCTAGCTCTTTGGAATCAGGTTTCCAACCAAGTTGGAATCGACTGATATAGAATTAAGATTCCTTCATCTATGGAATCGAGATTCCGACATCTTTGAAATCGAGAGGGAACTGAGAAGGAAATAATACATGTCTCAATGTCATTCATTAATCGACACGCCATACATGTATAATTACATTATTTGTATTACATTATTTATAACATCTTAGAGTTGCAATCTCTCTATTGGATCCATACAATGCATACTTCTAGATTTAAGTAGAGAACATGGACCACCACTTTGGTTTCACCTTGTAGATTGAGATTAAATGTCTAACTCGAGTAGTTTGATGCCTTGAAAATTTCTAAACATCACTTCTCACAAAGCAAAGAGAAAACAAAAAAGGTAGAAGTGGTAGAATTCCGGTAAATGTGGAAACCAGTATCAACAAGTGTAGAATCAATATTGGAAATCAAGAATCAGTAAATATTGGAAACGAGATTCTATGAGTGTTATAATTGAGATTCCTAAAATAAGGAATCGAGATTCTAGACGCCACGGAAAGAGATTCTGTGAAGACTCCTAGTCGAAATCACCGAATTGGGGTTTCGAATTGGAATCGCAAACTTTAGTGAGAGATTTGGGTAATTATGGTCTTGACATCTCTTGATCTTTGTTTTATGTGTTTTTTTGTTTCTCTGTAATTTAATATCAGTTAACAGAATTTGGGTTGACGCGTAAAAAAAAAAAAAAAGATTAATCAACACAACAAAAAATAGGCAATAATTAAAAAGTTGTCAAAAGCCACAAAAAAAAAGGTAAATAATATAAAGGCGCGAAGATTGCAAACTTGAACCCAAACTCAGATGCAGATGGTTACTAGATTTGGGTAGGCCTTGTAACCCAATGAGTTAAGCAGGCCAACCAAGTGGCATGTTTTGATCTTCTATTAAAAGTATATACTCCAACCCTATGTGCGTACATGATAAAACCTGTTCTGAATCATACCCAACACTGACCAGCTGTGACTAGGGTCTCATCAACTCAGGTGACTCCTGAGTTGACCAACTGATTTTGCAAACTATAGAAAAAAGAGCTCATTTTCCAATCATAAAATGTCAAAATAGCCACCAACCAACAAGATAATTGAAAATGGAGAGCTCATTTCCCATGTAAGTAAATGTTTGTACGTATAGATGTACGTGTGTAAATCTAATAACTCATCATCATCATTATCATCATCATCTAGGGTCGGCTACACGAATCCCAGTCTACCATTCTGCTCTATCCAAGGCCATAATCTCAGTGAGGCCATAAATCCCCATATATTTTCTCACTACTTCTAACCATGTCCTTTTAAGCCTACCTCTTGCCCTTTTTGAGCCTTCCATTTGAACATGTAAATCTAATAACTAAAACAAACAAAGACACCTAAACATTTATAGTAAATTTTATATATTGGAAGACAAAAGTTTTAAATGATAATGACTACCCATGTACAAGTGCAATGAAAATGAAAAAGGAAGGATACCTACAAGCACTCATAAACTTACCTGGATAACACATGAAACAAGATTGGACCTTTGCATCTCCGGGATTCCCTCCAGAGGCATTTCACTTTCAAAGTATTCCTCAGTATACAATCTGCTTGAATAAGAAATCAATCTAAGCATTGGGATATGAAGGCAAAACTAGGACTCTCACAATTCCATAACTAAACAAATTCAACAAATAGTTTTCACTAAAAAAACAAACTACATAATGATGGGATCAATGCCTGAACACAAAAGTTCCAATAACGCATTAGTATTTAACAAATACAAAATACAACGAACATACAAATCTGAGGGAGAAGCAACAACTATCCACCACTAACAATATGCATAACTAGACGTGAGGGCAAATAAATAGTAAAGATGAACATGAGAGACATATCAAATATGGTTCCTTCCAGTATCAAGAATCAGTTTGGAAAATTTTTTTAAAGGTCAAGCAATTAACTTTCACTGTTTCACAAGAACAATGACATTTTTTATAAATGGCCAAATAGAATAAAAAAGTTATTTGAATGATGTTTGTATATGGTCCAACCTCAAAAGAGCTGACATTGGTCTCGACTTCCAAACCACAAAAGGGATCCTGTTGCTTGTGACCCAACCCCATTGACTCGACTAGGTCATATCAAAAACCCAAATCATGGTTCAAATAAAAAAGAAATCATAAAATTCACAACTTTATAAAAAGTTCCAAAAGTTAACGATATTTGATAAACGATATAAATTTGCAAAGAGAACATAAAAGACCATACTTGCCTTATTTGATTTGTTCCACAGACCAACTAGTACTTGATTTATGAGTCTTTTACAAAGAAAAATAAAAACACAAACTTTCATAAATATCATACATATTTTACGAGACTTAAAACATTTTTCATTTTTTACGTTGATGACGTATTTTATTTTTCCCAAAATGCCCTAGAAACGGTGTTCCAAACTGATTTTGCTGTTTTTTCAATTAAGTGCTTACACATTTTAAAGTCTCAAAACCCTTATTCACTCAAAAATTACTATCCTCGGCTTGGAACATGAAGCTCCACAATGTTGACATTGGGTCTTTCTTCTGAGTGAATAAGTGGCATGGAACTTCATGTTCTAGATCCCTTAATTTTCAAAAAAAATTCGGCTTGAAACTTTTGTTTTGAACCAACGTGTAACTTCAGAAAAGAAAAAGAAAAAAGGACACCAGTTCAGAACTTGAAGTTTGGAACGGGGGGATTTTCATAAAATAAAAAGGTCTGAAATATGGGACATGACCATAAAATACGAAAAATAAGGGATACATTTCAAATACATGAAATATATAACATATTTGCAAAATTTCAAATACATGAAATATATAACATATTTGCAAAAATTTTGCAAATAAAAAAGGGAATTTATTTCATTTTTATCGAAGGAAAAAAATAATAAAATTCCACCCATTATGTTAAGGAACAAAGGAAAGCCTAGAGAAAAAAGGAAGAAAAGATCACTTATCTTAAAAAGGAAGAAAAATGCCCATGTTTGTTGGGGAAAGCATTTCTATAAAAAAAAGGAAAAAAAGAAAAGAAAAAGAAAAAGAAAAACAAGTCACTATTGTTAGCAGCCTCTCTCAATCTTCTTCCCAAAGAAAATTACAGTACAAATTTTTTTCACAAAATCTAAAAAGTTCTGGAAGGGACATCCTTGATGGCTTTCCTATTTCCCTTTTTTCTGAAGAGCGCGCATTGTATGCTCTTGCATAAGCATACTGCACAAAAATTCCCCCAGGTAAAAACAGCTATACTTGGAATTCCCCCCCCCCCCTCCTTCAAAAAATAAAAAATAAAAAAAATAGATTTTGTTTTGGGATCTATCTAAATAACTAGATGATGGATTTCGAGTTCTTTAATATCGAGATCTTTCCCTCCAAAAATTGGACAGTTCCTATCCAATCTTGGGATGTCAATTTTTTAGGAACATAAATAGTGAGATTTTTTTTTTTTTTTCTCTCTTTAAGGTTCTACAGATATAATCCCAAAAAATTGGATATAAAAAATGTTCCTAGTATGAGTTTTGCCCGAGGGAGTAGATGCACAATATAGTCCCATAGGAGCATGAAATGTTTTGGCTTCTCTGAATTTAGGATCTTAAGAAATGGGGCCATACATTAGATTGTTGGAAAGAAGGAAGGGGGCTCAAACTCCTTACAAGTGAACTAGGTTACCTTCTAGTAAGTATGATTTCAGTTTCTCTAGCATGAATGTATGTTCTTTGTTTTGTGTAGGTGGATTAACTCACATTCCAAAAAGCATTCCAGAAAGTAAAAGTAAGGAACCTGTATAGGCCATTAAGTGAGATTCCCATTACTTTCTTTTCTGTTAGGTACAGTAACTTACTTTCTGACAAGGAACATGGAACTGACTGAGTATTCTGATTCTGACATATCATATTACGAGTCAATAGAACTGGTTGGATTTATGGAGTTTCACCCGTGTCTTCAGTTGGTTGGAAATAAAAGGAATAAGCTTCATTGTATTTAATGGACAAAACTGTTATTTATCTTGCGTCGAGTTTCTTCATACTAAAGAAGGGAGAAAAACATTACATAGTGATGGCGAAGTCTCACCACTAAGAACATTTGCCCTAGTTGTTTCAATGTTGGAAATACAAGGAATAAGATTTATTGTATTTGGTGGACATAACTATCATTTATTTTTGTTTAGTCCTTATTTGTATTATGCCTCTAAATAAGGGTAACATTGTCCATAAATTGTAATTAGGGTTATTATTTAATGTCATAAGAGGGGTAGAGGTCATAAGTGACCTTTGAAGCCACTCAATTCCCCTCTCTCTCTTTATCTTTCACATGTCTCTCTCTCTCCCCCTTCTCCATTATATTTATTTTCTTTCCTCCTCTTTAGATCCTATTAAATTGTTTTCTTCTCCATTTTAATTTCAACGTGGTATCCGAGCTCGACGACTTGTAGCACGGTACTATAGCACGTTAATGTAGCATGGTATTGTAACATGTTATGTAGCACGGTACTGCAGCAAGGGGTTGATCTTCAAAAAAGTGTGCAGGAACTGTGTTCAGGGCTGACATCATCCTTTGGGTTAGGTGACATCATCATGCCCTAAAATCCTAACTTTTTTTAACAGTATATGTGCCAATGGAGGTGATCTTTTTATGATTCTCGATGCCGATCAACTATTTATTCCAAAAGCTAGCTGTTGGATGGATTAGGGTTTGTATGCCCCAATCAAAGAAGTATTGTTAGTACAATTTTTTGATTTTTTTTGAAAAAAGGGAGTGATGATTAGATCTGAGGGTGCAACCAGATCTGTACAACCTTTTATTTGAAGAGATCAAAGGGTGTAACTTGATCTCAATCATAGTTGTCAGGTGCGGGTGCATTTTCGGGAGCTAGAGCGGGCTCGAGTCTGTGGAACCATGGATTGTTTGAAGCTCCTTGTAGTTGGGATTGTCATCCGTACAAGCCTATATCAAGGGAGCGGGATCCTTGTCATAAGGAAGCATGATTCCACGGGGAAGGAATCACAATAGTATGTTTTAAGGGATCAAGAATGATGCATGGGTTCACAGTACCATTGGGCACAAAACTGAATCATTGCATATGAATCAGTGCCAAATACAGAAAAAATCAGATGCACTGTGTCACACACTTGAGAACTGCAGTTCGAACGTGCTGGGAACGCAGATCACAATATAGGGAATCACATTCCATCAAAGATTCCTAGCTGGAACTGCGAAATCAAGGTACCGGAGGCGGTTCGTGACCTTTCCTACAAGGTTCCAGCAACTGTGATCTCAATTGTTGATTAAGATCTAAAGGTGCAACCGCATCACAACTACAATAGAGAATGTCTCTACATGCATGAAAATATGGAGTAATCTAAACCCCAAATCACCACAGTCAGATTCAATGGTGAAAGAAGGCTCATGTGATCTAGCACAATATGCATAGTTTAAATTTTTTTTTTCTTTCTCTTATTCTACCGGCTAGATCACTTGTTAATGTTCAAAATTACATATCTTTATTGAAATATAAATCCTAATATAATCTAAGATCTTCTCTTGTATACCATTGCAACTCTGTACAATCAAATAAAAATACAACGCATGAACAATCAAGAAACATGGAGCCAATAGAATTGCCAATTACCTTGCCTTAGATTACCCCCAAAGATTTCATACACCCCACACTGGGTTTCCTCTACCAATGGCACACGGGATCGTTGGTATGACTCTTTCTTGAATCTCAACAAATGGGAAGCTTAGGTAAACCCTTTCACTTGAAATATGAGAGCATGTGAATAAAACATAGGGCCTCTCTTGATCACAACAATATGGGGCGTGCCCCCTTTCACAACATCCTAGGGGCGTGGTCCTCTTTTTCTTTTCTAAGTCCTTTGAGATGGTGAGAGAGACAAGAGAGTAGAGAGAGCGTGGCGTGCCACCCTAGGAGGAAGAAAAAGAGAGATGTGCAACTTGGTGTGTAGAAAAAGGACCCCCCATATGATGTATTTATAATAGAGAGGCTAGGGTTCAGCCATCTTTATGGAGATTTGATCTTGACCGTAGATCATAGGTGACTTATGGGGTGATATATCTTAGCCATACAATCCCTAGATCAGCCATAATGATCTAACGGAAGGTGTTAAAACCTTATCCCTCAGCTTCCTTAACCTAATCCCATCAATATTTTGTTAAAAAAAATATATTATGTAATTAATCTCTACACCAACCTATTTTGAAAACAATCTTCCTTATTCCATAGAACATTCCATTTCAATTTCAAATCACCAAGGTGGCTTCCTAGACAAGCCACACCACACATGAAAGAGGAAAGAGTGGAGTCCACAATGGGCCCCACACTCCCATCAAAATGAGCCTAATGTGGTGGGCCCCAATGTATTTTTAGGCCTTACAAGCTTAAATAATTTTAAAATGATTTTTAGAAAAGCATAAGTATTTTATTTTTCTCTATGAATATTTTAATTTATGAAAAATCAATTTTGATAAAATAAAATATCCATAGCTATTTAAAAATTCACATTAATATTCTAAATATCACTTATCATAAAATTGAACATTTTAAAATATTTTGATGGGGAATTGGATCCAACTTCCATAAGAAAAAATGTTAATATACTGAGGCACTCCATCTCCTCTAGTGACCATGTCCTACACTCACTTTCTCAAACTAAAAATACCCAATAGTTCCCATGACCCACAGTCCATCACAGGGTTCATGATTGAACTACCAAAGCTAGCCAATAGGTGATAAGAACATAGTCCTAGTCCATGGATTACAGGTTCCCCCTATGACGAAGCCTAGGTCACTGTGCACACTCATCGCAATTGGTGCACAAGGGCTATCTCTCGCTCATGTACATGTAACACCCTCAATGGTGTCTACTTTCCAATACAGTTATCAAATATACATGTCATGTGATGGTCATGATGAGGATTTGGCCCTTATCCCTTCAGGCCTACCAATCACACACAGGGGTCACTTAATCCCTCGGCGAACTACCCTAGGCATCTCTCCGACCTCATCAAGAGCTAACCCTGCAAACCCTTCTCGTTTGTGCTAATGCCTAGGTCTCATAGGGTTTTAGAACTCAACTTGGTCTAGCTCGTCAAGCCTAGTTTGAGTCTTGGCATCAATATTGCCAACTTCGGCCCCTTTTGCCTATAATCCTTTGGTCCCACTAAATCGTACTCCCACTGGAGTTATTATATCACTATAGTCATAGTTTTACATGCTCTCTAAGGCCTTTAAATGGCCACATAACCCCAACAGATGGAATCAAATATTTAGAATGGGCCAAGTCAGTTAGACTATTTTTGGTGGAAGGAAAAAAACTTGGATACATTGATGGCGGGGGATGGGGGGGGGGGGAACCCGACCTGAAGGACACTAAATATGCAGATTGGGAAGTTGAAGACATGGCTATTACGAATTGGTTACTATTTTCTATGCAGCCTAATATGAGTTGATGCTTGATGAATTGCTATACCTCTAAGGAATTATGGGAGGCAGTCTCTGAGTCCCTTTCCCAAACGAAAATTATTGCAAGGGTTTATGCATTGGAGCAGCAAGTTAACGATTTTAATTAGGGTGACTTGTCACTAGGAGACTATTATGCTCATCTACGTGGACTTTGGGATAAATTAAGCCAACATCAACCCATAGGGTGTTTTTTGTGCAAAGGAACAAAGAGAGACTGGAACAAAGGAAGATTTTTTATTTTTGAGGGGAGTTAATGGAGAGTATAAAACAATTAGGGAAAATGTTCTAGGTGGGGAAACATTGTCATCATTTTGTACTGTTTTCTTCAACGTGTAGAAACTCGACGCATGATAAATGACAGTTATGTCCATCAAATATAATAAAGCCTATTCCTTTTATTTCCAACACAGTTTTCGAGTTTAGGTGTGCAACCCAACTTGATATGGCTTTGGCTATGGTAGAACCAGTTGGGTCTACAAACTATGGAAATCAGTCACATGATCAAATCTCACTAAAAACGAATCTGCGTTTGTTCATGTCGCAAAGATCGTGGCTCCTATGGCCCTTATGATATCCACCTTACTTGTAAGCTGAGTCCAGCTATAAGGCTTTAAGGAACCCAAAAACCCAAGCTTCTCTAAATTGTTGTAGTACATAATCTACAAAGGTTAGAAACGAAGTAAATATGTGTACACCTAAAAATATAACACAACCAATAAAACACATATTTTCTTTCCTCTTTTTTTTCCCTTATTTTTGACACGGAAACAATCATGGCATTCAAAAGATAAATCTTCCTTCTGTAGTCAGGTGAGTAACAATTTAAGAATAAGACGAGAGGTAATGAAACTAAAAATTAAGTCCATAAGTTTGATGGAGTCCTATAAATGTTATCACAATTGAGCATTTAACAAAACAATGTTGGTTATTTGTTTTGACTAACAAACCTCATCCAACCAGAACATCGAAATTAACAAAATAGCTGATTCCCAAGCATTGTTGAAGACAAGTATTACATCAAACATGGAGAAGAGTGATTTAAAACCATTTAGCCCGCATCCATAAAGTCCAAAGGACACCCAAATGTTGGGAAGAACCCCCATAGCCTCATCACATTGAGCTCTCATACCTAGAGTTCAGATTTGAAACCTTCACTCGTCAAACAAGATAGAGAGAGAGAGAGCCCTAATGATTGGATGTAACTCAGAGTGCAGATATTATGTAAGAAAATGCAGCCCTTCCTTTAGAAGAGAAGAGCATCAGATCTTTATGACCAAAGAGGCCCATTTTCCACAGTAGATAAATTGCAGAACGATTTATTTTAATGCTATGCTAGTGCATAAAGATTTACTTAACCAGAAAACTTGCCAATAAAGAAAATCTCGCGAAGTAAGATATCAAACAGGTAAGATTATATATGTCATGAAACTAAGGAAAAAGCAATATCAGAAACTTGAACAGCAACCAAGCAAACAATCTCATACCTAAAACACTTTCCAGGCCTCACTCTACCAGCTCTTCCAGCTCTTTGTCTAGCAGACGCCTTTGATATCGGCGCCACTACTAAGCTTTCGATGTCTGTAATCTACGAGCAGTAACAAAAGTAAAGAATGACAAGATCAATCAAGATGAGTTGCAATTCATCACGCTTTTGGCACAAGAGAAACTAGTGAATGTGCAATGGAAAATGGGAGGTGCAAGAGAAAAAGACAGTAACAAACTAAAAAACTGCAGACAGTAACAAACTAAAAATAGATGTGATGGTATACTGGTAGTCCATCCTAAACTAATAATCCAAGGAAATGAAAGGAAATAAGAAAGAGACGCGCATACCACATGGGTTAAATGGGTATTTGAACAATTGCTAGTGTGGTTGCCAGATATTTTTGCAATGACAGGTGCAGGGTAGTGTGGTTTCCATCTGTTTAGAAGGAACCACATCCTTTGTGAGTTGTTATTATGTATAGACCTGAGAGTCTTTTTTATACTCCACATATGTCTGAGCACATGACCCTATTGTAATGGCCCATGATGGCAATGCGATTTCAGGGTGTTAGTCCATTTAGTCCTCCAGAGCCTATCCATCTGGGTTATCTCTTTCAGCTCTACCAAGAACTCTCGTCTTTAATTGGCCCTTATTAGCAATCACTTACATAGATGTAGCATTCGATTCCCCTCACATTTCCAAAGTGACTGCTCATACTTGGTGTTTCCTTATAAGATCCTATGCCCAAGAGCTTTCATTTTCTCATGGGGCTCTTTGGGAGTTGTTGAGGAATAATTCCCAAGAATTTCACGGTTCGCACTTTGAAGGCCATTTACAAGCCTCTAGAGGCCTTTTTTGACAAAATCAGTTTCCACAATTGGCAGAGCAGGTTGCGACATTGCAGAGCACTGAAAGACTTATCCGTAGAGTACCAATACGACTTATTCTGAGCTACGAGCAAAACCTTATGCACTATTGAAGGCACACTGCTCACGAAACTGCCTACTTCAACCTTCCCTGGTTAGGGAGGACTCGCCCACAAGTCTTGCTCAACCATGAACCTCCTCCATGCTTCCTCATCGATCCGTTTTAGGTCCTCTTCTGAGATCTATGAGTTCTTTGACTCCAGTTTACCTTCCACTAGACTAGGTATTGGTTATACGAATCACACCATGTATTGACTGCCCAAATATACAAAATTCCATGAATTGCTTAAGCAGCATGCTTAGGTAGCTGGGCTTCCCGTAGCGACTGTCCAAATATACAAAATTCCATGAATGGCTTAAGCAGCACGCTTAGGTAGCTGGGCTTCCCACTCCGGCTTGCCTATGCTCAAAGGCGCTCTATAATACTCATAAAGGTCAGCAGCATTGAAGACAGGGGATACGTATTAACCCTCAGGAGGCTCAATTTTGTAGCATTGTTGCTATTCTTTGTAGAACTCAACAGGGACTGTTCTTCTTGTACTTCACTTTATGATAGGTGCCGATCGAAAAGCATTATTGGTTTAGGTTCAGTATCACCAGAGATCTTCATTATACCTTTGTCTCGTTGTTGCTGATCAGTTTCATCTTATACTTGGCATAGTTCGCTTGTTGCTTCTCTCTCACCCGTCTATGGATGTCTTGAGGTAGCTCGGCTAGAGCCTCTACATCATGACTAGTTCGTTTCTTCTTAGGAAGTGGAACAAGGTAGAATACTTTACATGGCTGATGGCCATACATGACCTCAAAAGGGGATCTTCTCATCGACCTATTGACAGTGCTGTTGTAGGCAAATTCGGCTTGGTATAGGACCTGATCGCATTGGCTTGGCTTGTCTCCAACGAGACTCCAAAGGAGATTTCCCACGTTTCAGTCCACCACCTCGGTTTGTCCATTTGTGCTTGGTAGAATTGCTCTTCTAAACTTTGATGCCCAGCTTCCTCAATAGAGCCTGCCAAAAGTGACTCACGAAGTGCATATTCGGATCAGAGGTGATAGATTTGGGTACTCCATGGAGGCGAACCACCTCCTTGAGGAATAGGTTAGCTGTATCAGCCAAGTAGAGGTAATCTTGCATGGGATGAAATGCGTCATTTTCGAAACCGATCCACCACGAAGAGATGGAGTCCCATCCTCATGCAATGTGGGGAGTCCCAATACAAGATCAATGGTAATGTCTGTCCAAGGGACGGAAGGGATTGCCAAAGGGGTGTAAAAGCTTGTGTTTTAGGACTGGCCTTTGGTCGATTGGCAAGTTTGAGTCCTCTCCATGAAGCCGAATTAGCAATTCAAGCCTCCAACATGCATTTTGATGATGATCTTGACATGAATCGACAACTCCGGAATGCAAAGTCTACTTCCTTTGGAAAGAAAGCTGTCCTGCAATATGAAGTCATCGGAACTTTGCTTCCTTGCATACATCAATCAACAATTTTATAAAAATAAGGCTCAGCAGCATATAGTTGTCGAAAGATCTCAAATCCAACCATTGAAGTTGCAAGGGCTCCAAGTAAATAGGTTCTTCGGCTCAAGGCATCAACCATCATGTTTTGGCTGCTAGCTTTGTGTCCAATAATAAAGGTCTTGTAAGTAGGAAATCCACTTCAAATGATGCCAATTGAGCCTTTCTGAGCATTCAAGAACCTTAATGCTTCATGATCTGAGAACAAAATGAACTCTCGTTGTATCCGCTAGTGATGCAGTGCTTGCACAAACGCATAGAACTCCACATTATAGGTGGAATATCAGGCTTGGTCTCATTTAATTTCTCACTGTATAAGGCTATAGATTTGGCTTCTGGCAAAGGACAGTGCTAATGCGCACATAGGAGGAATTACATCATAATCCATTGGAAAGATTTCAAAAACCGGTTATGCTAGCATTGGGGCATTGGTCATCTTTTGTTTAATGAATTTGAGGCTCTCATCAGTGTCCTTACTTGCCTTTCTTCATGCAATTGGTCATAGGGCGATCATGAGCTAAAATTCTAGATATATCTCCTTTAAAAGGTAGTGAGGCTATCGAAGCTTCCAACTTCTGTTGTCTTTGATGTCAACACTTCTACAATAGCTTGTACAATAGCTCTACATGCTTGTACAATAGCTTGTACCACGCACATAGGAGGAATTTCATCATAATCCATTGGAAAGATTTCAAAAACCGGTTATGCTAGCATTGGAGAATTGGTCATATTTTGTTTAATGAATTTGAAGCTCTCATCGGAGGCCTTACTTGCCTTTCTTCATGCAATTGGTCATAGGGCGATCATGAGCTAAAAGTCTAGATATATCTCCTTTAAAAGGTAGTGAGGCTATTGAAGCTTCCAACTTCTATGGTCTTTGATGTCAACCACTCTACAATAGCTTGTACCTTGGCTTGGTCCGCGTTAACCCCTTAGACCAACACCACAAATCCCAAGAATATCAGCTATCTGTTATAAAGGAACACTCCTTTGTATTTACAAACAATTTCTCCTTCACACAACCACAAACACTTGCATCAAATGGCCAAGGGCTCTCCATCAGTGGAGCTGTAAGCAAGGATGGCATCAAAATACACTACTACAAGCTTCCCAATAGAGGGTCGAAGTACTTGTTCATCACTGTCATGAAGGTCGTAAGGGCATTCGATGGTACAAATGTAATGACGAGCCACTCATATCACCCTTCTAGAGTCATGAATATTTAGTCTTCCAACATCACTAGGGCGAATTCGAAGTTGGTGACTCCAGATCTTAAGTCAATCTTATAGACGACCCTTGAGCATGTTAGCATATCAAGTCATCAAGTCGTGGAATTGGAATGAGATATTTCACAATTATCTTGTTGATTGCCTTGTTATCCACACACATCCACCAAGACTAACCCGCAGATGCTAGCAAGGCACAACGAATGCAAGGGCTCATGTTGTCCCTAATTAGGCCCTTATCTAATAACTCAAAGTGATCTAAGAAGGGTGAGGACCTTAAACTTTCCCTTAACCGATCCCATGCCCGGGTCAAGGAGCTGGGTTGTGTTAGGTTAGCAGCCAACGTAAAACTTTGCCAAAGCTTATCATGAATCCTGATGATAATGATCCAATAACTTAGAGACAAACCAATGCAACACCTCATGCTCTTTTAGGCTCCTGTGATAGTGGGGAAGGCTTGGGAGACTGGCACCCAGTCATATTGTCATGCGCAACCCAAAAAAAGTATGGCATGCATCTAAAGGAAGCACATCACACCAAATAGATTCATAAGACTTTCGAATAGTAAAATTGACCTAACAACAATGGTCAATAGGGGTTTTGTTGCATCCCTTAAACTAGTAGATCGTGTAGGGCTGAAGGTGTTGTTCGTACTTCAACATGAGCTTGTCCACCATCTCTTGCGACATTATATTGCAACTCCCACTGTAATGATGATGGTGCAGACTTTAAGCAGTAAATTTGGTGCGAAATATTTATCGCAATCACGACTCTTCCACTACCTTCAGGGGCAAACAATAATTGCTTAATTACAAGAAATCTCCCACATCCGAATACAGCTACGTCGTGCATGGTTCTAGTTCATTATCATGCCCCTCATCACAGATAGGCTCCATTTCAATATTCCCCTCATGGAATTTGTCCGCCTCACAAAGGTGTGGACAGGCTTGCTTCTTAAAGTACTCAAAAGAGAGGTGCCCTTGTTCACCACATCTGAAACACTTAATTCTCTGATTCTGAGCTTGGGTAGACTTGTTCATGGTCAGGTTCTTCCCCATTGTCACTACATCCCTGGGCCAAAAACTAGGGTGGCAGCTGGCTACCACTGCCCCAAATTAGCACCACGCCTTGTGGTAGCTGAGCATGATCCTTGTTCAGAGAAGCAAACAGAAGCGCCTCTCTTAAACTTAGCTTACACCTTTAAGGCAAATCCATACGTCTCAATAAGATTGATCACTTGGTGTAGGATCAGCTCATCTTGAATCTAGAGTCCCCAACCATTCAAGTAGCAGGCTATGAGCTGATCATTTCTGTGAATTTCGTTATGGCTCATCAGCAGGAAAGAGCCTTTATGGTCCTGCACACTCTTCTCCATCTGGCGCAAGTGATAGAACCTTTGTTATAGATCTTGGGCATGGATAACCTAGCACGAACATTTCCTTCATATTCTAAGATTACATCTAGACAAACTCTTCCTTCATACATGATTTCATCTTTTTCCAGATCAAGATTTTGTTGTTGCCTCTCGACAAGTCACTTGCTTGTAATTGCTGCCACCAGATGAAGGCATGCCCCTTCATCAAGGTAGCTCTTAAACTTGAAAAACGTCTTGATGCTCGGAAGCCAACTAAGAAGTCATCCGGCTATAGCCTACTAGAGAACTTGGGCACATTAACCCAGATGCTTCGATCCACCCCATCCAAAGCTCGCATTGGACGCTCCTCAGGGGGCAGGTAGGGGTCCCTTAGAAATGGAAGGTTCGTCCTCCTGCTGGTTATGGAAATGGTTCTCTTATCCAGGTTCTGATTCATCACTCTCATGGACAACTAAACCCCGCTTAGAACAAGTATAGCACACCTCTTATGCCAGTTCCTCAAATCGCCTCAACAAGTCATCGAAATCCTCCCTCGTAGGCTCAGAAACCCCAACATGGTCATGGCCTCCACGAGCTCCTGTATCGACCATCGTGCATAGTTTTAGCACCCAAGGTGCTTTGAGAATCGAGCAACTCTGAAAACAGTTGATGAACTAAAGGTTGACGCAAAGGAAAACAAGCGAAACCTGCTAATAATTTGAAATGGTAAAAGAAGCTTACAAGCCAAACTCCATAGCCACACCAATGGATAAACTAAGAACTTTATGGGTTGTTTAGGTCCTGGGATATACAAATCCTGAATATGCCTCAAAACCTGGGTATGCAAATTCTAGTATATGTAAAACATGGTTTTGGCAACAGTGATGTTTAGTTAGCTCCTAGAAAAACCCAATATATGACAAATCCTCTGTTTGGCTCTACTAAGTTGGAAACCAAGCTTTAGAAATTTGTTGTTAAACCAGTTTATCCGTTCATTTCATAAGTTGATGATTCTATAGTACTATTGTCCAATAAAATTTATTTCTTGAAAATAATACATCCATAATATGATAAGGAAATTAGACAGTTCAGGTCTTATATTGACACTCTTAATATGATAAACAAAATATAATAATAATAATAATATAATAATAATAATATTATAATGATTATTATTATTATTATTATTATTAAAATAATTGTAATAATAATACACATCAATAATTATATAAACTAATAATAATTATATAATAAAGCATGAGCTTGTAAACGATTCACTTGGTATTCCTTCCACCACAACAAAGCATAAGCTGAATAACCACTTAATTTAGTCCCCACTACCATGACACTTTGCACCTCTATCAAGATATCCTTCCAATAAAAAACCTTATCAAATGAGTCGACCCAATAAATAAACACAATGGTGCTTAGAGCTCCATCAAACCTCTCCAAACTTGAGGAGAGTTTTGACTCTCTAAGTTAGCCCTTTGTCATTGCTCCACTCTCTTCATGACTGCCATTATTACTATGTCTATTTATTAGTTAATGTGACCCCTCAAAACATCAAAGCAATCATATCTTAAAGTGTCACGGAGAAATATGAGAGAATTCATACATACTGGATTATAGAAACGTTGCTTTGAAAACCCAGAATCCACAACATAGACCATACCCTGCATTCAATTTGAAGAAATTATATGAAACCACAAAAGCAAAGCCACATCCATGCTAGAACAAGCTACCATGTTCACTATGTCATCGGCTGTGAAAATCCACTCATACCTCTAATGTCAAGGATGTCTCTGCAATATTAGTTGCTATGACAACTTTCCTCTTTCCTCGAGGTGTGGGAGAAAATACCAGTTCCTAAAACAAAACAATCCGGTGAATGCAGCATTAAAAACAAAAAATTATAAGCTCCTATGGAATCTCATTGAAAAGCAAACTGACCTGTTCCGCACGTGAAAGTCCCGCGTACAAAGGCAGAACAAGCAATCCTGGAAGCCAACGAAGTAAAAGACGAGGTCAACACACATAAAACAACAAACTCCAAAAAAGACCAAAAGTTAAGTTTTGCTAAGTCCAACTTGCAGCAGCCACCAGTATATGTGCAGTACAAGCATGCATACCAACTCTAGTTTGGAAAGCAAATCATCACATTATCGCATGAACTCATTCACAAGCAAATAGAGACACTAAACTGCAAATAAAAAAAATAGATCTCTGGTTGAAAGCATTATAAGTTTTGAAGACCCACATATACTTCCAGAAGTCACCATTGCAGGTTTCTCAAAGCAAATCAAGCAAAATACCGTGTGGACAACCCCTTTATCCTTCTTACATTTCTCTCTTTTATTTATAAAATTTACAAAAGTAATGCCATTTTATTTTCCTTTACATTGCTGGCTATCTTCACCTTTTATTTCTTCCAAACCCACTTCCAACAACTTTCTTTTGGAGGAGAATCTCAAATTTTCTCCTCCCCAATAAGAACATGCAAGCTTTAGAGGACTTTATGGACATGGCCTTCTGTTAAAACATGCCAGTCACCCAGATTTCATAATGGTTGGGTCCATGTCACCCAGATCGCAGACAAGTTCAAGTTCCTCAAATTTCAACAAAATCAGCGGAAATCAGCAATCACCCATTCTCAATGAACAAAGACAAACAAACTGGGTTACTAGGGCAAGTTCACCAAGTTCCAGACCGCTAATCCCTAGTGAAATAAAGATACAACTGGAAAGCCTAAAGACCTAAACGACGTCCTTATTTGGCATATAAACTAACCCCTCATAAATTTCTACAAGGGATGATAACCAAACAACCAGTAGAATATCCTGATTCACACTAATGATACAAATTCCAACATTAAACAAAGGCTTTAAAGTTAATCTCGGCAAATCCACTATGATTGGAGTTGCTCTCTCTTCGTTTGAGACCAGATCCCTTATCCCTAAATGGGGGTGTAAAGTGGAAGACCTACCCACTAGCTACCTAGGAATGCCACTAGGTCTCAGTAAGCCCAAACAAAGCTAGTGGTCCCACATCATTGATAAAGTGGACCACCGCCTGGCTGACAGGAAAGGACACTTTCTTTCCTTTGCGGGAAGAACCACCCTCATCAAGGCCACCCTACACCCCGGTCTACCTCATGTCCCTTTTCCACATGCCAGTTGTGGTGGCCAATCGCCTAGAGCAACTTACGAGGAATTTCTCGTAGGCAGGAGACGCAACCATCAAAAAATACCATCTCATTGCTTGGGAGAAAGTCTGCCAACCCAAACATCTTGGCAGCGTTGGTATTCGCCTCCCAAGGAAACACAACACGGCACTGCTTGGAAAGTGGAGGTGGCAGTTGGCGCTCAAAATAACCTCCTCTGGACATAGGTAGTCCGTGACAAATATCGCATTCATAGCATTGCTTGGCTTCCTACCGCAAACTCGACCATTAGACCCTCCGGAGCTTGGAAGTCATTTTTATCATCTTTATCCCTCTTCTAGAACATCTGTTTCCACTCTAGGGTAGGACATCGAGTGCTCTGTTGGTCTAACCTATGGTTGGGCCATACCCACCCTTAGGGATCTTTTCCTTGCCCTCTTCTCCTTGGTCAAGAATAAGTTCTCCTCTGTTGCAGAGAAGGTGCCTCTCTCAGGCTCACTCAGAGTCTAGAGTCCTTTCAAGCAGCCTCTCTCTGACCTCGAAACCTCTGATTTCCTTACCCTGTCGTCCATGTTGCACTCCACGTTTTTGGCCTCCTCTGGCTCTGATCAAATCATTTGGACCCCTTAACCCTCAAGAAGGTCTTTATCGCCTCTTTGTACAAGAAATTGTTGATGCCGCCTACCTACCCCCTCTCCCCTAGATCCACCATTGCTCAGGCTTGGTTATCCATCGCCA